>JAVJIF010007021.1:0-188008 GCA_038442645.1 Agave tequilana | reverse complement strand
ATAACTCCTGCGTCTAGCATTTCTTCCGCGTTTGGGTTAGGAACACTTAGCATATAAAGTATCTAACTAAGTGTCTTTTTCCTTTTGCAGTGTCCCCGTACTCCTGCCTCACTCGCCAAGACGCCCACTTTGGACACGTAGGTGGTGCTGACCAGGACTTGACCTTTGTGCTACGAAGGACTGCCCCTGTGACTGCTGACAATCGCCGGCTCGCAAGGAGAGGCTCTCTAATGTTGACATGAGAACTCTTCGGTACTTATGACCGTGCGGCATTCACAACGGATGCACGCGTCAAGTTGGAGAAGCCTGCCTTCCTCTTCGGAGATCGTATCGACGACAGCGGCTATCGTGTGTATGATGGAACTTATAAATGGCTCCATCAGATAAAGGGTGGAAGATTCTTTCTTCCGGACATGGAGAGGATGTTCCCGCTGTCCTACTTCCAGCACATGTCCGTCCCCTGGAAGATGGAATGGACATTTCCTCGATATGTCCCCGAGATTAACCCTCGGCGATTTGGGTTCCCATAAAGTGCATCGCATGATAGCCATGACAGGTCGGTTCTCTCGCCTATTCCCTGGTCGCGCAAGTCTGAGGTTCCGGCGGGAGAGATACCACAACTTGGCACTACCTTCCTCAACGCGTTCATGGAAGCGGAGGGTGATTATCCGGTCCGGGTTCCGTGCGCCCGGGTGGGTCCATTCCACGGAGAACTACTGGTGGGGCAGAATGGTAGGTTTCGTCCTCCCGATCTTGGGATCTGCTACAGCACGTGGGACTGTACGTGGCGGTCAGGGCCGTACAGTGGGGTATCCCACCAGGCTCTCATACTTTTTCGGGATCCTGGAGCGCTACAATCCGTTGACGGGGACGTTCTTTACCCCGGTCGAGAGATGGGCCTTGCAATGCACGAGCTACATGAGGTCTCGGGCTATCAACCAGGGACATCCCATATGAGGAATATGTCCCGACCACTAAGGAGCTCCACTACTTGAAGAAAGAGTTTCCTGGGTTGTACGAGACTTATTGGAAGTGATGTGTCACTTCCACATCTGTGGTCAGATAACCACTTGGCGGTCGCAGGGAGTCAAGCAACTGTCTTGGGCCAGTTACTTATTTAATGGTATCGATAGTAAAGATACTCTGATAACCCGACTGGTTCCCAGTTCCGACAGGGAGATTGAAGACAGGATCGACCAGGCTTCTGAAGGCTTCTACACCACGGTCTCGAACGAGGACGGTTTCGACCCTGACCTGATTTTTGAAAGCTTCCACCATCAAGCCCGGACCCCAATCTCCGATAGGGCACTGTTGGCAGGCTTCTTGATGCTGTGGCTGAAGCGTTGTGTGGTGCCCACGTTGCCACATGAAGTTATTGTTGCTGACGTGGTGTACCCGGCGGTGCTCCTGGCTCATAGCAACCCTATAGCCCTTCTCCCGGCCATGGTGGCTGGTATTCAGAGCGGGTTGCGGGCGCTAAACAAAGTTTCTGCGAGGCGCCGAAAACTACCGACTCTCACGCAAGCCGTATGTCGACTCAGAGGGAATCCGACGGTGAAGCGTCCTAACCCTCGGATCGAGCTGCCTTATACGTACCTTCTGGCTTGGTACGTGATGCACTGCCCTTCTTTGATGACGGCGGTGCGTTGGAGAGAGAGTTCCGTCCCTTTTGTACAGCGGTTGGAGGTTCGAGGTGGAGTGACGTTTACATATATTACGTCCGGAAGCGACTTTCAGATCCCGCGAATTACCAGATCAATCGCTGCTTCCCCGAGATCCCTGTGCATCTTCCGGGGATCTATGTACTGATTCCGCGGGCTCAGATGGCTTCACGAGGTTGTCCACGGGAGCCTTTTGGTGGTTGATCAATATCCGACCCGGATATGTGCTTTTCCGCAGGGACTTCATGCACCATCGAGCCGTACATGCCGAATCGTTTCGCTCGACAGTTCGCTACGATCAAACTCTACGTCGGGAATCCCACACGCTCGACTCGCCTTCGAAGGGAACTTGTTCGAAGGTGCTCGGGGTTGGTACTACATTGTGGCCGGAGGGACGGGGCAACTTTCCGTCTACCTATCGAGGGGCCCAAGTGCCGCATGAGTTTCAGCTTCTGCACCTGGTACTCTCAGGTTAACCAGTCACCGGACTTTGCTCCGGGGTCTTCATGTATTGAGAGTATCAATGCAAGTCTCAAGGCAAGGTCAGAGTCTGGTAAACCTCGAAACTCACTGAACAGTACCTGAAGGCCCAGAAGGAGGTCGGGAGAAGATCGGGAAGGGAGCCGCGGGCAGTAAGGGCGGAGCCGCAAGCAGCAAGGCGGGGCCCCGAGCAGCAAAGACTCGCGGGTGTGAGCAAGCGTCGTCAACGCTCTGCTTCAACTGCTGAACCTGCTCCCAAGAGGGTTCGGGGAGACTTGACAACCGAAGTCTCCCGCTCTGAAGACATCCCTGCTGTCGTTGAGGTACCGAGGGAAGAGGACATAGCTGAAGAGGATATTCCTTTAGTCCGTCCCCCTAGGTCGAGCAGCAGATACCGTAGGTCTGCGGAGGAAGGGGAGCTCGTCGACAGAGCCATCTCCGCTGATGAGGATGAGCAGCTAGAGGTCGACATCATGAGTGGAGGAGATGTCGATATTCCGGGGATTTCAGTTCGACCCGGGTCTTTACTTGCTCATGAAGGGAGAGATAGGTACAGCAACCTGGGTCGCCTTGTGTCTTCATTACCAGTCCTCAGGCAGTTGACCCCAGTCCTACCACTGGGATAATTGGTGGCAAGGCTCCGTTTGCAGAAGTCTCGCGCGAGGCGCTATCGTCTTCCTCATCTCAGGGGAAAGCGAGTTTGAAGACGTGGTTGACTATGGTGATGAACCCGTTTTTCCTGATCCGAGAAAGTTCTCCCATATCTCGGAGGAAGAAATGTACGGGGGTGAGTCATCAACGGTGTCGCAGCCGGCGATTGTTCCCGCGGGAGGTACTCTTTTCACCTTTTGGCCTAATTTCCCTTTTTAATTTTGAAGAGGAGGCTTTAACATTCTCCTTTTTATGTTGCAGGATTGGCTGAGAATGTCGAGGCTGCACCCTCCTCGCAGATCGAGGAAATGGTACAAGAGTTGACCCAGCCAGAAGGGGCTTCGGCTTTGGTGGCCGAGATAACTCCAGCGAGGGCCACTACTGATGCCGGGGAGGCTTCTCCTTTGCCGGAAGAGGAGGCAACCCCTAAAGCCGGGGCAGAACCCTTCTACCGGGTGAAGGGGTACTATTGAGCCAGGGAGACTTCCCTCCGCAAGATTTGCCCAAGGATTCGGCGTCTCTGGACCTCCCAGATGGTAAGGAAGTTTCTGATATTTTAAATGTTTCGCTTTTCTCCTCTGTGGCTAATGTCATAATAACTTGCAGAGAGGACTGAGGGGGCTCAGATGGAGAGTCCGACGGTCGGTACCTTTCCAGAAGGCCGCGCAGCTCAGGCTCAGTCTTGGCTGAGCTTCTGAAGAGGTTGCGCTTACTACTCCATCATTAGCTGTGGAGGTTCCTGCAGAGACAACACCTCCAGAAGCGCCAGTGGCCAGTCTCGCTCTTGACGTATCGACGGTCAGCACGACTCTTGCGCAAAAGAGCCGGCTTGCACCCCTTTCTCCATGATAGAAAGGGGGTCGGGAGTACCTTGGGTGATGATACCATGGATTTCCTGACACGCAAGACGGTGCAAGCAGTTCCTTGACGCGATGCGATCGTGCATCGATTTTATCCTGTCTGGGCGTAGCTCTTTTGATTTTGCCCGGACGTTTCTTGGAAACATGGTCGGGAACATCGAATTAACTGGAGGCTCCTCGCTTGCTAAGTCGTGTATGCTGTTGGTGGAGCGATTGGGAAGTGACTTGAAAGAGCTGAAGTCTTTGGACAATGCTAGCTCTTCTCAAGAAGCCAGGTCATCTTGACTAGGCTCCTAGCCAACCAGGAACGAGAGCGACAGGATGTGGAAGCACAAGTTGCTGAAGAGGTCCGCAATCTCGAGCGTCTCCAAGATGAATGTCAGAAACTGGCTGACGATTCAATGGAATCCGAGTTCATCCGGCAAACGCAGAGCTCGCCATTACCAATGCTCGGTCGGCCATTGCTAAAGCGGAAGCCATGATTGCGGATAATGAGAGGACGCTTGTCACCATCCGTAGAGAGGCTGGAGGAGCAACAAGCTGCGAAGGCTCGGGCTGAAGAAAGCCAGACCATTCATTCCTCCAGGTTGGAACCTTTGCAAGCACAGCTGGCTGCAAAACCCTTTTTATCTGAAGAGGAGTTGCGGGTCCAAGCCGTGATGGGCTGAGAAGGCACGTCAGCACGAGATGCATCGTCTCAGGGAACGTATTCGTTCTTTACCGGATCAAGACTTTTAGCCTCTTCTCCTTCTTCCCTCCCCCCTTCTTTTTTTTTTTGTAAAGAAGAGGACACTCTATTAGAGTGTTTGTATCCACTTTTACTATCTTCGATATAATAAAAGTTTCTTTTGAAATTTTGTTCCATCTTCTTTGTTTAGCTGTGGATGAATTCAACTCCCTGATCGCTGGCTGTGAATATTGAACTTAGGCAAGACTAAGTTCTTTCAATGAGACGCGGCGTAGACTCTAAGTCTTCTTGATGAGACGCGGCATTGATCTATAGAGTGAGACGCGGTCATCATTCAATAGGAACTTAGATTTCACTAAGTCCTTTTGATGTGACGCAGCGTCAATCACAGGTGAGACGCGAATTTGTCTTGCTGAGCAGGACGCAGATAGAGCAGACGCGAGGGACGCAGCATTGTTTGCTGAAGGGATGCGACTTTGAGTCACGTGGACGTTCCTTTAAAGCACGGTGGATGCCTTTTGATTTGAGAACGGTGACGCGTATTCTTAGACGCGGCTTTCCCATCTGCGTTTATGCAGCCGGACGCGACTTTGCTGTCTGCGTTTGATGCAGCCTGACTTAAGATTTTATTGAGATCTTTGACCGTCAGTCTTCACTGACGAATGAACGTCAAGTCTTCACTGACGTTGGGAAACCGGTCATCCGTTATTTTCTAAGGCAGTTGTCCACGCGTCAATTTTTCATTGGAATTGGGCATTTTAACGCTCTTTAATGCAAAACCCGGCGCTGGCGTTGGAGACCAGTGTCTGCGACGGTTCCCAAAGCGACGCTCCACGCGTCAGTCCTCCATTGGGCTTTGACAGTACGTCGTGCACGACGGTTTCGATTGATGCCACATTAATACAGTTATTAGGGTCTGCCTATAAATAGGGCTGACCCTATTCCTCTTTGACAATCCAGACCTTGGATTGCTCTTTCTTCAGTTTGCTCTGAGAAGTCTCGCCTCCTTCAAAGTCTCTAAAAGGGATCCTGTGTTCATGGATAAAGATGGCTCTGTGGATGGAGACGACCCAGGGCTTTTGTGCTCCTGTTTGGTCTCTTCAAGAAAAAGCGTCTCTTGGATCATCTTGTTCGTTCGTGTTTGGATGCAGAGAGCCCAACTCTCGGTAGAGGCCTCTGCCGGTATGCTGTCCCGACCTGCCGTGATGTTTCTAGTCCACCCAAGTTTGCATTTTGGCATAATCACCTGGAATTTTCTCATGAAGTCTGAGTTGGTGAATTCCTTCTGGAATCTGCGCCGCCAACTTCCCCTCTGGACGCAAGTGCTGAAATCCTTGCGCGGGCTTTGTTCGTTAAGCTGGCGTTTAAGGCCATTGACTTGAGCGAATTCTAATTGGGCTGAAATTTTCAGACCCGAATCTTGCAACTCTTGTTTATTCAACAGGGAGATGGCAATTTTCGGCGTCTGAAGTTTCTCGCTTCTTGTGCTTTTAAACGCGGGCGTAGAATGAGACCGCGTTTTGATTCGCGTTTGTCTCTGCTGACGCAGCAGTTTGGCTCACCGCGTGGGTCATTCTGCGTCTGCTTGGCTGACTGCGTGGATCATTTCCGCGTCTGCTTGGCTGGCTGCGTGGATCATTCCCGCGTCTGCAGTCTGCATTTGTAACTTAGTTCTTCTCTGTTGAAACATACTAAGTTGCAGATTGTTCTGATTCCTTTGTTTCATTCCTTGCAGGTAGACTTGCTGGTTTGCTGGGCCCCTGGAAGGATGCTTTGGCCGGCGAACTTGTTCGATGTTCACCTATAAGAGAGTATATTATGGTCCTCGTCACTTATAAGAGAGTATATTACGTCTCTGACGAGGACCCAACCCTCGCCAAGGTCTCTTCTGATCTGCTTTCGCCATTCATGCCTGCTGGCAAGAGATGGTCAGGCTATGCATGACGGCGATGAGGGTTCCGGCGGTTGTGGTGGCGGACAAGATCCTCTTCCTCTCCCACTCCAGAAGTCACATCAAGGACTCGTCATGTCTGCTGGATGGTCTGCTGGGGGAAAGATGTTCATAAACGAAGGGTTGCAGGACTTTCTGCTGCCACCAGACCTCAAGAACACCATTGCTCTTAGCTTAGTCAGTTAGGGCGCTTTCGGTGTTTACATCATGCATCGTGGTGTAACCAGCTTCTATTGTAGCCACAAAACATCGCGCACTTGGAATCAGACGCGGCTTATAAGGAGTGAGTGCACCTCTGAGAGAGAGAGAGAGGACTTCTTTGTACTCCTTAATTGTAACACTCAATCTTATTGCATAAGAGAGTGTTTAAGAGAGCGTTTTGTACCACTTCATATGTTCGGAAATAAATAAAAGTGACACTTTTCTTTTTGCCTCTTTCATTGTCTTGAACTTTTTATCTTAGACTCATAGAAGCAAAGAATCTTTGACTTTGTTAAATTATGATGGTAACTTTAATAAGTCAGATTTTGCAGGAGAAGATCCTATTTCAGGAACTCTCACAATACTGTCAGAGGTGTAATATCAACTTGACAGAGATGAAAATTTTGATGAACCTGCCACTTTATAAGAGAAAGTGACAAGCAGAATTGGTACCCCCAGGAAGGGTGAACTTTTCTCAAGTGTTTGGGATTAACTTGACTGAACTCAACTGGGGATTTGATGGAAACACTGTTGACGATGTAGTATTAACCTAACAATGTTTTTAGGTAGACTTGTTATTCTGTTGAAGAGAATACAAGTGGGACTAGACTCGTGGGAATCTAGGAAAGTTTGTTACCGTCAGAGGTGTGATATTAACTTAACGGGTTGAAAGTGGTCTTGTCAGAAGTGTGATGTTACTTGACAAGGACGTGAGTCAGAGGTGTGATATTAACTTAGCTCAGAAGTTCACTGTTATAGGTGTAATGTTAACTTGACAGTGAGGGTAATGCTAGAGGTGTAATGTTGAACTTAGCATTGGTCATCTCGGCTTGGATAAGGAAGTCCGAGGGAAAGTCATGGCCATAGGTGTATTGTTGAACTTAGCAATGACTTGGATGCTAGAGGTGTGGTGTTAACTTAGCATCATCCATTTCAGCTTCGATATGGAAGTCTGAAGAAAAGTGACTGTCAGAGTGTGATATTAAACCTGGCAGAAACTTGGTCACTGTTTAGAGGTGTGGTGTTGAACTTTAACAGCAATTTGTCAGAGGTGTGATGTTAACTTGACAAAGATTGTCTCATGATGAGAGCAACTTTGAGGACCTGTCATTCTATTGGTGAGAATTGACAAGTGAAAGTTTGAAGTGCCAGAGGTGTAGTGTTAACTTGGCAAATTTGAAATTTGGTACTCCGTGTAGAGTGACAAGCAAAATTGTACTCGACAAGGAATATTAAAAAGTTTCCATTACCAGAGGTATAGTGTTAACTTAGTAATGGTTGTATTTTGTAGACCTACCATTCTGTGGATGAGAATTGGTAGGGGATTTTGGAAGAAGGAGTGGAGCCAAGTCCACTTTAGGATTTTTAGCAAACCCTCAGCTATCAACGGATTTGAGGTGCCTTTACCAACTACCGTTTGAGTTGGGCTAGCCATGCTATTCCCCTCAGCATGATGAGTTGTCGAAGACTTATGTTGGGCTTAGAAGCCAACATTTTTTCTATCCTTAGCCGTCGGAGGCGTTGGATATCAATGAAGAGCTCTTCTTGTTTTGATCAGAGTGTACTTTTAACTTGATCAGCAGAAGAATACCATCTAAGGATAGTATTTCTTCAGGAACCTGCCATTGATCGGCATCATGAGTGTATCGCCATTTGAAGTTATGAGGCGATATGATCCATTTGAGTAGACTGACTCTACTACATGGTCCTTCCCATTTGGGTTGGAATTTTCCTTTTGTCTTGTGCGTCATCACCATGGGTCTTCTGACGGCTAAGACAAGATCGCCTTTCTTGAAAGTTCGTACTTTAACTTTCTTGTTGAAAGCTCTGGTGATTCGAGCCTGGTAGAGCTCGATTTGCTGTTGGGCTTGCAGGCGCTTGTCGTCTAAGGCCTCCAACTCTTGGAGTCGCTGTCGATACTTCTCCTCTGTTGTCATCTCCGCTGTCAAGGCGACGCGTAGAGATAGAATTTGAATTTCTAATGGGAGCACGGCCTCACAGCCGTATACCAAGGAAAACGGCGTGGCTTTAGTTGGGGTTCGCACAGTTGTGCGGTAGGCCCATAAGCATTCACCCAGTTTGTCGTCCCAGTCTCGTTGACTTTTTCGAGATAAACTTTTTGAGAAGCTTGCCAATAGTCTTGTTGAAAGCTTCTGCGAGGCCATTGGCGGCAGGATAGTATGCCGTTGAGGACACACTCTGGATTCTGAACTTAGCGCAGAATCTCTGGAAAGCCTGGCTGATGAACTGGGGTCCATTGTCATGGACAATTCGCCGAGGTACGCCGAAACGGTAAATAACGTGATGCTTCACGAACTTGATCACGTTCGACGACTTGACCTCCTTCAAAGGGATGGCTTCAGCCCATTTGGAGAAGTAATCGGTTATCGCCAGAATGAACCGATGTCCTTTTGATGATGGCGGGCTGATAGGACCAACCACGTCCATGCCCCACATTTCGAATGGCCAGGTAGAGGCCGTAGAGTGGAGATAGCCTGGCGCTTGATGGATAAAGTCGCCATGCACTTGGCAGGCGTGACATTTCTTGGCATAAGTGACGGCATCGGCAATCATCTTAGGCCATAGTAACCCAACCTTTGGAGTCGATGTGCCAGTTTTGGGCCAGGTTGATGGGCTCCACACATACCATCGTGGGCTTCTTTCAATACCTCTTGGGCTTCCTTTGGTGAGAGGCAACGGAGTAAGATCCCGTCATGCGATCGACGATACAATGTTCGCGTCATCGCATTATAGTAGAATTTGGGGGCTTTCCTTCGAATGGCAGCCGCTTCTTTGGCGTCCTCAGGCAGGATGCCATACAAAACGAAATCAATGTAGGGGAACCGCCAGTCTCTAGGTTCTGGACCGGTTGACGCTTCAAGTGCTTCTTCGCGGTGACGACCTCCCGTTGACTCCTGATAATCCTCGAGAGCATTTCTCGGGCAATACAGGTCGTGGCTGTAGACGAATATCTTCTCCATTGCTCCAGCTGGCAGAGCTAAGGAGGCAGCCAGGGAGGCGAGTGCATCTGCATGCGCATTTTGCCTGCGCGGTACATGGTCGATGTAGAAGCTTGTAAATCCCTCGGCCATGCGGATAGTTGCATTGTAATAGGGTACCAAGTCTTCATGTCTGACTTCGTACTCCCCGCGAACTTGGCTGACGATGAGCTTGGAGTCGCCGTATGCCTCGAGATTTTTAACGCCAATCTCATCAGCGAATTGCATCCCAATCAAAGAGCGTTGTATTCCGCCACATTATTGGAACAAGTCGGTCAGTGAGACAGCTCGGGGAATCACATAATTTTGTGGGGAGACGAGTATCACTCCTACCCCTGCTACTATGTGTCCCTTCGGGCTTGTTCTTGATGTACCGTCGAAGAAAATTGCCATACTTGACTTTCGAACGATGTCTGAGTTAGGCAGACTTCAGCAACTTCATCTGGGAGATCCTCATAGAGTTTGACTGCCCTCGGATCTGGGTGTTCAGCTAAGAAGTCTGCCACCGCTTGTCCTTTAATAGCCTTTTGTGGCAGAAAATGCATCTCATATTGGGAGAGCAATATGGCCCATTTTGCCAGTCGGCCATTTAGTGATGAAGGTTTAGTCATAAGTAACCTCAGGGGGTTGACTTTTGATATGACATTTATAGTTTGGCCTACCAGATAGTGTCGCATTTTCTGGATAGCGAACACCAGTGCCAAACATTCTTTCTCGATCGGTTATACCAATTTCGGCTCCGATCATTGTTCTACTTAGATAGTAGATTGCTTGCTCACGTCCCTGATCGTCATTCTGAGCTAGTAGAGCTCCCAAAGAATGATCCATTGCTCGGACGTACACCAGAAACGACTTTCCGGATACTGGAGCTGCAAGGACTGGTGGTTGGGTGAGGTATTGCTTGATTTCCTCGAATGCTTGCTGGCAAGCGTCATCCCAAATGAATGAGACACCCTTCTTCATCAGCTTAGCGAAGGGTTGGCATCTTCCGGAAAGGTTTGAGATGAACCTGCGGATGTACGCCAATCGTCCTTGTAATCCCCTGAGCTCCTTGAGGCTTTTCGGGGGTTGCATCTCCTGGATAGCGCGGATCTTTTCCGGTCCAAATGGATTCCGGTGGAGGTTACAACAAATCCTAAGAATTTACCACTGGCCACCCCCAGGAAGGACTTTGTGGGATTCATCTTCAATTGATGAGCCCGCATGATGTCAAAGACCACCTTCAAGTCCGCTATGTGATCACCTTTAGTGCGGCTTTTTACCGCGATGTCATCAACATAACATTCCACCGTTTTGCGCATTTGCTGATGGAAAATAGCATTCATGGCCCTTTGATATGTTGCCCCTGCATTTTTCAGTCCGAAGGGCATGACGGTGTAGCAATACACTCCTAGTGTGTCCTAAAGGAGGTGTGCTTTTCATCGTCAGGATACATTTTGATTTGATTGTATCCTGAGAATTCATCCATGAAGGACATTCGCTCGAATCCGCAAGTATTGTCAATCATAACGTCTGTGATTGGCAATGGGAATTCGTCTTTGGGACAAGCCTCATTTAGATCACGGAAGTCGATGCAGATCCGGATCTTCCCGTTCTTCTTGGTGACGGGGACGATGTTAGCTACCCAGTCGGGATGCTGTTCTTCCCTGATGAAGCCAGAATCAATAAGTTTTCTGACTTCTGATTGAATTGCCTCCATTATTTCTAGGCGAAATCGTCGCTGCTGTTGTTTGATAGGCTTTTCGTCCGGATTGATGTTGAGGCGGTGCATGGCCACTTGCGGATCAAGTCCTGGCATATCTTCATAATTCCAGGCGAAGACGTCTATATACTCCTGTACAAGAGATTTAGACCCTTCTTCTCTGAAGGTGACAGGCCGTCACTTATGAAGATGGGCTTAGGGTTGGTCTCATCTCTTAGGTTGATCTGAACAACCTTGTCTTCTATGGGTGGCTCACGTTGTTCGAAGCGGGTATCCCAAAGGGCATTTAAATGTTTGATCCAAGGGTCTGTATCAGATTGGATCATTTCTTCATCTCCGTCTTCCAGGTGGCTTGTTGAAACCATGTTCACTGAAAGTTCCTTGAAGATGTTGCCGACACTGACATCTGACTCCCAAGATGATGTGTCTGAAGAGTAATCGTTGCTCGACGATTCTTGAGAATCGGAGGCTGATGGGACCGGAGTTGATACATAGCCCAACCCCCGGCGCGTCCGATGATAATAATCGGGGGCCTTTCCTTTCGCACAAAGGATCGGAGTAGCGTTCTCCTTCCTCTGCCGAAGTTCAACCCGGTCTGTTGGTTAGATCGTACCCCATGCATTTCATCATTTTGAGCGCTTTTGGTTCATAATGACTGAGCTGAGGGGATTCCTCTTCACCTTCTGAATCTTCGCGGGGCATTGGCTCAGATGAGATTCGCCCAAAGAGAATTGGTTTTTGGCCTTTCCGTCTGGCTGGAACCATGAATATAGATTCTTGCGCATTACCATTGTCTCGGTATGTCTCGAGGACGACTTCACTGGTACATGCAACGATGTCAAGGCATCTACTGCCGACCAGGGGGTCGTCATCTATATCAGTGCTAGTGTCTGACGGTATTGAATCAGAAGCACCACAGGAAAATACGCAAAATCTAAATCTTCATTAATATACCACCGCCTACATCATCAGTGGTATTATCGACATTGGGCTTATTAGTGCCTGTTACAAGTGGTTCTAACTCCCACAGGCATTCTTCTTTCTCGGGCTCAATATCAGCCTCATTACCAGAGTCTGGCTCCTCTGGTTGCGGGGGTTTCATTTGACTCCTCAGGATCCTTATAGGAGGGAGTCAGTGAAATAATTTTCGACCCCCTTAAAACGGATACCTCTCGGCTATCAACGTTTGAATTGTTCCACTCCCGTCAATGTATTTCATGACCTGGTGGAGAGTGGATGGAACGATGGAATTGCGGTGAATCCACGGTCGTCCCAGCAATAGATTATAGGAAGTGTCGGCGTCGATAATGTAGCATGTCACTTCCGACCTGAGGCTTCCAATCTGACACCTGAGCTTGATTTTTCCCATTGGCCGGGTCTGGTTGGCATTGAACCCATAGATAGTCGTTTGGGTAGGGCTCAAACGATGGGTAGGAATGCCAAGATGTTGCATGACTCGGCGAGGCATGATGCTCAATGCGGACCCTGGATCCACCTGGATGCGGTTTACCTCAGACGATCCATATACCCTATGAAGTACAAGGTCGATCATGCTTCCCTTTAACCTGCATATCATCTGCTGTGAAGGTAATGCAGGGAGCATTTGGGGAGGTGTGGAGACAATCCTCTACATCTTCCTCCTTCGGCACCTGGGTCATAAAGACCTCAGCATTTGCCAGAGCTTCTTGCAGAGCTTCTCTGGTAGACTTTTGATAGTCTAAGAAGTTCATACAAGGTAATGCGTGCCGAAATGTTGGCCAATTGAGCCAAGACATCAAAGCGGTAAGGTGCCGTAGATCCTTCCACAATGCCCTTTTGAAGGGCTCGAGAAAATCGAGTCTCCTTCTGCTTCTCCACAGGTGGCTTTGCGGAGGGCCTGACTGGCTCCGCAGTTGATTGTGGAGGGACTACTGCCGTCTCGCCGTATTGTTTCAAGTAGGGCTGTCCTGAACGGTCCCCGTCGTTGGTTGGTTGGGCTCTGCGGCCAAGACTATCGTTTCCTCCTCTGAGTCGGTCAGTGAAGGGATATCAGTCTCCGCTTCTCGGGAAGAGCGCATACCACGTTGCAAGATGAGGCTTTTGCCTTGCTTTTGGATTTCCTGTTGGTCACAGTAGTCCATTGCCGTGCATCGACAAGGTCAGGGTGGACCCACATGATTTCCCCTTGAGGCGTAGGGACGGGTACCAAGCCTTTCTCTTGCTGCTGGTGAGGGTCTGTGTTGACTATTCTGAGTTCTCCTCTTGGAATAGGGACCACCCCCGCAGGCGTTGGGGTTGTCTTCCGAACTGGAGAGCTGACGTCACATTGGCCGTCACCTTCTTCTGCTCTGGTCGGAGCTTTAACACTTCCGCGTCAATCAGAGCTTGAAGGACATCCTTGAAGACGTAGCAGCTTTTGGTAGGGTGTCCCAACATCCTGTGATACATGCAGTAGTTGGGGTTGTCGGTTTTGCCAACTTCCTCTGGGCGCCTAGCTTCAGGGAGCTTCAGTCGGTTGCTCTTGTTGAGTAGTTTAAAGAGCGAATCGACATGTTCCTCCTTGAAGGAATATTGCTTGTTGGCGCGTGGCTGGCTTGAAGAGCCACTCGCCTTACCTGATTGAGGTTTGGCGGGAGATTTGGTCTCCGTTGCCAAATTATCCTTCCGCTTTGTTTGGAGGGATGTGTCTGGCACACGCCTTGTCGACCTTTCCGGCCTAGGCTTACCTTCCTCCGCTCTGACGCGGGCGACAATCTCCTCAGCCTGTTCACCTTGTTGGACCAATTGCTTCCAGGTGCGGCTTTCAGCAACTCCTATTTGAGCAAGGAGTGAGGTTTGGAGATTGTGGCGGCATGTTTCCACCAGGGTGGCCTGGGTCATACCGCTTGGACACCGGAGTGCCATGTTCCGAAATCTTTCCACGAAAGATTTGGCGGACTCCCCTTTCCGCTGTTTGGTAGCCAAAAGGGTGGGGCATCGTGACTTCGGAGTCATCTTCGAAGAAGCGTGTTAAGAACAGCTTCTCTAGATCGCCCCAGTTCTTGATAGAACCTTCTGGGAGCTTCATAAACCATTCAAAGACCAACCCTTTCAGGGTGCCGATGAACAGAAGCGCCAGAATAGCATCATTGTCTACTACATTCCCGGTTGGGGATTTGAAGTAGTAGATGTGCTGATTGGGTGACCCCTTCCCGTCGAATGCTTGGAGGGTTGGAGCCTTGAACTTAGGAGGGTATGGAACTAAGTCCCACTCAGCCGATAGGGGGACCACTCCTACTTCTTGGAGGTCTTTGCGATTGGCAAGGGCCTCGAGGCGTCGTTCCAATTGACTCATCCTCTTAGTATGAGTCTTCTCCTGGTCTTGGGACGAAGATTTGGACGAATTCGAAGTAGATCGCCGCGCCTCTTCAGAAGGTGCGGAAGATGAGCTTTCTCCCTTTCTCCCTTTGCCTTTCGCCTCCTAGGAGGAGATCTCCTCCTGTCTTCAAGCAACTGCGCAAGCGCCTGCTTGATGGAGTCGATAGATGCCTGTTGAGAAAGGATCATATCCATTTGCGCCTTCTGGATCTGCTCCAAACGTTTGGTCGTCTCGTCAGGAGTGCCTGTCATGTAAGCAGAGGCCTCCTTCTCGACGGAAGAGTTCGATGCCCTAGATTCCACTACGGCGGAGTGAGAATCGTTCACTTCAACGCCGTGGGCTAAGGCATTATAGTCAATTGGGGGAATGGCCCCCGTCCGGGTACGAGTGTATCGATACACCGCTTCCGGTTCAGAGTCAGACTCGGACTCATCTGAGCCGACTGCAATTTGTTTTCCCTTGCTCCTGCTTATCATATTTGCAGTGAGCTCCGGGTACTCAACGTCAGAGAAGGTCCTCCTTCTGTGGGAGCGTCTTCTTTTAGCTGACGGAGGAATCAGGTCAGCTGTCTGATCAAAGACTGCTGGTTCACGCCTGATTCGCAATGGCATCCAGAGAGTATGGAGATAAGCCGTTGGCAGCAGCATGCCGAAGTGACCTGATTGGCACTTCTTTTCTTTGTCAAGTAATCCCTCAAATCCATGGTAGGGGGATTGAAAGGATTAGCCTCGCAACGTCGAAGACGGGAGGCATCCATGTGCTATACAGCCTGGACGCGGGCATCGGGGACGCGGTTCTCGCGACGCGGCTGTGTAACGCGCGTCTGGCGTCTCTGCTGAGATGAAACGCGAATCTCGCGTTGTTGCCTGGTGCGTCTGGGCAGAGACACTTGAGAGAGGATGGACTGCTGGGCCCCACGCCTGTGGGCGCGTGCTTCTTCTTGCGTTGGACGAGACATAGAAGCTTCGTCTCGACGCTTGGTAAGTTGGTCTTCAGAGGACTCACCTTGAGGAGTCGCGCGTTTGGGGCGCCAAACGCGGATTTCACGTACTGGACGTGGCGCGGGTAAGGCGCGAGATTGTACGTCGTGTCTAGCCTCAGTTGGACAACCAACGGTTCCAACTTGCAGTTGACGCGCACGTCTCCTCTGTCGACGCTCAGCATTCCGGTTGCGTCGAGGAGGTGGAGAGAAACCAACAACATCCTGATGTTGAACATCAGGAGTTTAGCCACGCGGGTCTCCTGAGAGACGTTGACGCGAGTTTTCTGTGCGCCGGAGTTGGTTGCAACAGCAACTGTGCTTGGGATCACGCGGGCCTTCTGAGAGGCGTTGACGCGTGAACTTTGCTGGGCACAGTGGGCAGCAGCAGCGGCGCCCAAGAGAGCTTCAGGTCGGGCTTCGGGGCCATTCCCCGCCGAGACCCTGCGACAGACGCGGGTCTTTGGGCTCTTGGAGCCAGAAGAGAGAAACTCTTCATATTTCGCCTGGTCGAACTCGACGACGAGTGATTCGACCATCTTCCCCTTACGGAGGACGTCATCCTGCGCCACGATCTGTTCGTCAGTGACGAAAGTAGTCCCCAGCGGAGTCGCCATCTCTTGTATGACCCGAGAAAGGAGAGAGACGAGAATTTGCGGTAAAAGTTTTCCTTGAATCAAATGAAAAGGATTACAAACAAAACTGTTCCTTCCGGTTACAAGGGAGGGAGAATATTGAGTCTTGAATTCCCCCTTTATTTAATGCTGGGTTCTTCGTGTGGCGGTGGAGAGTGAATCTTGTTCTCCGTTGACCAGATGACCGTCCTTCTGGGATCTCCTCTTCGGCCGGTAGGAAGAGTAACTCAGCTCTGTCTACCAAAACTCTCGAAGAGAAGGTACGCGAAAGCTAGCTCGTACGCAGCGAACTTACTGAAGAGTTAATCTGCTTCTTTTCTCTCTGTGTCGCCCTCTTGTTGCTGATTGCCAAAAGTTTGACCTTGATGCTGATTGCCCAAAAAAAAGTCCCCTTCTTCATAGCGATGGGGCTATTTATAGAGGTTTAGGGGGTGATCGTGCCCCCTAAAAGTGCTCCACGATGAGGGGCCACTTCCCGCTACTTGTGCGGTGAATGGCCCCGTAATCCGGGTGGTTACAACTGAGGCGCGGGTGTCAGGCCGACGCACCTTGATGCTGAGACGCGGGTATCGAGCCGACGCACCTTGATGCTAAGACGCGGGTGATAGTGCCAACGCGCCTTGATGCCGAGACGCGGGCCAACGCGCCTTGATGCTGAGACGCGGGCCAACGCGCCTTGATGCTGAGACGCGGGTGATAGTCCCTCGCGTTTAGAGTTTGAAACTTTACTTCTCAATGGCTTGTCCTCTAGTAACTTTTGGACAGCCTACAATAACTAATATAACCTATCCTCCCAATCATGTTCAAGTTTAAAATGATTTTCACTATAAAGCATACGAGCATGATCTCCCATCCAACCACCCTTGAAAGGTAGGGGTTTTCAAAAAAAAAAGGTTTGAAAAGTATAGTATGTTTGAAAACTCTACCATAATGAAGAATACGAACTAGTTAAATGGAAAAACTCGTTAACTAGTATGAAATCCTTCAAGCAAGGAATAAAAACAAAAATATTTTTCATGAAACACATGTAAATCACATGGCACTAAACACTCAAAACAATAAGGCACATATCATACTCATGAAAACACAATCATGAGAAATATTTAAATGAAGTGAGTGCACAAGTGTAATGTGAAACATATAATCATGAAATTGGCAATTAGCTCAATGTTCCTTAAAACATGAAAATCATCAAAACTATTTAATCTTCAAGGTATATGTATGTCTTATACAAACTAAAGTATACATACATATCCAAACACAACGAATCCACAAAGATATAAGCATGAAGGCACGTGGCTCAAAAGGATGCAAATGTATAACAATAATTGGATAAAATGGACATATACATGAAGTTAAACATAAACACATGGAACATGAAAACAAAAATAGGAATACAAATCAAATGTATGAATCATCAAAACTAGACTATACTAGCACATCTAATGGGAACAAATAAGAAATCAAGCACAAACATATATAGATTTATTTGTGACCCACTATATGCACAAGTATAAATCCTAGTCTTAATGAAAACTAACATTTAAGCTTATTCAAAGCATGAAGCATAAAACAAGACAAAAATCATCATGATAAACAAAGACATGATTATTATGCAAATCCACATGTTATTAGAGCTATGATTAACATGATAGCAAAACAAAGGTGAGAACACAAAAATATGATCCATATTAAACATGGGTGTCTCAAATGCTATACATGCATGTCAAGAGCCTAATAACATGGCATTTTCATAATAATCTTAAAACATCAAATCATGCTAAATATAATGAACATGAAAAGCATGTAAACAATAATTAGGAGTTAGAGACCGTTACCAAAACCTACGAGGCAACTCTCCATGTCTCCAAGACAAGGTGGTCATCTCCCCCAACATCCCTTGAAAGTGATGCATCCAAATAATCTCCTTTAAGCTCGGAACACATCCACTCCAAGGTACCGCTACTCTCACGTCATGTGAGAGCCCACACCAGCATCATAAACAAGAGGGGGGTCTTTGGTACCCATATCCTTTTGGGTCCATGGGGGTTAGTACCTTCTCTAACCCAAACAAAATTATTTGCTAAATTTGAAACATGTATTCTATCATAACAAAATTTAGCAAGGTGGCCCTTACGTCCACAATGTGTACAAGTGTACACATGAGCATACATGTGATGGGTGTGTCCGTGGGTAGCATGTGTATGCCGTGGAGGGTGTGCATGAAAAGATGGAACTTGTTTCTTTCGAAGCAAAGTTTCCAAACGTGTATGGCTCTTGGCACAATGGCTCAAAGTGGAGCCCAAACAAATCATATTCTTCTTTAAAATATTTATATCATTTTTAATCAAAGAAGAAGTGGAGCACGCAAGGGGTGATCTAGGTGAACTACACTAGCATGGCAAACATGGGAATCAATCTTACTTTTCAAAAAACTTATTTTTCTTTAAACATACATCTAAATCATTTGAAATAGAAATTATTTTATTTTTCAAAGCAACATTCTCTTTTAAAACAAAATCAACTTTTGAAGACAAATTTTCATTTTTCTTCAAAAGTGTTTCACAATCATTTTTAGATTTTAAAATTTTATTTTCTTTTAATGCAAGTTCAAGTTGAGATTTTAATGAATCCCTTTCATTAGAAATCTCCTCCTTCTCTTGCAAAACAAACTCAATTTTAGAAGACAATTTTTCATTTTCTTTATTTAAAGCAAAAGTCTTCTTTTTCAACAATTATATTTTTTCTATTAATTTTTCACAAACTATAAACAACTCTTCATTCAAAGCATTGACATCCATATAATCATGATCATCAAATGAAGAGCTAGCACTATCTAGTTGAGTATCCGAATGTACCTTAAGGGAGTCATTCCCTTGACCATCAAGCATTGTGACTCGGATTCTCCTCTAGATTCCTCCGATTGGATTTGTACTTGAAGCTTGGAGGTGGTGGTGGTTGTCAACATGTTCCACACTGCAAATGCGGAATCATAGTTAGAAGCAAGCATAAGATATTCTTTTTTAATGTGCTTCTAATAGCCTCAAGGGCTTGTGCATTGGCCCCTATATGAGTGCTATTACCAAGATAGCATTTCTTAGTAGCGGCAAAAAAGACATGCAAGCCTAGTGTCTTTAGATACATGGACATCCTATATTTCCATGTGTCAATGTTGGAGACATCGAACATGGGAGGTGAAAAACAATCCATGGGTGTAAACTATATGTGTGCAAAGAAGCAAATGCAAATGATAGACTAGCAAACAAGGATCTCACTCTTAGGATGTTAAGCCTAAATTATCAGGAGCGTAGGCTCTGATACCAATTGAAAACACCTAGAGGGGGGTGAATAGGTGTAAATGCTAATCTAGAAACTAAATGCGGAAGCTAAAACAAATTTTGCAACACACTTAATACAACCAACAAGTGTAGCCGAATTCCCCGTGAAGGGCTCTGGACTAACTCCTCTTGATTCCCCTAGATAAGGGTTGAGGTGCTATATGAAGCTCTTGTGGTTAAGTATAAGTGAGGCACACACAAGCAAGCCAAGCATATAAGATGAACAATATGAAAGATGCAAGGCAAAATGCAAGCAATAAGATATGAATGATATGATAATAAGAATGCTGCTATGCACAACACAAATAAAGAGAGAGGGTTAAGAGAAATTGGATCAAACACAAACACAATGATATGTTCCGAGGTTCGAGCCCCTAGCTCTACGTCCCCGCCTTCACCGAGAAGGATTTCTAATCCACTAAAGGAGTACCGAACTCCTCTCTCAACCTTACAATGCCACCGAGGCAATACAACCACAAATCCACCTCTACCGAAGAGGGATAAGGCCCGTAGCCACAACCAAACTCCACCTCTCACAAGAGGGAGCAAACACAAGCCTCAACCTCTACCGAAGAGGGAGCAACCCAACAATGAAAAGGGTTTTTACAACAAGTGGTTACAAAGACCACAAACTCTCTTTTCCCACAAAATAAAAAGATCCTATAGAATAGGATAGATGATAAGCTCAAGTGTGGAAAACAAAGTGTTTTGATCAAAGAAATTTTCTTGGGAAAACACTAAAATGGATATGGAAATTTTAGACCACAACTAATTCCCAAAAACCTAATTTCTTTGAAATAAAACAAAACACTTTAAAAAACATAGATGAATCTTTTTGGCACTTAAACTCTTTTGAAAACTTGTTTAAAATAATGGAGAAACTCAGAAAATTTTAGTTTGAAAATCTTAGCCAAAATCCCCAAGAAATGGGGTTTATATAGCCCACCAACAAAACTAGCCGTTAGGTTGATTGTCAGCCTGACAGGCTTGCGGTCGACCGCCCGTCGACCGCCAACGGTCATAAATATGGCCGTTGGGGCATCCCGGTAGACCGCCCGGTCGACCGCCCAGATACAGAGAGCAAAGCTCTCTGGTCCGGTCGACCGACCGGTCGACCGGCCCATGTGTCTGCCAGACGTGCACAAGGCTGTGCACGTTTGTCGATCGCTCGGTCGACCGGCCCCTGTTTTGGTCGACCGTGCGGTCGACTGACCTGACCTGTCAGCCACTGTTCTGGGTCAGAATATGGCGTTAAAAATATTTCTAATAAATCTCATTAATCTTCTAAAAATACACAAAAATAGTTTTTATCATTTTGCATTGATATATAAAACTTGTGATAAACATTTCAACTCAAATATCAAGCATATGAAACCATTTTTGTGTTTTATCATTTTTACCAAAAACCAAAACTAGTATTTTGTCAAACTTTAATTTTTCAATACATGAATAGGATAGTCAAAATAAGTTTGTCTAAGAAGTTTAAGCATTCATGTATAGAAAGAATACATCTACTATACATATAAACCATTTAAACTTATTTTGATCAACTATTCATGAAAAACAAAAAAACATAAAACGTGTGTGTTGTGCACTTGAGCATATTGATTGGTAGTGAAAAGTGCATTTTTATCATAACATTTACCATCACATTTTCATATTTATTCATTTAATTCTGCACATTTATTAATATTTTGTGATTTATTATGTGCAGGCCTCGAAATAATAAAAAGAAAGAATTAAAGCCTAAAAAGAGCCCAAAAGACCAAAAGCCCACATTTAAAGCCCAAGTGCAAAAGTGCAAATATCAATTGTCAAAGTGCAAATACACAAGGGCTAAAGTTGCAATTATTAAAGATGAGGGAATGATAGAATTCTACCCAACCCTAAACACTTGCAGGATGAGGATAAAAGCCCAAGATAAGAAGGAAATTCGTGGATAGAAGATTTGGGATATTTGAGAGTAAGGTAACTTGATTTCTAAGTTATCTCGAAATCCCAAGATGAAGAGCTAGGATCACACTTCCAGAAGCAAACGCCCAGATGAACGGATCAGGAGAGGCCACGCGCCAAAGCGCGTGGCCAGCAGAGCCAGTATTGCCGCAAAATTGCGGCAAAGACCAGGTTTTTGCGGCATTTTGGATGAAGCAGACTACCAGATTTCGTGGGCGACTTTATCCAGGACTCTTCTCCCTTCTGAAGCTATAAATACCCCCTGCAGTGCAACGTACAGAGTCGTCCAGCGTCCAGCAGAGGGCCAAAAGCTAGGGTTTAGTTTTCTTTCTAGGTTAGATTTTATTTTCGTTTTTATTTTGTAAACTTTGTAACTGAGAGTGGAGGAAACTTTCATGGAGGATGGAGTCTTCGCTTGTACTGAGGTGACAGCGGTATAAGCCCGCTTATCTTCCATTGTTAATGAAATCCGTTTAAGGTTCGTTTTTGTTATTATTTTATGTTTTTCATCTTTTGTTTATTCTTGTGTTTCTCTGTTTCTATTTTTCTTTCTTCTTGTTCTTAATGCCTTGTGAACAATGAGACCCAACTGCTTCGAGACTGCCTAGCCAACGAAGATCCCTTGATGGCTTATGGCGATTAACTTCCTATACGTCATACTTGCAAGTCTTCTGAGAAAAGGTACATCATCGCACGGATCAAAGGTAAGCAGGCTGAAGAGGTTTGTACGTGTTTTCTTTCTTTTCTTCCTTTAATATAGATCCACATCTTCCTAAATTCTTTTCTTCCGACCCATTGTAAATACCACTATTTAACAATAAAAAAGATAATTTTTAGAGATAACTTGCTTAACGCTTCCATCGCAGTCCCTCCTTGAGGATCACGACCCGCATAGCCCTGCTACCGCGGATTAGTATTGAGAACCTCGCACACCTTTAATTCTTAAATCTAATATTTTATTTTTGCGTGCAGGTAAAACTCAATCAAAATTTTGGCGCCGTTGCCGGGGAGGGACAGTAAGTTATTCTCTAATAAAAAATATTTTTTATTAACTAATTCTTTTATTCTTTTCTGTTTGCAGGTTTGGAGAACAGGAAACGAAACATAGCAGCAGCAGTGGACATATAGCTATCCTGTGCCTCTGCCCTCGAAGGCAGAGCACAGGAAGCTCTGTTTTGGCCGTAGATCTGCGGCCAGAGCCGCAATTCGCGGCAACAGTAGAGAACTACTGATCCTAATTTCTGCAGGTTGCTGCAAAGTTCGAATACTGTTTTACTGCTCTGTTGATTTTGTTCTGTGATAACCCTGCTTACTGCTAATTAATTCAACAGTAAAATTTGTTGTTAATGATAAAAATTGATTAGACGTTTGCATATTAGGCACGTGTCTTTTCAATTTATTTTTTTTACTGTTGAAGAGTGCTGGCGACAAGGTACGTTTGCATAGCTAGATTAGGAAACACTCTTGGTTGTTTACTGCTTTCTTGAGTGATTACTTTTCTACAGCTTTACACGTACACTAATTCATCTTAAGGGCATAACCCATAAACAAGATAAGGTGGGGATTTCATCACCCTTCCTTAGCCCAAAAATCATATCCCGAGCACTCACTAACCAAGCCTAATTAAAAACTGAGTAGACGTTGGCCCTAGGGACATCTCGGACTCATAGGAGATTATCCTAAGGGGGAACAGTGCTGGAAGTTGACTCTTGTCAAATCAGTGTCTAGGAAAGGGATTGAGGGCCGAAAGCCCGAAGATTGGTGGTTATTTAATTAAGGAACGTCTTTGACGGAAAACCTCCCACCACTCTTGCCCTGACCTGGCTGATTAACTTGTGGTCAAAGTCTGCACCCTACCTCCCGTGGACAGTCTACCAGTTAGGAGTCGTCTAGGTCATAGGTCTACCCTAACTTAGGTTAGAATTTTTTCTTTTTTGTTTGTTTATTTGTTTGTTTTCTTTTTTTTTTGTTTGTGTTGGTGTGATATAGCATATAATAATAATTCCAATTTTAATCCATATTACACACCTAACTATTATTCGGATATTACCAACCCGGCATATCATAACTTTGACCAATCTAGTGTGCCGGAATGGTCTTATCCGAATGAATATAGCCCACACCCTCCATCTTATGACTATAATTTCCATAATAATTCAACTCGTCACAGAGTTCATGGGGTTTCGAGTCCCCCGAGTCTAATTCTCAACCAAATTGTCCTTCATATCCATCTAGTCCACATTCTTTCAATGATTCATACTTAGATCCCCCCATTCAGAATAGATTACCATCTATCGGGGAAATGATAAGTATGCATGAGTCCAAGCAACAATTACCATCTATCGCAGACATGATAATGCGTGAGTCCACCAACTCACAACTTCATCATGATTACACGTCCTCTTTTCAAGTCCAATCACAACATGATGCACCTATCGACTATGAAAGGATGCTTGCCGCCATGACTCAGGCTAGATTAGCCCGTGATCGTGACATAGATCTGATGGTTCAATCCTTACGTTCTCACCGTTCGGCCATTTCTGATTTTGTTGACCATTCTGTTAGAAGCCGATGAACCAAGTTGCTTTGGACAACAAGATTCTACTTCAGTGCCATCAATTGAACTTGCCGAACTCCATTCTTCTTGATAATTTGGCAAGTTTTTCCTTTCCTGAAATAGAACTTGAGGATGAATATGTTCTTGATCCCCACTTGATGATTCAATTTTATTTCCTGATCCAATAATGACTCCAGTGTCTTCACCTGATTTCACTTTTCCCGAGTCAACATTGGACCCTATTCCAATTCATCATGAATTAAATCACCCATTTTAGATGATCATATTGAACTTGACCAATTGTGCAATTTTGAAATCCTATGGATAAATTGGCAAGTTCTTTTTATTACATTGAACCCAATGAGATATGCGACCTAGATTCTCACAATCTCTTTACTTCTGAAACTGATTGTACAATTCTGACGGAAGATGTTGACCTTAGTTTTGAAGAATTGTATGGCGATGAGCTAGAATTCCTTAATATTGGAAGTAAAGAGATATCACCCATATTAGGTCACATTCCATTATGGGAAGAAGATTGTGGATTTGAGTTTCAATTTCTTGACTTGGACTCAATTCTTGAACCTAGCCCGACTCCTGAGCCCTTACTTGATTTGAGCATCTTCCTTGAGTCGGTATTCGTTCCCGCACCTATAATGTCCAAGTCAATAATTCCATCTTTTCATACTCCATTTTGGGACAAGGAGGTTGAGACAATTAACTCTGAAATTTATTATGAAATTTGGAAATTTGATGGGGTGGAAATACTAAAAATTGATTATACATATATTTTAGTGGGTTATGTAAGGAAAGTTTCTGGTGGGTTCCACCAAATTATCTGTTATCTTGATTGGGCCGCATTTCGTGGACCAATTAGACCACCTCCGAACCACCACCCTAAGGTAACTTCCGCCTTCCCTTGTTCTGTTTCATGCATATATGCATTCATTCATACATTGAGGACAATGCATGAGATAAGTGTGGGGGTGGGCTTTACTAACAGACTAACATAGGTAAAACTAACAAAAAAAAAACTAACAGACTAACATAGGTAAAAACTAACAAAAAAAAATCTGCTAATAAAAAAAATCTGAAAAAAAAACTTATAAAAAGGACAGTATTTTGACTTATTTTTTTGAAAGAAACCTAAGTTAGTTTTAAGGATTAGGAAAATCATGATTAGGATTTCTAAAAACTTGGTCAAAATAAATAAATTGTTGAATTTTTAAGTATAGGAGGAGAAATTGAATAAGTAGTTAGTTTTAATTTTTACCTTAATAAAATGTGCATACCAAATGCATATCTAGGATTCTAAGACAAAGACCTTGTGCCTTATAAAAAAAGAAAAAAAAAGAAAAACAAAGAAAAACAAAAATTCACCAATTAAGCTGATACATGTGCCTCAAGAAGCATAAGTATTCATGCCTAAAGGTGAGTAAATAAAATAAAGTCCTTAGTTTTGGGGCCTAGTTCACTCGAATTTGAGTCCGCGGGGTGTTTTCTCACCTGGTGCCCTAAAGCCAACCGGTTTGGGAGTCATCGACTTTAAGTTCGTTACATGGGTGGATTAGAAAGCCTAAGGAAATTAAGAAAAATTACTTATATATGTATTAACACATCTAATAGTCAATTAGTTAGGTATGAGGGCCTCAAGAAGCCTTAATGCTTATACGAAAGAAAATTAGATGCGTTATACATAATAAGAGAAAAAAGAGAAAAAAAAATATAAAGAGGCATGAGAGTCCAAGTCAAGGAATTCCTAGTAAAAATTCATAAGGATGCATATGATTTTTGGTAACGAAAAAGACTATATTAGAAGTTCAATTTTCCCTTACCTAAAATGGAAACAATTTACTTTATAAAGACTAAGTCTAAGAATGAATAAAATGAGGATCCTAAAACTTATAGACTACTTAGTCTCTTCAATAATAATTCAAATATTTTCTTTTTATGGATTTTGTGGGTGCAATCCGCTGAAAACCCTCACGAGACAACACTCGTCCTCTAGGGTAACCTAGAGGTTTAACGGCTTGTTGCACGTGCTAAGTGAAATCGTGATTCCTACGAAAGTGAGTTAGGTTAGATTAACTTTTTCTTTTTCTTTGTTTTTACTCGAGGACGAGCAAAAAGATAAGTGTGGGGGTGTGATTGGTAGTGAAAAGTGCATTTTTATCATAACATTTACCATCACATTTTCATATTTATTCATTTAATTCTGCACATTTATTAATATTTTGTGATTTATTATGTGCAGGCCTCGAAATAATAAAAAGAAAGAATTAAAGCCTAAAAAGAGCCCAAAAGCCCACATTTAAAGCCCAAGTGCAAAGTGCAAATATCAATTGTCAAAGTGCAAATACACAAGGGCTAAAGTTGCAATTATTAAAGATGAGGGAAGGATAGAATTCTACCCAACCTTAAACACTTGCAGGATGAGGATAAAAGCCCAAGATAAGAAGGAAATTCGTGGATAGAAGATTTGGGATATTTGAGAGTAAGGTAACTTGATTTCTAAGTTATCTTGAAATCCCAAGATGAAGAGCCAGGATCACACTTCCAGAAGCAAACGCCCAGATGAACGGATCAGGAGAGGCCACGCGCCAAAGCGCGTGGCCAGCAGAGCCAGTATTGCCGCAAAATTACGGCAAAGACCAGGTTTTTGCGGCATTTTGGATGAAGCAGACTACCAGATTTTGTGGGCGACTTTATCCAGGACTCTTCTCCCTTCTGAAGCTATAAAATACCCCCTGCAGTGCAACGTACAGAGTCGTTCAGCGTCCAGCAGAGGGCCAAAAGCTAGGGTTTAGTTTTCTTTCTAGGTTAGATTTTATTTTCGTTTTTATTTTGTAAACTTTGTAACTGAGAGTGGAGGAAACTTTCATGGAGGATGGAGTCTTCGCTTGTACTGAGGTGACAGCGGTATAAGCCCGCTTATCTTCCATTGTTAATGAAATCCGTTTAAGGTTCGTTTTTGTTATTATTTTATGTTTTTCATCTTTTGTTTATTCTTGTGTTTCTCTGTTTCTATTTTTCTTTCTTCTATTTTGTTCTCTAATGCCTTGTGAACAATGAGACCCAACTGCTTCGAGACTGCCTAGCCAACGAAGATTCCTTGATTGCTTATGGCGATTAACTTCCTATACGCCATACTTGCAAGTCTTCTGAGAAAAGGTACATCATCGCACGATCAAAGGTAAGCAGGCTGAAGAGGTTTGTACGTGTTTTCTTTCTTTTCTTCCTTTAATATAGATCCACATCTTCCTAAATTCTTTTCTTCCGACCCATTGTAAATACCACTATTTAACAATAAAAAAAGATAATTTTTAGAGATAACTTGTTTAACGCTTCCATCGCAGTCTCTCCTTGAGGATCACGACCCGCATAGCCCTGCTACCGCGGATTAGTATTGAGAACCTCGCACACCTTTAATTCTTAAATCTAATATTTTATTTTTGCGTGCAGGTAAAACTCAATCACATATCAACTATCTAATCTTTACAATTTGGATCTAAACACACTAAACTAAACTATGGATACCTAAGTCTTCTTGACGATCTTCCATCTTCAAGTAGACTCGATCCAAACCGTGATCCACGAGTTAGGCTATGTATGATCTTTGATGCTCGGGCTCTGGAATCACCATGTGAAAGCTTCCAAACTCCTCTTTTTGAAGCAATCACCAACTAATATCTTGATCAATGATCTGTAACTAAAATCACAAGAATATTAGTAAACATAACTACATGAGTTAATCATCATCAAAACTAGAGTGGAAGGCCTCCGGGCCAACACTTTTGTGGCTCTGCAGAGCGTCTAGCGAAGCTATTAGCTAGGTTTCTGCGACGTTATGGAAAACTCCAGGGTGAAAGTATAAGTTAGCCCATGGCAGAGCTATGATGGAATTCTTGTGGAGCTAAGCAAACTTAGCCTCTCGTGCGATTGCTCATGTGAGACTTAGTGTTTTTAGGCC
The DNA here is from genome assembly GCA_038442645.1 of Agave tequilana. Classification (NCBI taxonomy): domain Eukaryota; kingdom Viridiplantae; phylum Streptophyta; class Magnoliopsida; order Asparagales; family Asparagaceae; genus Agave; species Agave tequilana. Next base: position 160,046 of record JAVJIF010007021.1, on the reverse strand, counting down.
TACTCTGATCTTCTTCAAAGGTAACTTTGACTTACTATCTGCTTTTCTGAATTAGTAATGTCCATGTTGCTGCCTTGCCTCTGGTCATCAGCTCTTCTTCGACTTATCTTTTGTAGATGTCAATAAGTTAGACGTTGTTCAAACTGGCTGAAGATGAATGCGGGAGTCCATCTTTTTTCGAGTGTCAATAATAGTGTATATGGAGAAATCCAATACACATATAAACCATGTAAACTTGTTTTGATGAAATCTATTCATGAAACTAAAATATGTATTCTTTGAAGCTCAAAACAAAAATAAAAGACTAAAACAATTTATTTTAAAAGTGACATATAAATTTTGTGTGTGTGCGTGCAAGAGCTTGAGCAATCCACAACTAATCTATCATTTACATTTTATTAAAACAAAAATTTTAAACTTACAAATTTAGACTCAAGTCTTCATGAAAATCTTCTTTTGGAAATCTTCTTCTTCATCTTGACTTGATCCAAACATGATCCATGGGCTAGACTCATCTTTGAGTATTTGATGCGATCTTGAAGCGCATGCTCTTGAATCAACACGGTTAGCTTCAAAACTTGACTTTGAATCTTTTATTGAAGCTAAACACCAACTAAGATCTTGATTGATATCTGAAACTTATTAAACACAAGGTCATTAGTACCATAACTACATGAGTTGATTATCATCAAAACTAGAGTGATAGGCCTTTGGGCCAACAAAAAGGACGACCAATTGAATCCAGATACCCTAGCACACAAGAGGAACACCTTGTAATGGCTATTATTATAATGGAATCTCTCTCTCCGTGATTTTTTTCTTTCGAGTTTTTCACTTAAATCTCTGTGTTTGTATTAGTTTTTCTGAGATTTGCTTTACTCATCTTCATAATTTTGGTGTGTGGATTATTTCCTTAGGAAATTACCCACAGTAGTAACCCAGATATATTGATTCACCTTCACTCATAATTTTATATCGATATAAGCATGCAAATAAATTAACCTAAACTTGATAGTAAAATTGGAGTTTATGTTAATTCAATTTTGGCTTTGTATGTTTAGTTTGTGCATGATACTTGACTTTTTCCTCTTTCTCAAATGACATCTTGATAAAATAGAGGAGAAAAATGTTCGAATTTGACCATTTTTAATACTCGTCTCTATATTCAATTTGTATATGCATCTATTTTTACCGAATACAGATAGTAGATTTTCTTTCCAAAATTATTCGTATCTGAATTCGTACCCTGAAAGTGACTTTAGATATGGATGTGTTAAAACCTATACCCTATTCATATTACCATGGACAGGGTGACCCAGAATTGTACTAATAAATTATGTTTTTTATTTTTTTATAGTTTTTTTTGTTCCTATGTCCTATAGAAGAAAACCAAAGGCTGGAGATCCACAAATATAATAAACCAAGCAGTAATTTTAAGAAAAGAATAAAAATAAAAATTCCATTAGTATTATTACAAAATAAATATTTGTTAAATTAGAAAAATATCAACTAAGATGTAGGCAACTTAGCATGTAGATCAGATGGACCATATTTTAAACATCCATTTCCAATAGATTTCGAGTCGCCCCACCGATGAAAATTAACAAATCACATTGTTGATTAATCAAAACCACACGTTTTTTACATAGTTGTGATTCATTTTGACATGAGCGCACTGCATTGGCCACTTGAGTTCTAGATTTAGAATAATTACAGCTATCCCATATAATAAATCAATAGCGATGATTAATCAAACCACCGGTCTATTGATTCTCATTAGTTGAGAGGATCGAAAACATTATTATAATACAATAAAAAAAATCTCTTTATAGTGGGGGTGAGAGAACTAAGAATAAAAAACATTCTGGTTCAGGATACATTATCTACTCTCATTTTTGGATAACATACATGTGGGGGTGAAAGAAAGGAAACAGAAGGAAAATAGAAAAGAAAAAGAATGTACTCAAAAAGGAAAAAAAAAAAAAAAGGGGAAAAAATAAAGGAGAACATGTTGTTGGCCCAAAGGTCATTCACCTTAGTTTTGATGAAGACTAACTTATGAAGTTAAGTTTACCAATGATCTTGTGTTTATCAAGTTTCAGTTATTGATCAAGATCTTGGTAGGTGTTTAGCTTCAATAAAAAAATCAAAGTCAAGTTTTGAAGCTAAAACGTGATGATTTAAGAGCTCGAGCGTTAAGATCGCATCTAGCACTCGGAAGAGGTCAAGCTCTATGGATCGTATTTGAATCGAGTTGACTTGGATATAGAGATCGACAAGAAGACTTTGGTTTGTTTAGTTTATTATGTTAGATCTTATGTAAGGATAGTTAGTTTTGATATGCTCAAGTTCACACACACATACACACACAAGTTCAAAAGTTTTGGTTTCGGAATTTCAAAGATATATCTTTCATTTTCATGAATAGATAGAATCAAAATAAGTTTACATGGTTTATGTGTATATTGAATTTCATCCATATACATTGATGATTCATATTGTTTAGAAAAACTTATTTTGATATATATATATATATAGTTCATGGTTGCAAGTTTTGTTTTTAACAAAACTTAGTTTTGGATTTAATGTCAAAAACATAGATATATCATTTACAATGATTATTGGATTCTATCCATACACTCTATACTTCAAATGTGTTTAAATATCATGTTTTTGTATTTATACAAGTTTTGGAGAAAACGGATTTTCATTTCAAAATCCAAGTGTTAGAAAATACAGTTTTTGTTTAAAGCTAATATTTTCAAGCCTAAAAAATAATTCAAATTGTTTGTAATATGTGATGATTTTTGATCACACATATTTGTACTTCAAATATTTATAGGGATCTATTTTTGTGAAATTTATAGAGTTTTATGGGATTTTATAAAGATTTAACAAATTAGATTTCAATCCCTTAAAACCTGTTCTAAGCCTGCTGGTGGTCGACCGATCGGTCGACCGGACCAGAGCTCGGTCCACCGATCGGTCGACCGATGTGCACAGGACGTGCACAGCTGCCTTGGCCTTGGCCCGTCGACCGTTCGGTCGATCGTGCTCTTTGGATCTGGCCCAGGTCGATCGGTCGGTCATCCGACCAGAGAGTTAGCTCTAGGGTTCTAGCCTCGGTAGACCAGGCGGTCGACCGTTAGGAAAGTTTGTCCGGGGCGGTCGACCGAGCGGTCAACCGTAACTCCAACGGTCAGAATTGCCGGTCAACCGGGCGGTCGACCTACAGGCTAATCTGGCCTGGTTCTGGACCCCAACAGCTATATTTCCAAGACCCTATAAATATAGGTGTTTGAGGATAGTTTTCAACAAGATTTCCAAGAGCAAAAATTCTCATTTTTTCTAATGCTTTTCAGCAAGTTTTAAAAGAAGTTTTTTGAGCCTAAAATTTTCTATCTTTATTAGTTTTCAAAGTTTTGAAAAAAATCAAAGAAAATCAAATCTTGGGAATTCTATTTTGTTCTTATCTTTCATATCTATCAAGAAGTTTTTCTCAAGTATTTTCTTTGTTGTTTTATTTTCAAACGCTTTGATTTCTCACATACTTTAGCTATTCAGTTCTAAAACCTATTTTTAGGATCTTGTTTTTGTGAGAAAATTGTTTGTGATCCTTGAGATCACAAAGAGAGTTTGTGATCATTGGATCACCAAGTTGTAAACTTTTCTTTACTTTATCTTTGTGCCTTCCTTTTTGTGTAGAGGTGTTTATGTATTGAGAGAGGAGTTGTGTACTTCCAGTATTGAGTTGTAATTCCTCAGTGGAGGCCCCTTCGTAGAAGGTCCTGTGTGAACATAGTGAAAATCCTTCTGTGTGAAGGCAGGGACATAAAACAATAGCTCGAACCTCAAAACATATCCTCGTGTTTGCGTTTAAATCTTTTCTCTCAACTCTCTCTTATATCTTGCACTGTTATACATTGTTTATATTTACATACTAGGTATTGTTTGTGTGCCCGCACTTGTGTTGAACTAAGAGAGCTTTTAAAGCACCTCAACTCTTAGTTTAGAGGAATCTAGAGGAGTAGTTCCAAAGCTCTTCACGGGAAATTCAGGCTTACTCTTGATTACACATAGTGTATTAGCAATTAAGTTTTTAAGTTCACGTCATTTGTCCTATATTAGCTCGTGCACTTATTCACCCCCCTCTACGTGCACTTTCACATGTTTTTCTATATTTGGAAGTATATTAATATTGATTCTCTTAGTCTTGACAATCCAATTCAAAATCAAGACCAACGGGTCCAATCAGGCAGGTAAGTGAAAATCAGGTGGGAGACTTTTCGTTCAATTTCTTAATTACATAATCACTTTCATACCTTTTCTTAGATATCAATCAGACTGATATTTAGTTAGTATTGTATTAGTATTAAATCAGTAAGATAAATAATTTAATAATGATTCATCTATTAACAAAATTTCTTAATATAAATTTTCCAGCATGAATACCTTATTTAGCATAATCCCTGTAATAAGAACGTTAGTTCAAAAGGATAGAAAATATATTGGAATTCAATAATTTCACAATCAATATTTATACAAGATAAATATTTATTAACAATAATTTGTGCATAACTGAACGTTTGTATGAACGAGCAGAGTAACATAATATGACCCAGATTTGGAGTGAGGTACACGTAAAGCGAATCTCCTCAAGATAATTGCGTCCCTCGTTATCGTGTATGTGAGATAATGGATGATGGTCTCCCAAGATATAATACTCATTCACGTGTTTTGCGCAGCACTTTACAAAACTACGCACAGTCGAACCAAAGTTAACCCGTACCTTATACTTGATCGGAAGTTGAAACCGACCAAAAGGATACAAAAATTGTGAAGAGAATTTTTGTCTGAGCAAACCTTGTAGTAAGAAAGGAGAAGAAGGAAAATGAATTCCGAGTTGTTTTTTTTTTGTTATTTTTTTGGAGTAATATTCTGCCCTTTATATAGGAATCAGAGGAGACTTTTCGGTTGTAACTGTGCAACCCTTCCGGATAGACATATCTGTTCGGTTGGAACGGACACAACCTTTTCTAATAGACATATTCATTCGCCAAATAGACACATCTGTTCGGCCGAAACGGGTTGTCCCCGAACAAACACATCCATTCGGTCGGAACGGTCGCAATCGTTCCGAACAGATATGTCTATTCGCCGAACAAACACATTCATTCACATATCATTTTCACTATTGGACTAAAGAGTTTTCATTATTTTTGGTCACATTTAGCTCTTATTCTGTCAACTTTCGACTTGAATATCTCATTCATTCGAAAAATAAAATTTAACATGTGAATATACTACGTTCATCACCAATGAAAGGAGAAAACATTCCAATCATCTCTCGCTCATTTCGAACAGCGGGTCCCGCCTAAAATTCAGCTCAAATTTTCTCAAAAAACTCAATTGATTAATTCAAAGTTTCCAACAGATTCCATAAAGTTTTAAAAGCTTTTATTTAGGGGCTAGTTGTTTGTAAGAAAAATCAAATTGAAATTTGATCTTGACGCACCCGCAGAGAGATTTCACAATTCTCCTTTATTTACGTAAAGAAAAATCCTCTGGGCTCATAAACAGTATCCAAAACATCACTTTTCTTCTCTTTTTGATTTTGACCTGATTGAGAGAGAAAAAGTTAAAACCTGTACAGATGAATCTCGCTTGCGTAAATTTCACACGAATTGCGACGCAAACGAGCTGGATCGGCTTTTCATTTTTACTGCCCCGTGTGGAGCCAAACGGCCCTTACGGAACCCGGTACCATGAATCGGATGGTACATCTTTTGACGGCAACCTCCGTGTACAGAACCCGAGCGCCAGCGGGGCCCATCGTTATCGTCTCTCGCAGTGCCCTTACCGTGCCCGCTGGATCCAAATAAGGCCCTTGGAGCTGCAGGTAACGCTACCTTCACGCGGTGACCAGATACAGACATTTTCTGCAATTAGCGGAACGCTGGACTCTTTTCTATTTTCTTCTCCTCGCCAAAATTTGAAAGATTGGGGGTTTGCTCGAGCGAAACCCTAAAACGCAATTAGAGCTCCTCGAAGCTCTTAACGCGCTCAAGAGCTAAAGCTTCGGGCGACAGTGCCTCGAGAAAGCTAAGTTCTTTCATCTTGTTTCTCTAGGTTTTATTCTGAAACTTGGTTCTTTCTAGGTTAACACTGTTGGAAAAGAGATAGGGTTTGTTCTATTTTAATTTACTGCAAGTACAATGGGGTAAATGCAATAACGTGGGATAAATTAGGGTTTAGGGTTAGAAGTTTTTTGTGATAAAACTGGGGGCTTTGCTGTATCATTCCCTTTTCTGTAGCCAAGAGAGTATTAGGATTTTGCTTGAAATCACGAAGAAAGTAGGAGCACGAGAAATTTAGTTTTTTGAACGGAAAGAAGGAATCTGCATCTAAAAGCAACATTAGAAAGGTTCAGAGTTTTTGAAGTTGAGAAGTTGTAATAAAAATGTGTGAGCCTAGGGATAGCAATGACTCTGATCAAGAATTGCGGGAGCTTTCGGATGAAGAACATGAGCAAATTGATGCAGAAGGCACAGAAGACGACGAGTTCCCACCTACGGAAGGTGATCCTTTAGAAGAGGAAAACCCACATCTGCATGCTGAGGGTGATTTGGGCGGTAACGGTTCTGGGCTTGTGGAAACACCCATCAAGGCTAATCCATCTGAAAATCTTGTTAGCGATGCTGGGGTTCCGTCAGAATCACTAGAGGGCACTGAAACTCCTGCTTCTATGAACCTGGTGGAGAGTGATTCCGACCCAAATGACGATTCTGATGTGAAAACTGCTGAGAAAGAGTGCAATTTGGATAAGGACCAGTTAGAAAATGGGAACAAATTAGTAGATACGGATGCAAAAAAAGTTCATTTGGTAGAGAATAGGTTTGATGAGACCCCTCTGAAAGAGAAAAGGGACGAGAGTCATGAGACACCTGTGAAAGAGGAAGGTGCAGGTGGGGATTGTGCTGAACCAACAGAAGCTCCAGTGCAGTTGTTTAATTTTGATCCATTTCTCGAGGGAGATGATGATGGAACAGAGGAAATGCAGGCTGCTTTTATGAGGGAGCTGGAGAATTTCCATAAGGAGAGGAGTTTGGAGTTCAAGCCCCCAAAGTTTTATGGTGAAGGACTGAATTGCCTAAAGTATGTTTTGAATCATTGATATTTGATTATCTTCAACTTATTAATAAGGTTTAGTAACCTTTCTTTCTCCCTCTCTTTTGCCCAGGTTGTGGAGAGCAGTTACAAGACTGGGTGGTTATGATCAGGTCTGTTTACCTCTACATATTTTGAATTATGTTTATTTATATTTCCCCCTTATGAACCTTCTCGTCTATAACCTACTTTTCAAATTTACTGGCCAGTATTTTATGTAGAGGGGAATACTGCATTGAGTTTAGTTGATAAGAGCTAGGCTACATGCAGATATTATGTCTATTAATGCTACAATTTCTAATGCTACAGTAGAAGATAACTTTGTTTGGGCTGAGTTGTTATTTACTTGCTTGTGAATGATCCCTGTTTTATTGGGGGTTTTTTCCACTTCCTTTTTTTAATGAATGGAGTGTATTTGAACCTTGTTGGGGTGCTACGTTGTTATTGGACACAAGAAGCATGAAAATCTGCATGGTTATCAATTCCCACTGCTGCTGTCCATCATTTAGCAGCAAACTGCTCTCTCTCAGCCATGGTTCAAAGTCACGGTTTCGGCTGTCGACTCGGCGGGCACCGTTCCACATCGATTGCGGCGTCGCGGGCCCTGACTCGGGCGTGACATGCGAAACGTTACATAGAAAACTCAAAAAATCTGAAAAAATCACGATAAATCTTAAAAATAATATAGACATCAAAGTTGACGTATAATATGTCCAAAACATATCATTTAGCACGCTAAACATGGAGATAATGCATAAATGCATGCGTCGCAGTTTTAAAATATCAAAATAAATGCATACTTTAGTAAATTATATGAAATTAATTAAATATAAATTAATTACTCTTTTCATAAAAGTAAAAATTAGCTCTATCTTTGTAGTAAAAATTTAAATTATATGAAATTTTGGCTCGACTCGGTCTTGACTCGGGGCGGACTCGGCCTCGACTCGGCTAACTCGACCGAGTCGGCCTTGACTCGGGGCCGACTCGGTTCCGCAAAACAATGTAATAGGTTGACTCGTGGACCGGTCTCAGAACGGAAAGGCCATTCCGGTTCTGACTCGCCCGTGTCGGAACCGGAATGGCCCAATTTTTGAACCTTGCACTTAGCCATCAAACTTTCTCCGAAGAAGTTTTGGTAACATTTTGGTGCCATTTTTCAACATTAGCTTTGAGAGCTGCCTGATTAAGGGTGTTGCATTGTTGTTTGATTGCATCCTACACAGTACACACTCCTTTGTATCTTCTGTTCTTAAATTTTTCCTGTTAGCTCTTTTCTATGCTGCTATGGACGAGTTACACCTTGATGTGATTAGAAACTTCACAAAAATACTAGGAATGAATGGTTGTCTGTAGACATATATAGGCCATTTACTTGTCATATATTTATCAACACTAATTAAATAATTAGCTAATTATTGCTTCTAAGATGTGAGCGCTAGTTCGAGTTTGTCTTTGTGCAGCTAATCCGATAGTGTACCTATTTTGTCTCCAGGTAACATCATGCAAGCTATGGCGTCAAGTGGGAGAATCTTTCAAGCCTCCAAAGTAAGATTATATACATGTGGCATACTTGATGATGTTGCTGTTTGTGTTCTCATGTGTATTCCTTGTACTCATTCATGGAGCTCAAAATCACATGATTCAATTTGGAAATCACATATACCATATTGTTTGTTTGATTCTGGTTGCTCACAGTGCACATACTATACCATAGCGTGTCAGTTTGGCACATTTTCATTCCCTTGCATGAAAAGAAACCTGAATAATCTGATGTTCTCCCATTCTGCGGCCTAATTCGATTTTCTTTTGCAAAAATATGTCCTGAAATAAGTGTTGATATCTAGCTGGTTAAACAAGCTCTAAAGGTCAAACTACGGTTGTCTAGAAAGTCCAGTAGTCCACGATATAGTTCAACATGATAAAGCATTATAGCAACAAATAGGGTTGTAGGTTTTTCTGCACAGGCTTACCATGTATTTGTTCACAACTGGTGCAACGGGGGTTGGAAGTTAGAATGCATTCTCGTGTCGTGCCACTAACCATGTGGTATTATGTCTACTGTGCAACATACTGTGATATATGTTGAATGATTGGACTAATAATGATCATGTTAAGTTCCTTCCTAATGGATTATTCTGTAAATAAAATCCAATTCGTGCAAGCTTCAATTCCGCACAAGGGATCTACACTCCACAGCAACTTGAGGAAGCGTAATAGATGTTTAAAGCTATTCTTTGCGAAGAGTTTAAATTGCATACATAAATTTCTTATTACTTAATTGATAATTAAATTAATAGGGGTAAACAATCAGGAGAAAAAAATGAATATAAAAAAATTATTTCTTGCTTGGATCATGGGGCATGATCATTTATAGGCTAGTTACTCAATGCTAGACACTAAAGCTTTTTCTTTAATTTTTTTTCCTTTAAAGGCTTATCATTGAACAAGAAATGTAAATTAGGGTAGATTACATGAATCCTTCTTCATATTTCCACTAATTCCACTTAAATCTCGTCGAAGGAGACCGATTATCCACCCCCAATGCTACTCTAAACAAGTGCTTCTGGCTTGCTGGAATTCCATGATCACCTAATAAATTTAAATTGCCAACCACTTCTAGCCTTCCTAAGTCCTAACTCTCTCTTCTATTCTTAAATTGCCAACTCACTATAAACCCTCACTACTGAACCCATGTTTTATTTCTCCCTTCCAATTGAAACAAAAACCACAAAGCCTCTTAGTCTTAGCCCCTTTTCTTGTTAAAACTCTAACCCATTCTTCCCCTTCATGTAGACCCATCTCTTCTCTCCTCCTTCCCAATCCTCACCGAAATTCTAAACCTTTATCTAAGCTCATTTGCTCTTTTCTGTGAACAAAACAGATCAACTAAGGTATTGAAATAGATAGGGCTTAAATGTGAAACATCGGTAATAGGTAAATTATCTAGCCGAAGTCTCTTAGAGTTAATCTCTGTTAGAAATTTCGGCCATGAGCTTCACTCGGAGTGAATTGAGTTTTTTGGGGTTATACTCTCAATTAGAGAAGGTGTTGTGCTTTTTATTAGAATTTCATGTATTTAGTACATAACTGTACCTGCTTTCATAGAATAGTGCTCAATTAATCTATTCTTTAGTCAGCTACCACTCATTAACAATATAATCCAGCCCTACCCAACAAATAAATTAAATATTTGTTAAATGCCAATCTGAGCTTAAACATATGAATGTGTTCTTTTTGCATTGTATTTCACTTTGTTGTAGGACTGAAATCTTAATGTTCCTCTATTTGTGCAGGACGTGCACTACAGTCTCCTGGTCATTTCGATGTTTCTACGAAAAGGTAATGTTATTACTACTAGATCTATAAAGCTGGGATGTAGTTTATTCTTTGAGCGTGATATATCATTATCCTGTGACCCTCTTCTTCACGAGGTGTATATTCCTCATCTTTTCTCCCCTTTTATTGAACTGTTGTTAATTTGCCTTTATCATGACACTAATGGGTAGTGATCAGTTGTGATTGTAGTCTACTTGCTGGTTCGTTCAAGTGCTAATTGATGGATTGCAAGCATCTCAGATGAGTTAATAATTTGCAGCTAACTTAGGGTTGATTCATTCAGCTTTATGGATGAGAAAGTTGGGAAACCTACCATAGACTCACAAAATTGTTAGGAGAACTATAATATCAAAATTCAACATTATTGGTGACATTTTTTTGATATTTAGAAATGAACTTTACTGTATTGAAGTCTTGGTTTAGCTTTATGGTGTCCTGCTATATCAAGGCATTTGAGATACCCTGATACCCTTCAAATCAGCCGCTTCATATTTTCTAATTAACAACTGGACTATTCATTTGAAATTTATTGGAAACTCTCAGATGAAAAAGCAATTATAAACTATCAGAACAATCATCCTAAAAAGCCGCCAAGGATGCTGCCTGTCTAGGTTAGGCAGCCATCCTGGCACCTTGATTCGGCCACAAGAGGCTAAACTAGGCAGGTGCCTGCCACCTGAAAGCTTTCTCTTGGAAAGAAAAAATAAAACGGTGGAGGAAGACAAAAGAGGACCAGAAAAAAAAAAAAAAAGAGTTGCCAACGGTTTGTTGCTGCTGCTTTCTGCTACGTTTCCCTGCTTCTGCTTTTCATCACATTTTTTTTCCTGCTTCAATGGAAAGTAACAGGGGGATTGAGAAAATGTGGGGTTAGGGTTGTTGTGGGTTTATAATGTTTAATTTTCAAAAAGAATTTAGTGAGAAACCTATATAAACCATACTTGTATCCCTTTCCTCAATTTTCTTAATCCCTCCTCTCCTCTTCTCTCGCAACAATGGAAGTGGGAAGCAAGTTAGCTGTGGAAAGGGGCATTCTTTACCTTCTCCTTGTTTTGTCCCTTCTCTTCTTTGCCCCCTTACCATTTTGCCGTAAAGTTGCCCTAACGCCTAGGTCCTGTGAGGAGACTTCACTACCGGATGCCTACAGTTTTTATGACAATGAGATTACATATTATTTTCCTAGTTACGCAATTATTTCAGGTTTTCCTGTTCTTGCTTTTTAAAGTTTATTTCCATTACAACTCTTGAAGGTTGACAAGTATGTTTTGTCTGTTACATTTTTGCTTATTGATGCTTGCTCTCTTTTCTTAGCAACTGTCGCCTTTAGCATTGTAATAATCTTTTTGTTATAGTTCTGAAAACATAGAAGTGAAATTGGAAAGAAAAAAAACTTTAATCTGGAATATCTTGCGTGCATATAGATAAGTGGACTTGGATTGTGATAGATGCATAAGATTGAGGACTGTAGAAGTCATGCACGTCAATGAAAATATTTAGAGATGTAGAGGAACCTATAAATCAGTCAATGGAAGTCTTTAAGGATAAAAGAGAATATGGTTTCAGGCTGCAATTTCATTTAAAAGAGTGATGAAATATAGAAATGAGGAGACTGTATTTTTATTCAAGCATCAACATTTTGTAAGGTTTGCTGTGTTATGTGCATTGCCAGATTTGGTTAGATATCAAAGCAACACGATCTAATCAACTTGAGCTTTCATTGTTGTATTTTCCTTTAGGGTGTATCCACACACGAAGCATGGATATTAAATCCTTCTGAAGTATGATGCAATGAATTCCTCACTTTTTGTAATTTTTATGAATGACATGAATCTCATATCCTGAGGCTCATCCTGCAGATTTTGAATGCCTTGCTAATCATCTTAGATAACCAATTTTTCTTGCCATTTTGATTAATTTATTTAACAACTGATGCAACATTCTAGCATTAGGTTTTCTTTAGTTCATGTTGATTCATGAAAATCTGAAAAAGTGATGATCTCATGGTCATGACCTTTAATTGATTAAAGAAAGGTATATCTAATGGCTTTATTGAGTATGTTAGAAAAATTTATGTGGGTGAATTGACTAGTGTCAACCTATTATTGAGGCCATAGCTCTCAGTAATAACGCTCTGACTTTGATATTTGTTTAATATGCACTGTCATTTAATATCAAAGATTGGGTCTCACAGTTGCATATTTGCTGAGTCTTGCACCTCTGAAGTTTGGTCAAAACCACTTTCCACCTCCCAAGCTATCCTAATCCAATCATATTTTAGGTCATTATTTTGAAACCGTGGTTAGTCTGGTCTCTTTTCAATCTGAATTTAGGATGCTTTGAGCTGATTCAGTTGGACCAGGTTGGGCGCATCTATATTGCACAGATTCTTTAATAAAGGAGGCATATCCATATCCAATATGCATCGGATACTTGAATATTTGATTACTTGATGGATACTTTCCTATGTCTTCTATTACATGTCCGAAAATTTATAATGTATCCTAGACATATCAGGGAAGCTAAAATCTAATGCATGAGTGGTAGGTGCACAGTTCTGTTTGACTTGCAGGCACATTTAATATAATTTGGCCACTATATTAATGAAGAATTATGATAACTTTGGCAACTAGTTATTTAACTTGGAAATCTTTATAAATACCTGAGTTATGATTTTGTTGAATCATCAGAACAATAATTCATGCAAAATCTACTTTCATTACTGTTGTAGCCACAAAGTACCTATATCCTAGATTTTTGAGATTTGTCATTCCATATACCTGTATTGTATCATATCTGAACCTGTATCCATACTGGTGCAACCATGGGGCTCACGTCGTGGGGCTTAATTGCAAATGCCAATTACATTTTTAATCATATAAAACTGAGACAATTAGTATAAGTGTATAACACCAATTTTTATGAGATGCTTAAGTGACATTTTATATATGGATGGCTAGGCAGTGCCTGCTTGTACCTAGATTTGTTTGTTACAAGGTTCCGAACAAAATTCTTTTGCCTAAGGGGCGATTAGTTCGATCTAGAACTTATGCTTGACTTGGATAATACTCGAAAGCCAAAAAAGTTGGACCTGGTCGCAATCTGTCTTGAGTTGAATCTTACCAACATGACCGCATGTTAAGCTAGGGGCCAGGGCAACATTGGAGCTGTCCTAACTTGGACTTTGGTGCTGTTAATGTTATACCCACCATCATGTAGAGAACTCGAACTTAGGTTTTTCAGCTTCTTCTGCCACTTCTTTCTCACGAGCTTTCGCTGGAAATACCAGTTTTTTTTGCTCCTTGATGCTTTCAGTAGTGAGGAGATCATTGCACGCTGAGATGTGGAAGAGGGTATTATGAAAGCTGCAGGTGAATTAGCTTTCCTTGTGATGCTTTCTGTTGTCAGGTCTATCATGTTCTTGAGGATCCCGTGAATTACAAGACCTTACACCTGCTTGTCAGCTTTACCCTGCACTATTTCACTTGTTCTCTGGGCAGCTTTGGTAGTCCATATAGCCCCTCACCTCTTGCTTTCTATTAAAAGGTGAACCTAGACAAGATCTGGTGCCTTCTAGTCTATACGTGAGCTGGACTTGATTCCAACCTAGTGTTGACAGTACTCTCTGGGAACCTTTGCAAGTGCCATGTTCCCCCAACATACGAAAATTTGATGATATGGTCCTGGCATCAGTTGACCTCTGCAGTGAATGAACAAGGTAAGGCACAAGATCATACATAGCATGCTGGCTCTGCACCTGTTACATGCACGTCCAGCCTGACCCAGTAGTAAGGCTTAAATCATAAACAAGATCAGTGGACTAGGCTCAGCCAGGTATATCGCTCACGGCTGTCTGTATTTACTGTTTTTAGGGGTTGATTGGGTCCTATCATACTGCTTAGTCTAATTAACATGTTCCCATACATAAAGATATCTCATTTTCTTAGATGCATAAACAACATATAGACATGCTTTCAATTTCTTCTTGTAATGTGAGTTTGTCTTTTAGCTCAAAAACATGTTTCTTATCCAATAACAATAACCAGCTAAACAAATCCAGCACCTTAAACAATCAACATTTATTGCAAGTCAATTAATTTGCCTGCTAAAAGAACAATACATCTTTCTCCCAAGTCCTTGGGATCACCTATAGGAGTTGTTGTTCGCCACTTAGCATGTTATGGTTCATCTTCTTGGTTTTCCCTAGCCTTGGGCTAAGAGAAATCTATTCTGCTCAACCAAAGTATTCAGCAGCCTTCTGATATTTCTCTTTTTGTGTGGATGCTTTGTGTCCGTATGCACATTTATATATGAATTGGTGCGTGAGCGGGTTGAGGTGCTATAAGCTTTGTTTTTGCTTGTTGTTTATATTTACTTGTTCCACTTTTTGTAGGCACTCTTAGAGTATGAAAAATATAAAATTCGCACTGGTGAGCTCCGAGTTCCTGTATCTTCCCTCCCGGAGCCTATGGCAGTCGACAATCAGGTTTTTTTCTTTTATTTATGAACACTTTGGATATGTCTTATGATGTTACCATTCAACGTGATATGCCTTATAGTTGACATGTAATTTAAAGTGGTATGTTGCACCCTTAGGTGGTGAC
Organism: Agave tequilana; assembly: GCA_038442645.1. Lineage (NCBI taxonomy): Eukaryota > Viridiplantae > Streptophyta > Magnoliopsida > Asparagales > Asparagaceae > Agave > Agave tequilana. The sequence continues at coordinate 144,942 of JAVJIF010007021.1, read as the reverse complement.
TACTACATGTCGAATCTTGTGAGGACTTACTGACTCCTTTGAGCTACGTATTAAGATCTATTCTTTTGGCACTAATATTTGTAAGTTGATTATGTATTGATTTGTTGTCATATTGAATTTTTATTTCTGAGGAGGTAGCAAGCTTTCTTAAAATAGCTGAAGTTATGCCTGATTACGCTAATGCCACTCGGAAACATGGGGTAGAGCCAGATGTTACTACGGATGGGCACATGCCCACCCTGAATTTTGGAAAAATCATTTATTGGTTTCTTTTCACCATTCATATTCTACCTCCTCATGTATCCAACTGTGTCCACCTAGCTGTACAGTCAACACTCGGGCCTTCAACACCCTGCTTATAACAATCTAGTAATTCTATGCCCCACTCACTGAACTCTTGCTTACCCTGTTCATTGAGCTTAATTAGCTAGATTGGAATCCCAAAAAAATCCTTAGCAGTTAATATCCGATTTATAAGGAAGCTGAATAGGCAATAAGGTAGGCTTAACAGTAGCCTTAAATAGCCACCCATTATACAGATTGCACATTATTAATTGGAATGGAACTGAGATCTGACTTGGGAATGTTTAATCTTAAGTAAATTGAACAAAATTTTAAATTCCTCTTTTCACATTTGTAGATCACCCAAAGGAGAATAACAAGAATGAATAGGATGATGAAACCAGTATACCTCACAAGATTAGTAGGTATTTTGAATTTTCATTATTGAGTTTATAATTCTCCTTGTAATATAAGCTAATATTTCTCTTTGTTAAAAGTTTTTTGTTAAAATTGGACTAAAATTTTAGTATTGATTATCTTTACATACTTTATCATTACATTATATGTTTCTTGTTACAATTTAGGGAATAAGAGCTTGCCAATTTGTTTTTCTTATTGCTATAGCATTTGATGTTAGATAATTTAAATTAACCAATTTTTAAAATTTTGACTTGTCAACCTTCTGAAATACTTTTGTGATTGAGGTTTTTGTGCATGAAAACCCTTTGAAACAATGAAATTAGATCTTAAATATTAGAAGTTCTTTTCAAATATTTTTCCTTTCCGCTGAAAATTTTATAACCACTGTAAATTCTTTTATTTGCATGTCATTCAAGAAATACAATCATGAATGGAAAGTGTTAGGAATCATAGCCACAAAAGCTGGGCTTAGTGGCAATTCACGGGATTGGGTTTGGGAGGTGTGACTGAGTTACGGACTTACTGCCCTTTATCTCAGTTTTCTTAAAGTTTGTGCTTTCTTTCAATTTTCTTCTTGTTTGTTCTTTTTTATGGCCTGTTTTCTTAATTTTTCTGAGTTATTTTTCATAGCTTTGGTTTTCTTTCAATCTCTCTCTATATGTTTTATTTTTGTCAGTTTATCTTAGTTTTTTTTAACATTTATGTGTTTTCTTTCATTTTTGACTAATACGAACTATTTTTCTTTGTTTTCTCTCCATTTTTTTTTTTGATATAAACAAGTTCAAATGCCACTAAACTTGACTGGTCAAGGCCCTAGTAATAGTAACTACTCACTTATAGGCATATAGGTAGACTACCATTAGAAGTCTATGCTTCAAAAATCTCTCCCTGTCTAACAGAGAGAAACATAGAAACGGTTAGATAATAACTAAAATTAAATGATAATTGAAAATCAATAAAATTAAGATGTGGCCAGTAAAGCCCGACTCACCGGTAAAGGATGGGTTGTGAGGAGTCCCAGGTTCAAGTCTGGCTACGGTTTATGTTCAAAAAAATAAAAAAAAATAAAAAAAGACGTGTGGCTCGCTGGAAGTCTTAACATGCTTCACCGCAGTGTTTTAAATATTGAATATTAGTGATATATTGATCGGCAAAATTATATACCGGATACCAGATACCAGGTGATATATCGCGATATGGTACTAAGTATCGGACGTCAAATCGGACGTCGTATCAGGTGAAGAATATTCATGTGATTGCCTATATAAATGATATGAAACTACTTAAAATAAGTTTGGGTCATAAACTCATAGGGGATAATTACTTTTTATTGAAGCTCCTCAAATGTGTTTGTAGACGCTCCTCAAATGTGTTATGTGTCGATATATCTTATATTTTCATCTCGGTTATCGGCTGATATTTCTTCCCATATCGGTCCAAAATGATATCCGGTATAATTTTACACATATCGTATCGTTTTGGATAAAATTTTGATATCTCGGCCGATATACTGGTATATCGGCCGATATCTAAAACAATGCTTCACCGTCTGAGTGGTTGCCTAGGTGCTTAAGCAGCCAGTCTAGATAACCAGTTCTCTTTTCTTTTTCCTGCTTTTAAACACTGGTCAATGTTTTAAGAGGAAGGTCAAATTTTATTTGAAAGCAATCAAAACAGATAATTTAATTATGACTTTTTAGATTCTTGGAGCATTGGATCAGTTCTTAGGAAGATGAAATTATATAGAACTGTTTATGAATATGTTTTATAGTTTCCCGAAAACATTGATTGGCAAAGATGGAGCACAGTATTTCATTACTTAATGCATTCTTTAGTCATTGGCATTAATGTGGTTGTCATTAATTCCACCCCAACACGCCCCGCCCCCCGCCCTGCCTCCTCTTTTTTGATAACCTTTCAAGAAGTACAATGTGAAAGAAAAAAGTGTGCTTGGTGTTTGTTTCTGAGCATCCCTTTAGTATTGAAAGGCCAAGTTCACCCACAGTGCACTGTAACTCATACTTCAGTATCACAGATTTTTGGTGATGGAGGTGGCTCATGGTGGGGGATTACATTTTTCTATTGATAGAAGGGAGGATAATTCCTTTCTTGTGCAAACAAGAAAAGTGATGGGAGCATTTGATGGTCGAGTGCTTGTAGGATCACAGATGACTGGTCACTTGTAAGTCATTGTGTGGGACTAGCACTTGACTATTAATATTGTAGACCAGCTGGGCTTTTCAGCCAAATCTGAAATCTTGATGCTGTTATGATGAACTTGTATGAATTATTGTTGTGACTAATGTGTTGCTCAAATGAAGATAAATGGAGAAAATCTCTGTTTTAATTGTATTGTGTAATGGAAGGATCAATTTTGGAGAATTTTAGGCCGTAGTTTTAGGGTTAGGGCGAAAGGAGACTTTTATACTGTAGTTTTAGGTTAGGGTGAAAGGAAACTGAACTGAGTTTTTTTTTTTTGTGGTGCAACCGGGGGGCGGGGGGTCTGTTGCTTATTATTGGTTGAATGAGACTTCTAGTATAGGTTATTCAAACTTAAAATACACTTGTAAATCAAGATGATCAATTCTAAATGAATGCGTTTGAATTTTTTTCAAGTATGTTTCATAATGTTGCTAGTTTTTCAAGGTGTTGAATTCATTGACGTTTTGTCGATATTAAATCTGAACTATTCGTCTAAGAAAATCCAAGAAAGGTGGGTAACTGTGTATGTACTACATGTTTTCACTCTGCTTTTTCTCTATGGTAGGTGAATTCATTCAATGTCGTGAAATAGTGGGCAAAATATAACTATTTTGGAGAGACCATACAGTAAATCTAGACTGGACTGTCTCTTAGTTTTAGGAGTTGTGAAATTTAATCAAGAAATTTACTATGGATAGAATGATGGATAAAGCATCACCAGTTGAAATGCCTTTTTTTTTTTTGCATAGGATTCTTGTGTTGGGACATCCATACTTGTACTATCCCCTCACAAGCATCCTAATTTCCCACATTCACATGGGTCCCTCCCTTGCAAAGGCTAGGTACAATTCATTCTCAGGGTAAAAATGCTACTTTTACTCGAAGCTAGGTCATCCATCCTAGTACTACAGCTCGAGCACACCTTTACTCCAAGCGAGGTCATCCATCCTAGTACTACTTCCGCTCTAGCACACTTGACTACTTTCTGAATCACAATTCCTCCCTCACAATTATATACCAGTTACCTTCCTATTACACATCTGATGTGGGAATATTTGGCTTTAGGTTGTGACAGTTAATGGGTTCTTCAAGAACATAAAATACTTAACAAAGGCTGGTTATTTAGAGCGGAATTAGAAAGCCTCGCTATGATTATTTCTCTCTCTGAGATCATGATGGTCTTTACTTCTGTTAAGTATATTTTGTTTAGATACTGTGTCATTTTCATCCCTCTTTGATGAAGGTACTGTCATTTGATTCTTAAATCGAAGTCCTCAGATAAGCGGCTTAAGATATCAAATTGTTCCTTTATAACTCTCAGTTATTTTGGCATGAGTGTTTTAAAAAGTGGCCTGCACACTTGTCTTAGAGGCAAATCCTCCTCCCCCCAACACCCCCACTACCCGCCTCAAACCCAACCCAACACACACAAACACAAGGGGGGGGGGGGGATAGGGCTCACTTGTACCCTAGGGACATCTTTGGTGGCTGCTTCACTGTCACAAGGGGCATCGGAGGTCTTGCCATGCGCCCCACCCCACCCCCCCCCCCCCCCCCCCCCCCCCCCCCCCCCCCCCAAAACAAAAAAAAAAAAAAAAAAAACCAAGAAGAAAAAAAAAACCTGGGAACCCTCGCTGCTGCCTCTGCAACGTGTGCTGCCTCCATTATGAAGAATAGGAAAATGATTGGATAAAGTCAGTTAACGGCATTGTGCCCTAACTCATTTCTTTGATGCCTTAACCCACTATATTCAAACATTTTTCTATTTCTCGCAGTAGAGACGGTGGTGGGGCGGGTAGCCGAGGCAAGAGTGAGGTCTGGCAACAGTAGGGAGGCCGGCAAAGGCATATGTGCAGGCAGTGGCTAGGTGCCAGGTCTGGCTACCAATGTTCTTGCAGCATTTCAAAATACTATCCGATGTGCCGTGCTGCAGTTTGCTGAATTATTGGAGTGGAGACTTTCGTTTCAGTCTAATCTGTGGACTTCTGTAAAATCTGTGGACTTGTTTAAGCATGCGACCATAAATTAGACTTGTCCAATAAACAGTGTTTTTTTACAGACTTTATAGATTGCTCTCAAGTGCACGCTAGGAAGTGTATTTTATATAGTAAACATAAATAGCATTCTCATTTTGAGGGATTTTGGCACAAGTTTATACGGAAAGTAGGTTCAGCTTTCTTTGTGTATTGTTTTCTCATAAAGTTTATTTACAGGTTGGTGGAAATCAAGCATTAGGCTCCGGCAGGGCCAGAAGGGATGCTGCTGCACGAGCCATGCAGGGATGGCACTCTCAACGGCTTTTCGGTAATGGTGAAGTTGGTGACCCAATCATTAAGGTTTGCTAATAGGTTTTGCTGAATTTTAATCCTTGTGGGTTTCTTTGAAGCCCATCTAAATGCTGTTACTCTGTCAAAAATTACATTCTCTTATTCTTTTTTGCTTGGTAGGATAAGACATCAATTTCACTTCTGAAACGGGATAAACACAATAAAAGCATAGGTACTGCTTATTCATGGTTACTTCTACGGCTGCTTCTCTGGTTTCTAATTTTGATTCTATGATGTATGTTTAGGTGCGCTGAAGAGAAAAAAAGCTCCAGGCATGGAGCATTCCGTTAAAGTTTCTCATAAAAAAGTCATCAAGCCTCAGTTAAGATCCTTTCTTATTGTATTTAGGTTTCCTCCGTTTTTATGCGAGATGATAAACTGGTGTTTCCACACGAAACTATTCAGGACTTTAACGTCGTTACTTATGGTTTGATGGACAACATATAAGGTGTTGGAAGTGCAAACTTTACTGTTTCAAACTCTTGGCTTGATGCCTTGTCCTTTGTTCATAATTTTCTTTTAGATTGCCTGCTACTTATTTTAATTTCCCTTCTTCAAATAAATATGATATTAACTCTTAATAGAAATGGTAAAAGAAATGAGAAGAACCAAGTTGGTTTTTTCTAGGGCTCAACTTTTGTTTGTGACCGGATTAGTTTATAGATGATTACTTATTAGGCGATACTTCTTCATAAGTACTTTAATGTTATCTAGGCTTCATCATTTTTTCAATGTGTTATTTCTATATTCCTAATTTCCTTCCTATACAGCTTAATTTTTAAAACTTTTTGTTGTTCTCTCGCCTGTCGAGGCTGGGTCAACAGATGATGACGAGAAAATTTCTTTGGTTGCAGAGTGGAAGCAATGGTTGTTGATGTTGGGCAACCCGCTGATTGGGTGAAAATAAATGTCAAAAGAACTGTAAGCTTGTTCTCATGCTATTTTATGTGGCTTGTTTCAAACGTTTTCTTTTCTTCTTTTAGCATAAAACTTGAGTTGTGTTTATTTTTGAGATTATTATCATGTCCTTGGTACAGAACAAGAACATAGAACCTAAACTGTGCTTTCTAATAATTCCTCCTGTCTCATAGCTTTGACTAGCGATGTGTTCCTTTGTGCAGAAAGATTGCTTTGAAGTTTATGCTTTAGTTCCCGGGCTTCTGCGTGAAGAGGTAATGGATACGCTTGTTATCGTTCTTGGACCTATAATAGTATTATAAACATGTTAACAGAAGATTTGCCTTTGCACTAGTCATGTTATGGAATTGACATTTAGTCAGGTTTTGGGATTTGGGTAGAGGTATCAGTTGGGATTGGACTTGTAGAAATGTGTTCCGTTCTTTGATTATTAGATACAGATAAAAGGTCGGTTAAGAGCTTAGGAAGTGGTAGAAATGACTCTACCCAAAAGCTTAAGCTGATGGGCTGTGGGCTCACAATGTATATTAAGCAAACTTAACACTCTTCTCATGTGGTGGGTTGCTTGAAAATGCAGAACAGATGAGGATAAATTATCATATTCTAAATTGCCAATGATGCTTGGAATGCAAGAGCTAAAGTGTACAAAGAAGTGTATGAGAAGTTGAACACCAAAGAGGCTGAAAAGGATATAGAATTACTCGAATAAATGAGAGAAAGACTAGAGACTTATGTACTGTGATGCGTGTCAAGATGAGGATCAGAAGGTTTTAGTTCGAGATGAAGAAATCAAAGAAAGATGAGGAGAGTATTTTGACAGATTGTTCAATGGTAGTTCTACTCAAGATTTGAGTAACCTTACCATTCAGTGCCAAGATATACACCGTAAAGAATTAGCGAATTTGAAGTTAAAGAGGCCTTGAAGAGAATGAAGTTTGTTGGCCCGGATGGAATTCTTATTGAGGTATGGAGATGTTTAGGAGATATGGACGTGAGATGGCTGACAAAGTTCTTTAACAAGATCTGGTTAACTAAAAAGATGCCAAATGAGTGGAGGAAGATTATCCTAGTACCTCTCTATAAGAACAAGTGTGATATCCAGAGTTGTTCAAACTACCATAGAATAAAACTCATGTGTCACAACATGAAGCTTTAGGAAAGGGTAATTGAACACAGGTTAAGGCAGAATATTAAAATATTAGAGAACCAGTTTGGGTTCATGCTGGGGCGATCGACGACAGAGGCTATTCATTTGCTTCATCAACTTATAGAGCGATTTCGAGATAGGAGGAGAACTTTGCATATGATCTTTATTGATTTAGAAAAAGCTTATTATAAGGTGCCAAGAGAGGTATTATGGTGGACAATGATGAAAAATGGAGTTCTCATCAAATATATTGCCATAATCAAGGACATATACGATAGAATAGTGGCAAATGTCAGAACTTGTGGAGGTATAACAAGTGATTTTTCTATCACAATTGGATTGCATCAAGGATCTGTATTGAGTTTATTCTTATTTGTCATAGTGATGGAAGAGCTTACTAGAGCTATTCAGGATGAGATACCGCCGTGGTGTATGCTATTTGCTGATGATATTGTCCTAGTCGATGAGACGAGAGCTGGAGTAAATGCCAAATTGGAGCGATAGAGGCAAACTCTAGAATCTCGAGATTTTAAATTTAGTAGGGCCAAAACAGAGTATATGGAGTGCAAATTCAGTAAATAGGAAATCCAAGATTATAGTATTGTGACACTAGACGGACAAGGAATACCAATGAACAATTATTTTAAGTACTTGTGTTCTATTATCTAAAAGGATGGAGAGATCAACAGTGATGTCAATCATAGGATCCAAGCTGGCTGGTTAAAATGGAGGAGTGCAACAGGAGTTTTATGCGACTGTAACATTCTGTTATGACTGAAGGAAAAGTTTTATCGAACTACTATTAGGTCAGCTTTGTTATATGGTACAGAATGTTGGGCTATAAAGAGATCATGCTCAGAAAATGAGTGTAGCAGAGATGCGCATGCTTCGTTGGATGTGTGGTAACACGAGGAGAGATAAGGTAAGAATGAGGATATTCGTACTAAGATAGGCGTAGCCCTTATAGTAGAGAAGATGAGAGAAAATCGACTACGATGGTTTGGTCATGTACGACGTAGACCTACAGATGTGCCAGTCCGACGAGTAGAGCGTATCATATTAGGGCAAGTTAAAAGAGCGCATGGGAGACCGAAGAAAACATGGATGGAGGTGATACGACAAGATATAGAGACTAAAGGTCTTAATGAAGGCATATTGCTCGATAGGAATGAGTGGAGAAAGTTGATCCATGTGCCTATCTGGTGTAATTATCTTTTGGTTCATGTAGCCTACCCCAAATACTTGGGACAAATGGCTTAGTTGTTGTTTATTCTAAATTGCCAATGATGAGATAATTTGGTGCTCTGCTATCAGGACTACCATGTCAGTAACCATTTCACCTGAAATCTTAAGCTAATGGGTTGTGCACTGGCAATTATATCAAACAAACTTAACAAATGGAATAGTACGTAGAAGGCAAAAGTAATTAAACTGAGAACAATTGTCACACTTTAAATTTGCACAAGTTGACAAATTTGATCTAATGACAGTATTAATTTGAACACTTGTTAAACCATATTTGTCATTTATTGAGCTAATTCATCTAATACATAATAGTTGTTCTGAACAATTAAGTATGACATATCAACTACTAAGCCAAGAACTATGTGATACTTATTATGCATTTTTTTTGCTGTTGAGCTGTCTGCTTCATTTTTAAAGTCCGTGATGATAGTTGGGTTAAAAAACGTGGTTGGTTTGCCATGGTACAAAACCTCAGTTGGGGTGCTTGGGAATTGGCTGAATTATTGATTCATGGTCTGGGTTATTGTGTAGCTACTGACAAATTTGTTGTTTGAACCTTGGCAGTGCAGTATTTCTTCGTTTTGATCTTGGAATAGGTTTCTTTTTCTTTTCTTTTCTTTTTTTTTGTGCCAAAATTGGGTTGGTCCCGCTTGCCCAATATAAAGGAGAAACTGTCTCTTTTAATATTGGTCTCATGCATACCTCCTTGTAACGAGTCAAATGTCTTATTAACTCTCAAGTTCCTGAAATGGGTTTGTTCTTGCCTGATGCAGGTGCATGTTCAATCAGATCCAGCAGGCCGCTTGATTATATCCGGTGAGCCAGAGCAGCTTGATAATCCTTGGGGTGTTACTCCTTTTAAAAGGTTGGTTTTCCTCCCTTTCCCTTCCACAGTAATGTCATGTTGCAGTCCAATAAAGAAATGAACTTCTTTTGCAGGTTGTTACCTTGCCCTCGCCGATTGACCCACATCAAACATCTGCAGTAGTTACTCTTCATGGTCAGCTGTTTGTACGTGCACCCTTCGAGCAGTCTGATCTATAGCACTCAGGAATTTGCATTTCTTCTTCCCAAGTACGCAGGCTTCTTAACTTATAAATGTTGATAGGACCACAGAAGGCTTGGGAATTTTGCTGTGGTACTTGATTGCATCCTTGAGGTTTTACTTTCTGATATATTGAACCTGTTTCCTTGAAAATCATAACCAACAAGTCAGGAGATTTTCAACTATTTAGATCCATGTGTTCTGGAATTAGTCAGTAGATTTCCTGATTAAAAGAGTATATGTTTTTTTTTGTGGCCACATTGATGCATTACATTAATAATTTTTAAAATTTTAAATTTTCTCCTCAGAGTTTAAGTTGCATCCCAAAATCTCAACCCCTCAGATACTTCATGATTTTAATATTTGAAAACACTTGTAATTTAAAAAAGTGATGTGGATTTATCTTATAGAAGTATTTTTTTTTCCTTAGAATAGAGGGAATCTATTTTTACAAATCAATTTAAGAAAAACAAAAACTTCTCTTTATCTATTCATTCTGATCACTTTCTTGATATATTTAAATCTCTTTTTGGATGTACCTTGAAGTTTTAGTTAGGACTCTTGTGTAAATATTAGTTATATGGGAACTGCTGATAAAAGTTTGGATTTGCCTCATATCATGTTGGATCTTAGTGTCGCAATCTCTAGAAAATGTCAATCCCTACCTTGATGATTTCTTTTAATTGGTATTGGTTTTGCCCTCCAGGCGTTTCTTATCAGTTTCAAGAGACGGCTTTCTCATGCCATGGGTTCGTACACAAATTCAAAAGCTCGTCTTCTCTTAGCCTGCAGCCTAGTGCTTCCCTCGTGTACCTTGTTTCCTGATCAGAAATTTTCTTAGTGAGGCTGATGAAAGATACCCCCCAATTTGAACAATTTACCCAAAAGGACAGCTGATATGTGTCTCCTAGTGTAAATTGTAGCAGTGATATTCAGATGTGACGATAGTTGCTTTCTCATGTGACTTAATGTGCTTAGATAGTCTTTTACTAGATGAGAACTGTCTAATTTAGGGTGAATGTTGATAGCTATGATCATGTATTCGGATTTTGCTGGTGCATTTATTCTGGTTTTCAAGTTTGGTGCAAATTCGGCAGGCTTTGCCATTTGAGTTGTGGAATCATTGATGAATACCCCACTTTGGAAGCAATCTGTATTCGCCATCTTGACAGCGGCCGCCTTGATTATCATTGTTTGTTGGATGGCAACCTGCCTTGATTATAAATATTATTGATTGTAAATTGTAGCAGTGATATTCAGATGCGATGATAGTTGCTTTCTCATGTGGCTTTCAGTGTTTAGATAGTTTGTCGCTAGATGGTAACTGTCTAATTTAGGGTGAATGTTGACATCTACGATCATGTATTTGGATTTTGGCTGGTTCATTGGTTCTGGATTTTAAGTTTGATGCGAATTCAGCAGTCTTTCGTATTTGAGTTGTGGAAATCATAGCGTACTACTACAACCACGCAGGAAGCTATCTGTATTATAAGCATTTTGATGAAGGCTGCATTGATTTATTGTTGACAACCTCTTTTTAGAATGAACGAACTCCACTCTTTAATGGTCTTCATTGGAGTACTTAGTTGTTACTCGATGGTTATTTTTATCGCTGAAATTACTAAGAGAGAGTTATGGATGTATGTTAGCGTACTGAGATCTTCATTGGTGTACTTAGTTGTTATTCAGTGGTTTATTTTTATCACTGAAATTACTAACAGAAAATTATGGATTTATGTTTGAGTGCCAAGATATAGAAAATTTTCTATTTAGTGTACCAAGTATCACCTATGGTAATGTGATGTGGGTAGGTCATTGTTGAGGATGATGACCAGTTCCTGTATGAGTATCATCCAGAACTGCATCACTATGATCACAAGAAGAGAAGAATTAGGAAGCCTTTGAAGCACTCCACCGTTCACTTGATACAAAATAGTTAAAAGGGCTTGACGCAGGAAACACATTGTACAAAAGTTTAAGAATGCACAATTGTAATTACATCATTGGAAATGCTCTGCACTTTTTACCTCTTCTGATCCTGTAATTTCAATCTCCAGATTTCCTCTACAACCTGCGTATTTGAGTTCTCTTTCCCTCCGTCGCACGCCATGATTCAAGGTCCTGCTGATGCAGTGGACATGTTCAGAGCAATGCTACATGGGACCTCTTCTACTTTGGTTGCTGGAGGAGAGGAGCTGGACAACATGCCTCTGAGGGCAGATAATGAAGAAGAAGAAAGGCAAGGAGGTGGCGGACTCACTATAGTGCCATGGATCGGCCATTTCAAAGACTGGGATCAAGTTGGCAAGGAACAGGAAGAGGGGTTCTTCTGTGGCGAAATTCTCTCTACTCACTGCCCTGTCTGATCTCTACGACTTCTCCGAGGAGCTGATTGAACAAGATTAAAAGGTGCTGCGTGAGATGGATCCCCTTCTTCAAGAAGGCCACCGGAAAGCTGTCAAGGGAACTGGAACCCTCCGCCGAGAGCTCCTTGGCCAGTTCCGCTTGGGGGATCGATCGCGATCCAAAGAAGTGAAATCGTAATGGCAATGAGACCAGACCACACGTACACGATTGTCGGTGTCTTCCCCCTCTTGCCCATCAACCCCTTTGCAAAAGGGTACAGATGGGCCAACACCCAGAAGCTGAAGAACGCTCCTCCCATAAGCTTGCTCCACTTTGGCACCTCACTGTATATCGTCTTCGCAAACCCAAACGCGAGTGCGATGAGGTTCACCATCATGATAGTGATTGGCGGTATCATGAGCGACGACCATTTCACGATGTAGAGATCTGCGTAGATGTCCTCATTGTCATCTCCCGCGGACTTGGAAGTCAGCGTGAACGAAATCTCAATCCCTGCAATCACTTTTAGCAGCCCTTGTATGACGGCGTAAAAATGTGCCGAGGTGCCTGAAATCAGCCAGAACTGCTCGTTTCGCCACAGCTCTTCGAGGCCGATCCCTGACCACTTCACTTCAAGAAGCGCGAGGAAGATGAGAGTGAGTGATATGATGAGAAGGTAGCAGAGGAAGGTGACGTTGAGGGTTTGGACAATGAAGTTGCCAGAGAAGAGGGAGAGTGCCGGGAGGAAGCAGTAGACGATGAGGAAGCCGGAGGTGAAAGGGTAGATGCCGACATTCATGTACGATATGCGCTGGAGGATCTTGAGCTTGTTGGTGGCGAGGATGGCGTTGTTGCGAGAGAAGAAGATCTCGACCGATCCTGTGGCCCAACGGAGCACTTGATGGAGGCGGTCGGTGAGGTTGATGGGGGCAGAACCTCGAAAGGCGTCACGCTTGGTTATGCAGTAGACAGAGCGCCATCCACGGTTGTGCATGCGGTACCCTGTGACCACGTCCTCCGTCACTGAGCCATAGATCCAACCCACGCGATCGCCCCATTCCGTCTTATCCTCGTACCTTACATGGCAAACGAGTACATATGAAGAAGCACGAACACAAACACAACGAAAACGGATAAATCTTGATCCATGCAGCAGTGCACGCTGACGCAAAACAAATTCTAGAAAAATCAGACGGGGGCTTGATGAGAGAAAGTAGAAGGAAAGCATACCAGCAAGAGATCACTGAGACGGCCTCAGCGACCGTGCTTGGGTCGAGGGGCGGGCGTGGTGCCCTGAGAACACCAGGTGGACGACCATACTTGACACCGTGGTGGTCAGCGAGCGGCCTGGACTGGTACTCAGCCACAGGTATTGATTCAGCTAGTGCTTGCGAGTTGCCAAATCTCTTGGGTAGTATGCCGGCGTCAAGCTCACCGTCCAACTCATCAGCCGCCAGTGGGTCCATCTCCAGCTCTGAATCTTTCTTAGACTTTTGATTTAGCGTCTTGGCCCTGTCATTCGGCGGATTGAAACCGTAGAGTGCGAACCGACGGAACAAGCAGCCCGTTCCGACATACATTGGCCCCTGTAATCATCAAATCAATAGGGCAAGTTTAGTTCATCGAGGGCACTATCAATTACTTCATATTCGACTGCACAATTCGCACCTGAACTCCGTCGAGGGCACGCATGTTACCATCAAAGAAAACCATATTGTGATTGGCATAGCGATCCGAGGGGTCAACGCCCTCGAATCGCTGTGGGAACTGGATGTAGCAGATGTCCTCGCCACCGCGGTCCATCATGAAGCACATGCCCTCGCGTATTGCTTGGCAGTTGTAGAAATAGTGATCGCAGTCGAGGTTGAGGATGAAGGGGCCATTGGACATGACCGCAGAGGCGCGAACGAGCGCATTCATCGCCCCAGCCTTCTTGTTGTGATCATAACCTCTTCTCTTCTCTCGTGACATGTAAACCAGCATTGGCAATCTAATGTCAACCTCGCTGAAGTCGAACAGCTGCTCCTCGTCTGGCAGCCCTAGCAGCGGCTCGCACGAGGGGGGCTTCAGCATCACCTAACAGGCGAGGAGAGGAGATCTCCAATGTGAGATGATGAGAACAAAAAACATGATATGATGCATCTAAACAAAACTTGTCTGCGGTTGTTAATATTCATCGTACAGACATGCGCATTTACTAATCTAGTATGGACGGAGGGACATTTACAAACGTACTTGTAGGATGCCGGCATGGTCTCCTTTGCCGTGATCGGGGGCTGACACAGCCCAGGTCCCCGGCCAGTGGGTGCCGTCGGCCATCCATGTCGCCTTTTGAATCTTCTTGATGGGCTCCAGCGGGTCGACGCTACCGGTCTCCCTCATCTGCTTTATCATCTTCATCTCCTCCCTGGCATTGAACGCATCCGACCGTCGACGTATCGAGTCAGGAAGCCCGTTGATCCTGACCTTGAACTCATCGTACTCCCTCTTCACCTTCCTCCTGTCCTTCACGAAGTCTGCTCTCCTCTTGTTCTTGGTGGGATCCCCTTTGATGCCGAAGTAAGTGTCTGGATTCCTCGGCTCAATGTCGTGCTTGCGACAAAACGGTATCCAGATGTTGGCAAAGCTCGCGGCCTCGGCCATGGCCTCAAACGTCAGGAGTGCACCGCCGTCGTCGGATACGTAACACGCCATCTTCTCCACCGGGTAATCGGCTGCGAGGATGGATAGGATGGTGTTGGCCGTAACGAGCGGGGGTTCCTTCTCAGGGTCGGCCGTCGACACGAAGATATCCACCCCGGGGAGGTCCGATATGCCGTTGGGATTTGACGGCGACGGCAAGTCAAACTTCTCTTTTAATACCGCCAAGTCGGTTTGTCGACTGATCGGGTTCAGCTTCGGGACTTGGTCGAGAATCCAGGAGAAGGCGAACCAGACTTCGCACACGATTGACATCCCCCAGAGCCATGGAGCATCCTCATTCTTATGCTTAATCCTCCAGGTCAAGAAGAAGAATAGTACGACGAGTCGAATAAGTATAAGTAATCTGCCATTGTGAGAGCAACTCAGAACGATTGATTGATTTAACATGGTATCAGAGCCGAGAGAGTAACTAAAGTCATATCAACATTTCTCGATCTTACCGATACGGACTGATAATACCGGCAGGCATGGGGATTACACGAGTCAGAGGCTTCCACGACTTCTCCCTGGTGTCTGGGATGCCATCGCCCAGCCTTCCTCCCTCGTCGTCGTCAGACATTCCGTCCTGGGGCCAGTAGGCGTTGCCATATCCGTATGTACCTTTTGTCTCGAATATCCAGCGCTTGTGATCAAACTCCCCGTTCTGCGACCGTAATTGTAGTGATGTGTTCGAATTCGTTGAATTCCCTCCTGGAGCTGGAAGTGCCGGTGTGCTCCCCTTCGCGAAGTTATGCACTTCCTCGTCGTACTCAGCTGTTCGATACGGTTCCTTGCAGCCTGGGCATATCCCTCCGTCCTTCATCGCGTCCATGTAGCAGTCCCTGCATATCTTGAACCTGCATTGCAATGCAAGCAAAATTTCGCGACATAAGCAGCCCACTACATGTTTCCATCCAACAACTTAACACTTTGCACGTTTGCATACCTGCACTCGCACGGATCTATATCGTCCCTCGCTCATCCTGCATCACTTTCCCATCGCAAGCAGGCATCCCGCAGCGTGATCCCTTGGCTCCGGCCATCTGCGGGTGTCTCACATCCGAGTCAATCACTTTGTCCATTAGGTGCGCCCGAGTGACGCTGTTGAAGCCCCCGGTGAACAAGGAGTTGGAAACATACTGCTCCTCTGCCCTGAGGGCCACGCTCGCGGCCTCCCCCGGCCCGTCCATCGGCTGGTTGTCCGGCGTTGGGGGAATGTGCACCGTGTAGTTCATGTAGTCGCCGGACGTCTCACCGGACATGTCGATCTCGTCTCGAGAGAGGCTAATGTATCTGCCGCTCGACGTGCGGCGCGCAAATTTTACGGTCTGACCCGCGTTGTTGCGGCTGCTCTGCGGGCCAGAACCTCGAGGGCTGCGGATTGCTTTCTTTGTGGGAGTCTGGGGGCTTGATGCCATTTCAAACTCTCGTTCTTCTTCCTCTTTTTTTTCTCTAAATGGGATTTTTTTGGGAAAAATTGTTGTAAAATTCAAAGAAAAATTGTGATATTAAAGGATTCACGTACCGATTATTCGGAACCTGATTCACTCCCTGTAATTGCTAGAAATGCAGCGTTCGGGCCGAAAGCCCGAGCTCTTCATTTTCAACAATTACAGATTCAGGTGCAAAAGCTGCTTGAGATTTTTGGATTGAATAATAATAAACTATGAAGGAAAAAGATGCAACCAATGAGGGGAAATTTCTTTTGCCGCAATGAATGGAGAATTGTTTATTGATGAGAAATGCGGGGAGAGAGAGGAGGTTGGGCCGAGTCAAGGGGGGAGAGGTTTTTTCTCCCCTTATCCCAAAACCTATAGATGGACCTCACAATGACCAACTTAGCATTCGTGGGATCTCTGTTAACGGCTCCCCTACTTTCCCGCACATTCTCTTTCTCGTACACTTATTTTGGATGCCAATTACAAAAGTACTCAATTTCTTTTTTTTAGAAATACAAAATGCACAATACACAATACATGAATTTAGAACTTCATAATTTAGCTTTCTTATCTGTTCACATCATATAATTGCATAAAATTATCATCAATTTTCATCCGATTTCAAAAAAAACTATCATGCATAGTTTAGCCCAAAAAAACTCATAAAATAAATAGAAATACATAAAAGAAACAAGGCCATAGGGTTGAAGAACCAAAGAAATGGAGAAATTAAATGCCACACTCCCCCCCCCCCCATAAAGGGTTGTAGGAGTTCAATAGCTCAAAAATAGTTAAGTATTGTAGCACTAATAAGCTTAAGTAAAAAAAGACTGGCTGAATCATGTAAATCGAAAATGGATGCTGCAATAACTAGTCATGCTGGCAACTTCGGACCTGTTTGGTTAAGGGTGGAAGTGAGGAAGTGAAGAAGTGAGGAAGCAATAATAGTTCTATTTGGAATTTGAAAATTGATTAGTAAGTTTTTCGGTGTTTGGATGTTGTTGGGAAGTGTGGTTCGAAAAATGTTATGTCTTTTTCGGTGTTTGAATGGTAATGTGAAAGTATAAGTGGAAAAGTTGATCACAAAGTTGACCGCAAAATAATATTAAAATAAAAATTAATTAAGAAAAATAAAAAATAGACTGCAATTAGAATGCAAAGTGAGATTTACATGAGTAAAATATTAACTGTTTTGTGCTACAACTTATTATAAATGAGATTTACATGACCACAAAATTAACTGTAACACTCTGGAAGTGAGTAAATGGTTGTGTAAAAGAGAAAAGAGAGAAGGAAAAGAACTTTTTTCATTTTATTTTCCGGTGTTTGGATGAACAACGGAAATGTAAAAAGACACTTCCTACTTCCTCACTTCCACCTAATTCCTTGAATCCAAACAGCCCCGAATGCACGTCTTATAGATCTTGTGGCACGCGCTATAAACGTGTCTTTCAACAGGAACAACTATTCGACACCCACCTTCCTCTGGCACCATACGGTGACGTCCCTATGTCATCAGCTTAACCATGGGCACGCGACTGCCCACTTTTTCGGGTCTCAGGGTAGACTCGTGATCAAATCAGTAGGTTGATATCTGCTACGTATACTGTACTTGAGTCCTACTATCAATAAAATTTAAAAAAAAAAGGAACTTGTGGAAGGTTACAATTGATCTTGCCTTTAAAAGACATTCTAACTATTTAGAGTCTTTTGTCATTTTTCCAAAAAAATGGGCTTTGGACTCCTCTATTTTCAATTAAATTAAGAAAAATCTTAATTACAAATTTATTTTCACATCAGTCTCAATCCACGTCAGCCACTAGGTCAATTTCAAATTGGACTATACCGTATAACTAACTCATATTTTTTCTTTTTCAATTTTAACCTTTTTCAGATATGGCCGATTAAATTCTGTTAGTTTCTAGGATCAATCTGACAACTAATCAATATCACCGATCTAATTGGCCAGGTCGGTAAATATCAGGTGGGAGGTGAAAGTACACCTAGAGGGGGGTGAATAGGTGTATGGCTAATCTAATGACAAATAATGTGGAATTAAAACTTAATTGTAACACACTTAGTGTAACCAAAGAGTGTAGCCGAATTCCTGGTGGAGGGCTCTGGACTATCTCCTCTAAATTTCTTTAAATAAGAGTTGAGGTGCTATTTGAAACTCTCTTGGTTGAACACAAGTATGGGCACACACAAGCAATACCAGGCATATAAGTGTGAATGAACAATATGAAATAATACAAGACACTTTATAAGAGAGAGTGTAACGCCCCGATCCGGCGGGTATGGGGACGTCACTGCGACGTATATACGCAGGTCAGAAATACCCTCACGTATATACACTAAGCATCAGTACAAGTAAGAACCAGAGTGCGGAAGCACGTGGTGCATTATACATTCCAACACATGAGTACAATTACAAAGTTATCACCAGAGGTGACAAATATTACAAGAATATTACATCACCAATATGGCGCAATTGCGAGAATACAAGGATGTACAAGTATGAACAGTATAAATGGAGGCTCAGAGTCATAACAGGAAAACTCTAGAGCCGAACAAGGGGGCCTGAAAAGATGGGGCTCTGGACGGTCTGCTGAAGATCCACGCTACCGCTGTACCACTCTGATCAGTAACTGGGAGAATCCACACGCTCCAAAACCTGGACATGAGGATCCAGAGGAGTCAGAACTCCCCGGCGAGTGGTGATGCGAAAGCCAGATGGCGAGTATGGATAAGCACATGTGTATCGATAAATCTGGATCATAAACATGAAAACTGTGTCGTAGGTACAAGCATACAGGAGCAAGTAGATATACAGCATATGATATCAAGCAGGGAAGACTTATAGTATGATCAGATAAGAGCAGGAGACAGGCGAGATAGAATACAAGTAGAAAGCAGGATATGAACAGGTATAGTATAATAATCATAAAACCGAAAATCCGAAGTAAAATCCGATACAAGCAAACATGACAAGGCTACAGACTCATGGCTGGCATCTTTTATTATTATTACTCGTCTTACCCTGATGTCTAAATATGTGAACTAGCATCCCAGCACACATATATCCACATCTGAGTAAAGCAAGATTGTTATTGAAACCAATGGGGGTATCAACGAACAATGTTTACAGTGGGTCCCGTACATACCCGGGACCACGGCCCAGGATTGTTCCGTTGCTTGGTGGACGGAACCTGCCGCAAGGTGATCAGGAGGGTCTTATAGAATGCCCTTATCAAGATGGTACCAGGAAGGAGGGAGCCAGCACTCCCCTCGGTCGCCTGGAGGCCCACAGGTCAGACCGGAAGTTTTAGTTGCACAACATGCCTAGTACCACTGTAAACACGAACATATATTGATAGCCGCAAGTTTCCCCCGACCCGATGCAAGTTGTTCTTTTTTATGATTTATTATGTAGTTATCAATTTACGGGAATAGCAGGTACAAAACATGATCAGGAGTTCCGGAGTACATGAGTACTGTAGATTCAGGTCACTGTATATATAATACAGGATAACAAGTACAAGATTCAAGTCACTGTATGTAATACAGGACAACAAGTATAGTATTCCCGTAAATGTGATAATCACAGGTCAAGTATTAATATGTCAGGAGGCAAGTGATAAGTCATGTCATAATAAGAAGTAAGTGTCAAGTAGCAAGTCGGGTGTCAGGTGATGACATAACAGTTGTCAGGTATTAGCATGTAGATGGTAGGTATCAAGTAAAAGCATGTCAAGTGTTAACATATCAAGCAAGTACTTGGCAAGTGATAAAGTAATAGCTGAGCGCGATCAAGCAAAGCTGAGCAAGCTGGAGCGAAGCTAATGTACAACACTAATTGCTATCACGCTCGGCGTGGTTACCGCTCGCAGCGTAGCTAGACACACGTGTCGCAGCAAGCGTATGAACGCCATACTACCGCTCACGGGGAAGCCATGCTCACGGGGTAACTATACTCGAACGGAGTAAGCGGTAAAGTGTTGACGCTAGATCCACCTACCAGGCGTAGCATAGATAAAGTCTAGAGGACTTTAAACCTCAAAGGTTGTACCCAGAGGTTAGGGTACCTACAGAGAAAGTGTTAGTTCCAGACACAAATACATAAGACAACCAAGTCGATTCGACGAAGCGGAAAAGCCAAGAGGAAAGCGAGAACACTCGCCTAAATCTTCAGAAAATATAGTAAAATCCCCGATCTCCGGAATCTAGGAAATCAACGCGTCAACGCGTTAAAGAGAAAGAGATAGAGAGAGGAGAAAATCAAGAGAGAAACAGAATGAGAGAGAGGAGAGAGAAAGTGAGAGCTAGAGGGAGAAGTCCATGGAGAGAGAGTGTACAGGGAGAGAGAGTTTGTACAGGGGGACGCGGGTTCGATAGTGAGACGCGGGGGTCGCAGACGCGGGAGTCGCGTCGCGTAGAAGCCCCAAACGCGAGGTTCGAGACTCGTGTCTAAGCCATAACATGAGGAGAACGCAGACGCGGACGTGGGTTCCGCGTCGCGTTAACACGAGAAGAACACAGACGCAGGCATGAGCTCCGCGTCGTGTTGACACGAGAAGGACACAGACGCGGGCATGGGCTCCGCGTTGCGTCGATGCAAGAAGCGAAGGCCGCGTTATACAATGTCAAGAACGCGAAAATTCGCGTTAAGGAATTGCTTGGACGCGGGGGTGAGATCCGCGTCAGCAATCAACAGAGAGAAAGAGAGAGACAGGGAAAGAGGGAGAGTGGGACGCAGGTTTTGGGAGACGCAAGGATGAAAAGGAAAGAAAAGAAAGAAGGAAAGAAGGAAGGAAAATGAAGAAAGAAGGAAGGAAAGAAAGGAAAGGAAAGGAAAGAAGGGAAGGGGGTGGTAGCCGGCGATGGCCGGCGGTCACCGGCGGCGGCCGGAGTTGGCCGGAGAAGGCGGCCAAGGCTCCAAGCCCAAGCCATCAAGTGGGGTGCAAGTATAATTCATTTTGAATTTTCAAAATTTTGAAAACGATGTTTCGGAGAGCGACGAGTTGGCTAGGATGGAAGAGCTCGCCGAGGAGGAGAACTTGGTGTGGTCGGTGGTGGCTAAGGTGGTGTAAGTGGTGGTGGAAATGGTGGAGAAGGTGGTGGAGAAGATGGGTTATTTGGTGGAAAGAGAGGAAGAAGAAGGTGGTGTGGTAGTGTTGTTGTTGTTGAAATGGTGGAGGAGATGGAGGAGAAAAAGGTGGAGGAGTTGGTGGTGGAAATGGAGGGGAGAGTGGTGGAGAATGGCCGGCCAAAGGAGGGAGCATGGGGTTGTTTTGGGTGCTGCCATGGTTTGTTGGCTGCTGGAAACAAAGAGGAAGAAGAAAAATGAAAGAGAGAGAGAAAGAAAGGTGGGTATATATAAAAGGAGGGTTTTGATTATTACAACCTTGCCATCCCCAAAATGACTTGCGTCCCCAAAATGAGTTGCGTCTCTTTTAAAAAAAAAGCCGCGTCCTCACATACAAAACAGCGTCTAGCAGTTATCCAGACGCAGTAAGGGAACTCGCGTCCAGGGAAAAATACGAAAGTTGCATTTGATGAATAAGACAAAAAGTCATGGTGACAAGATACAGGGCATAAGCATTAAATGCAGTATGGAGAGGATCTCTGCATTAAATGTTAAACCCAGGTTGGTGAAACTCGCGTCTAGCGAGGAGAGAGAAAAATAGAAAAAGAGAAAAGTAAAATATCTGGATAAAATTCCGGTATCTGAGAAAACACCGAAAACTCCGGAAAAGTCCAAAAAATGAAGTAGTTTGGAAAGCTTCCCAAAAATTCTTAAAAATAATAAATATTATATAAAAATTTTTGGTAAAATCGGTTTTCAGAAATTCAATCTCATTTTCAAAATAAAAATCCTGAAGTCAACGGTCAATACCGGTCTATACCGGGTCGGCCGGATTTTGATAAAATCTAAAAATCTCAGAAAATGCCTAAAAGGAGAAAATATAATTCTAAGAGGAAATATAAAAGCAGAATCTAGAAATTTGATTCCAATTGTAAACTAAAATTCCTGGAATCAACCAGTAATACTGGCCGACACCAAATCCAGGGGAATTTTGATAAATTTAGAAAATTCTCAGAAAAAGTATTTAGATAGAAAATGTGATTTTAAGAAGTTACAGGAAAGCCATTTTTAGAATTTCAACTCTCTTTGTATATTAAAAATCCGAGAATCGAGTAGCGGTATTGGTCGACCCGGTTTTGAAGATTTACAACTTAATTCAGAAAAATTCCAGAAAATCATGAAAAATCTAGAATATTGGAAAACAATATTTAAAACTGAAATCGGTCAAATCAGAATAGCAGAAATACCAAATCGAGTAATACTCTAGGATCGAACTCCTGGTTCAGACTAGGCTGACTCCGAGTCCACGAATCCAGATCCACCGCAAAACGATCATATAAATAATTCATAATACAAAACAAATATTGAAACCAAATCAAAAAATACGATCAAAAATACGAATACGCAACTAAGTACGTATTCTGGAGCGGGGTGTTACAGAGAGAGTTAGAGATAGTGGATCAATCGCAAACACCGAGATATGTTTCGAGGTTCGATCACCCAGCTCTACGTCCCCGCCTTCACACAGAATGATTTCCACTATAGCGTCCACACAGGACTTCCCACATAGGGAACCTCCACTGAGGATTTAGACAAATACAATTAGGAGTACACAACTCTTCTCTCAAACACCAACAACCTCTATACACGAGGCTAGGTACAAAGCCAACACAAGATCAACCTCTCGAAAGAGGGATACCAACAAACTCAATCACCTCTACACTTAGAGGGATACCAACAGCCCAATTGCACAACCTCCTCTACACTTAGAGGGAAAGGCACAAAGCCAAAGCAAATGAAAGGGTTTACAACACTTGGTGATCTCAAAGACCACAAACTAATTCTTTCTTACAAAAACAAGATACTAATAGATAGGATAGATAGATAGCTCAAGTATGAGAAAATAAAGTGTTTGGAATAAAGAAAAACACTTGAGAAAATATCCAAATAGATATTGAAATTTAGATCAAAAACCAATTCCCAAAAGATTCTATTTTCTTTGAATTGCACAACCCATTCTCACCACCAACTTCACCACTATTCCCACCACCACCTACACCACCTTAGCCACCACCAACCACACCAAGTTCTCCTCCTCGGCGAGCTCTTCTATCCTAGCCAACTCGTCGCTCTCCGAAACATCGTTTTCAAAATTCCAAAATTCAAAATGTACTATACTTGCACCCTACTTGATGGCTTGGGCTTGGAGCCTTGGCCGCCTTCTCCGGCCAACTCCGGCCAACTCCGGCCGCTGCCGGTGACCGCCGGCCATCATCCCCTCTTCCCTTCTCCTTTCTTTTCTTTCCTATCTTTCTTTCTTTCCTTTTTTTCTTTTCCTTTCCTTTTTCTTTCCTTCACTGATTTTCTCCCAAAACTTGGGGAGACCAAAAACTTGTGTTTCCCCTTTTTCTCCCAAAACCTGCGTCCCACTCTCCCTCTTTCCCTGTCTCTCTCTTTCTCTCTGTTGATTGCTGACGCAGATCTCACCCCCGCGTCCAAGCAATTTCTTAACGCGAATCTTCGCGTTCTTGATATTGTATAACGCGGCCTTCGCGTTCTTGTATCGACGCAACGCGGAGCCCATGCCGCGTCTGTGTCCTTCTCGTGTCAACACGACGCGGAGCCCATGCCCGCGTCTATGTTCTTGTGCTAACGCGACGCGGAACCCACGACCACGTCCGCGTTCTTCTTGTGTTATAACTTGAACGCGGGTCTCGTACCTTGCGTTTGTGGCATCTACGCGACGCGACTCCCGTGTCTGCGACCCCCTCGTCTCACTCTCAAACCCGCGTCCCCCTGTACACTCTCTCTCCATAGACTTCTCTCTCTAGTTCTACTTTCTCTCTCCTCTCTCTCTCATTCTCTTTCTTTCTCTTGAAAACGCGTTGACGCGTTGATTTCTTAGATTCCGGAGATCGGGGATTTCACTATGTTTTCTGAAGACTTAGGCGAGTGTTCTCGCTTTCCTCTTGGCTTTCCCGCTTCGTCGAATCGACTTGATTGTCTTATGTATTTGTATCTGGAACTAACACTTTCTCTGCAGGTACCCTAACCACTGGGTACAACCTTTGAGGTTTAAAATCCTCGGACTTTCTCTATGCTACGCCTGGTAGGCGGACCTAGTGTCAACACTTTACCGCTTATTCCATTCGAGTGTAATTACCCCATAAGCATGGCTTCCCATGAACAGTAGTATAGCGTTCATACGCTTACTGCGATACGTATGTCTAGCTACGCTGCGAGCGGTAACCACGCAGAGCGTGATAGCATTTAGTGTTGTACATTAGCTTCGCTCCAGCTTGCTCAGCTCTGCTTGATTGTGCTCAGCTATTACTTTGGCACTTGCCAAGTACTTGCTTGATATGTTAACACTTGATATGCTATTACTTGATACCTATCATCTACCATGCTAATACCTGACACCTGTCTGTATCACTTGTCAACTGTTGTGTCATCACCTGACACCCGACTTGCTACTTGACACTTGCTTCTTACTATGACATGACTTATCACCTGCCCCCTGATATATTAATACTTGACCTGTGATTATCACATTTACGGGAATACTATACTTGTTATCCTGCATTACATGCAGTGACTTGAATCTTGTACTTGTTATCCTGTATTATATATACAGTGACCTGAATCTATAGTACTCATGTACTCCTGAATTCCTGATCATGTCTTGCACCTGCTATTCCCGTAAATTGACAATTACATAATAAATCATAAAAAGGAACAACTTACATCGGGTCGGGAGAAACTTGCGGCTATCAATATATGTTCGTGTTTACAGTGACACTAGGTATGTTGTGCAACTAAAATTTCCGGTCTGACCTGTGGGCCTCCAGGCGACCGAGGGGAGTGCTGGCTCCCTCATTTTTGGTACCATCTTGATAAGGGCATTCTATAAGACCCTCCTGTACGCCTTGCGGCTGGTTCCGAGCACCAGTAACGGAACGTCCTGGACCGTGGTCCCGGGCATGCACGGGACCCACTGTAAACATTGTTCGTTGATACCCCCGTTGGTTTCCAATAACAACCTTGTTTTACTCAGATGTGGATATATGTGCGCTGGGACGCTAGTTTACATATCTAGACATCGGGGTAAGACGAGTAATAATAATAATAAAAGATGCCAGCCATGAATCTGTAGTATGCTTTGCCATGTTTCTTGTATCGGATTTTACTTCGGATTTTCAGTTTTATGATTATTATACTATACCTGTTCATATCCTGCCTTCTACTTGTATTCTATCCCGCCTGTCTCCTGCTCTTATCTAATCATACTATGAGTCTTTCCTACTTGATATCAATTGCTGTATATCTACTTGCTCCTGCATGCTTGTGCCTATGACACGGTTTTCATGTTTATGATCCAGATTTATCGATACACATGTGCTTATCCATACTCGCCATCTGGCTTTCGCATCACCACTCGCCGGGGAGTTCTGACTCCTTTGGATCCTCATGTCCAGGTTTTGGAGCTTGGGGCGTGTGGATTCTCCCAGTTGCTGATCAGAGTGGCGCAGCGGTAGCGTGGATCTCCAGCAGACCATCCAGAGCCCTATCCTTCCAGGCCCCTTGTTCGGCTCTAGAGTTTTCCTGTTATGACTCTGAGCCGCCATTTATACTGTTCATACTTGTACATCCTTGTATTCTCGCAATTGCGCAATATTGGTGATGTAATATTATTGTAATATTGTGTCATATCTGGTGATAGCTTTGTAATTGTACTCTATTGTTGGAATGTATAATGCACCACTTACTTCCGCACTCTGGTTCTTGCCTGTACTGATGCTTAGCGTATATACGTGAGGGTATTTCTGACCTGTGTATATGCGTCGCAGTAACGTCTCCGTACCCACCGGACCGGGGCGTTACAGGGTGGTATCAGAGCCTAGGCTCTC
The DNA here is from genome assembly GCA_038442645.1 of Agave tequilana. Classification (NCBI taxonomy): domain Eukaryota; kingdom Viridiplantae; phylum Streptophyta; class Magnoliopsida; order Asparagales; family Asparagaceae; genus Agave; species Agave tequilana. Next base: position 118,893 of record JAVJIF010007021.1, on the reverse strand, counting down.
ACATCCTCAGTACAACCAGTCGGTAAATTAATGGTAAAGAAATTTGCAACTGGAATGCATAAGTCATGGTTATACAATCCAACTGTAAGTACAAAGTTATCCATTCTCTCTTGATAATATCCATTCTCTCTTGATAATCTTACCCTTGAATTCTGAAGTTCTCCCTTCCCTTCATACTTCAGTTTCTCGTTATTCTTGAACCAACTCGGACATGAAAAGACGGGAAAATCATAACGGTTCTGGTTCTTCTTAGAGTGGCCCTAATGGAGGAAGTGTTGATTTGAGATAAGTTTTAAAAATAAGATGAAAAACTAACAAGAACAGACGAAGGTCCCACACCAAGAATCATTGGTTACACTCCTGGAACAGAAGCCAGGTAACATGTTGGATTTCAGGAAATTACAGCCGACAATTTTTTCAAGCATGGAGGAGCCCTGGATGCATAACAGTGGCTGGTAAACATGACGGATCTTCTGAAGGAAACTCGAATCCCTGACGAGGACTAAGTGGAAATGACCAAGATTCAGTTGAAAGATGTAGCTAAGACATGGTGGTTGGTAGAAGTAGCGAGACTAGAAAAGCTCATCACTTGGGACCAGTTCTCGAAGGATTTCTATAAGAAGATTCTTCTCTGTAATAGCTCAGAAAGAAATGAAAGGATGATTTATTAAATTGCGGTAAGAAGATTGAATTGTAGATAAGTACACTGTAAAATTCCTAAGGCATAGTCGGTTGGTATCTTACGTGGTGGCTGACAAGGAGAACCGAGCAAGTAATATTTTAGTGAGAAATGAAGATGAGGATCAAGATGTCTCTTATTCCAAGCAACCAAAGAAGTATTCTCAAGTTTTTTTGTCATCATTCGGGAAGTAGAATGGACCCGGAGAAGATCAGGATGAGATGCAGATGAAGTTGACAAAGAGACCCTCTCAGTTGATGGAAGTTGAAGACTTAGACAGGCCCCTGGATGCCCCACTAGCTGAGCCATCCCTCCAACCTTGCCCTCAACATATGACATGTGGGTATTGTCTGAAGCCGGGCGCCTACAACACAACCGCCAGAAAGGTTATGAATTATGTCGTATATGGGTCCGAAGATCAGTTGAAAAGTAACTGTTCGTTCGAGGAAACAGAGAACATTACATTGATCTGATCAACCCATCAAGTATCACCATTGGAAGAGAATTCAAGACCTACTGGCAGAGTAAACTCACTTCATCCTCCAACATCAAGCATAAGCCAGGTACAAAAGAGATCAAGAACTAGGGCACATGGTAAAAGGAGGCAAACATAAAATCTGACTGAAGAGGAAGGCAGGATACTGATGGAGTGAGAACAGAAAAGGACGCTCAATATCTGAAAAAGGAACCCGGTACTGATCGTAACCATTGTCCCCATTCTTAGCATGTCCGGGAGTTGGTAAATTCTCTATATCATATCCTTCTCATTGCACTATCATCACCAATCCTAATTCGTCCGTGTCTATCTTCCTATTTCATGATTCCTATCTCTTCTATTTTTACTATTCTGATTTTAGTAATCTTTATGCCAACTTAAGATATGCGTAGACTAGTGAGGTAATAACAGAGCAGATGTGGTTTGCTCTCATTATGTTCTAACGTTCCTCAGCTCTGGTACATCACATTGTCTTATATTGGACAGATCTTCGGCCTCGCATTATGTTCTTGTATTTATGGATACATCACGGGAGACCAGTACATCAAGTGGAGTAGTCATCGCTTATATAATCAGGTAGACTGTATCATTACATAAGGGGTGTCAGTAAATAACAGTATTCCAGAATCAGGACTTCTGGCAGACAGAGTTATGGTATTTTTCATTTCTATTACTCCAATAGCGATCATAATTTCTTCGACCATATTCATGGAACTCAGGTATTTTCAGAGCTGATCTGCCGTCAGGTTATTATTCAGAAGACAGTACTCGAGACTCGTTTCGATTCTTATGATTTCTTGATCGCGTTCTCAGAGCCACTAACTTCTGGCAGTCTTTATTGATTTGGTGGACCATAGGCTCCGCTAGCCTCGCCAAACGAGGGTTGTGTTCTAGTCACCCGTGAACCTAATTGGGTGTGAGCTTCGCTGCACCCTGATACTTAGCATTTAGCGTTGTGTTACGCGCTGGCTTCGCCGCGTGAGCTTCACCATATGCGAGCCTCGCAGAGCGTTAGCTTCGCTGCACCCTAATGTCTAACACCTGAGCTGTGCTACGCGATGTCCTTATCTAGGCTTGGCTTCGTCTGTGGCTAGTTCCTTCAGTGCTTAGCACTCTAGCCTGTTCCTCGGATTCTTATGCCTAGTGTGTTTTCATGGATCCACTGTACATGGTTTTATCGCTGTATCTGAGCTATCGCCATGATCCTTGTCAATGATCCATTCGACCAATCTTGCAGGACTCAGATATCTTCTACATGTTTCATCTGCAGTCGGGTTATCATTCAGAAGTCAGTATTCAAAATTCTTCACAGCTATTCTATATTCTTGGCTACGACTTTCAGTATTAGCAACGCCCAGTATACAGAAAATTCTTAATTATTGGTCTTCTTGATTCATGCTCAGTATTATCAGAGTTTTCTTCACCTAGGATATTCTGGTCTATACTCGGGGAATTATTATGTATGCAGCACATCAGAAATTCTACTGCAGACTCTTCATCAAGGGCAACATCATGCCATACAGGATTTTATATTTATGGATTTCAGCAGTACAGATTTCTATGGATTTGATCAGCTTGGGTTCGTAGTCTGAAAGAAGTATTATTGATTATCTCACCAAGTCAGCTCACTTTATATTATTCAGAATGGGTTAGTCTTTTGAAGTTCTGACAGTGTTCTTTTATAAGCAGACATCAGATCGGTATTATTATAGCACCGTCAGAGGATATATGTGTTATATATATATACGGTAGAAGTGCAGAGATGCCTCAGTCCTGAGTTAGCCGTTCAGTCGATCTGGGAGAATGGCCCACAGTTAGTCATATCTTGATTGGCATAATCATCATTCCTTTCCTTTCTGTGTTCATCTTTTCCTTATCGAAATTGCGAGGACACAATTTTTTTATAAGGTGGATGGAGTGTAACACCCCGCTCGCCGAATACGTACTTAGTTGCGTATTCATATTTTCTGATCATATTTTTTGATTTACTTCCTGTCTTTGTTTTATATTATGAGTTAATTATATGATCGTTTTGTCTTGATCTGGATTCGTGAACTCGGAGTCAGCCCTAGTCTGAACCAGGAGCCCGACCTAGAGTATAGCTCGATTTGGTCTTTCTGGTATTCTGATTTGACCGATTTTAGTTTCAAATATCATTTTCCAATATTCTACATTTTTCATGATTTTCTGGAATTTTCTTGAATTAAATTGTAAATCTTCAAAACCGGGGTCGACCGATACCGCTGCTCGAATCTCGGATTTTTAATTTTTAATTTACAAACGGAGTTAAAATTCTAAAAACGGCTTTCCTGTAACTTCTTAAAATCATATTTTCTATCTAAATACTTTTTCTGAGAATTTTCTGAATTTATCAAAATTCCACTGGATTTGGTGTCGGCCAGTATCACTGGTTGATTCCAGGAATTTTAGTTTACAATTGAAATTAAATTTCTGGATTCCGCTTTCATATTACTTCTTAGAATTATATTTTCTCCTTTCAGGCATTTTCTGGGATTTTTCAGATTTTATCAAAAATCCGGCCGACCTGGTATAGACCGGTATTGACGGTTGACTTCAGGATTTTTATTTTGAAAATGGGATTGAATTTTTAAAAACCGATTTCACCAAAAATCGTTAAATAATATTTATTATTTTTGAGAATTTTTGAGAAGCTTTCCAAGCTACTTTATTTTTGGACTTTTCCGGAGTTTTCGGTGTTTTCCCAGATACCGGAATTTTATCCGGATATTTTACTTTTCTCTTTTTTCATTTTTCTTTCTCTTCGCTAGACGCGAGTTTCACTAACCTGGATTCAACATTTAATGCAGAGATTCTCACCATACTGCATTTAATGTTACGTCCTTCAAGTCAAATCTGACTTTTGTCCTTTCTGTTAAACGCAGCATTCGCGTTTTCCCAAAACGCAAGTTTCATCCTCGCGTCTGGGCAATTGCCAGACGCGAGTCCTTGTTGCATGGGGACGCAGCCTTTTTAAATTGCAAGAGACGCAAGTCTCATTGGTTGATGACAAACTTGTTATAATCTCTAAACCCTTTTATATATACACCCCACTTCCTTTTCTCTCTCTTTCATTTTTTTCTTTCATCTTCTTCCCACCAACAACAGCCAAAGAAATGGCAGCCATAAAAATAGCCCTTGCCTTCCTATTGGCCGGCCATGCTCCACCATTCCAACCTCCATTTCCACCACCAACTCCTCCACCTTTTTCTCCTCCATCTCCTCCACCATTCCAACAACAACAACAACCATAACACCACCACCACACCACCTTCTTCTTCCTCTCTTTCTACCAAACAACCCATTCTCACCACCAACTTCACCACCATTCCCACCACCACCTACACCACCTTAGCCACCACCAACCACACCAAGTTCTCCTCCTCGGCGAGCTCTTCTATCCTAGCCAACTCGTCGCTCTCCGAAACATCGTTTTTAAAATTCCAAAAATTCAAAATGTACTATACTTTCACCCCACTTGATGGCTTGGGATTGGAGCCTTGGCCGCCTTCTCCGGCCAACTCCGGCCACCGCCGGCCATCGCCAGCCATCATCCCCTCTTCCCTTCTCCTTTCTTTTCTTTCCTATCTTTCTTTCTTTTTTCTTTTCTTTTCCTTTCCTTTTTCTTTCCTTCACTGATTTTCTCCCAAAACTTGGGGAGACCAAAAACTTGCGTTTCCCCTTTTCTCCCAAAACCTGCGTCCCACTCTCCTCTTTCCCTGTCTCTCTCTTTCTCTCTGTTGATTGCTGACGCGGATCTCACCCCCGCGTCCAAGCAATTCCTTAACGCGAATCTTCGCGTTCTTGACATTGTATAACGCGGCCTTCGCGTTCCTGTATCGACGCAACGCGGAGCCCATGCCGCGTCTGTGTCCTTCTCGTGTCAACACGATGCGGAGCCCATGCCCGCATCTGTGTTCTTCTTGTGCTAACGCGATGCGAAACTCATGACCGCGTGTTATAACTTGAACGCGGGTCTCGGACCTCGCGTTTGTGACATCTACGCGATGCGACTCCCGCGTCTGCGACCCCTGCGTCTCACTCTCAAACCCGCGTCCCCCTATACACTCTCTCTCCATGGACTTCTCTCTCTAGTTCTCACTTTCTCTCTCCTCTCTCTCTCATTCTCTTTCTCTCTCTTGAAAACGCGTTGACGCGTTGATTTCTTAGATTCCGGAGATCGGGAATTTCACTATATTTTCTGAAGACTTAGGCGAGTGTTCTCGCTTTCCTCTTGGCTTTCCCGCTTCGTCGAATCGACTTGATTGTCTTATGTATTTGTATCTGGAACTAACACTTTCTCTGCAGGTACCCTAACCACTGGGTACAACCTTTGAGGTTTAAAGTCCTTGGACTTTCTCTATGCTACGCCTGGTAGGCGGACCTAGTGTCAACACTTTACCGCTTATTCCATTCAAGTGTAATTACCCCGTAAGCATGGCTTCCCATGAACAGTAGTATAGCGTTCATACGCTTACTGCGATACGTATGTCTAGCTACGCTGCGAGCGGTAACCACGCAGAGCGTGATAGCATTTAGTGTTGTACATTAGCTTCGCTCCAACTTGCTCAGCTCTGCTTGATTGTGCTCAGCTATTACTTTGGCACTTGCCAAGTACTTGCTTGATATGTTAACACTTGATATGCTATTACTTGATACCTATCATCTACCATGCTAATACCTGACACCTGTCTGTATCACTGGTCAACTGTTGTGTCATCACCTGACACCCGACTTGCTACTTGACACTTGCTTCTTACTATGACATGACTTATCACCTGCCCCCTGATATATTAATACTTAACCTATGATTATCACATTTACGGGAATACTATACTTGTTATCCTTCATTACATGCAGTGACTTGAATCTTGTACTTGTTATCCTGTATTATATATACAGTGACCTGAATCTATAGTACTCATGTACTCCTGAATTCCTGATCATGTCTTGCACCTGCTATTCCCGTAAATTGACAATTACATAATAAATCATAAAAAGGAACCACTTACATCGGGTCGGGGGAAACTTGCGGTTATCAATATATGTTCGTGTTTACAGTGGCACTAGGTATGTTGTGCAACTAAAATTTTCGGTCTGACCTGTGGGCCTCCAGGCGACCGAGGGGAGTGCTGGCTCCCTCATTCTTGGTACCATCTTGATAAGAGCATTCTATAAGACCCTCCTGTACGCCTTGCGGCTGGTTCCGAGCACCAGTAACGGAACGTCCTGGACCGTGGTCCCGGGCATGCACGGGACCCACTGTAAACATTGTTCGTTGATACCCCCGTTGGTTTCCAATAACAACCTTATTTTACTCAGATGTGGATATATGTGCGCTGGGATGCTAGTTCACATATCTAGACATCGAGGTAAGACGAGTAATAATAATAATAAAAGATGCCAGCCATGAATCTGTAGTATGCTTTGTCATGTTTGCTTGTATCGAATTTTACTTCGAATTTTTAGTTTTATGATTATTATACTATACCTGTTCATATCCTGCCTTCTACTTGTATTCTATCCCGCCTGTCTCCTGCTCTTATCTAATCATACTATGAGTCTTTCCTACTTGATATCAATTGTTGTATATCTACTTGCTCCTGCATGCTTGTGCCTACGACACGATTTTCATGTTTATGATCCAGATTTATCGATACACATGTGCTTATCCATACTCGCCATCTGGCTTTCGCATCACCACTCGCCGGGGAGTTCTGACTCCTCTGGATCTTATGTCCAGGTTTTGGAGCTTGGGGCGTGTTGATTCTCCAGTTGCTGATCAGAGTGGCGCAGCGGTAGCGTGGATCTCCAGCAGACCGTCCAGAGCCCTATCCTTCCAGGCCCCCTTATTCGGCTTTAGAGTTTTCCTGTTATGACTCTGAGCCGCCATTTATACTGTTCATACTTGTACATCCTTATATTCTCGCAATTGCGCCATATTGGTGATGTAATATTATTGTAATATTGTGTCACATCTGGTGATAGCTTTGTAATTGTACTGTATTTTTGGAATGTATAATGCACCACTTGCTTCCGTACTCTGATTCTTCCCTGTACTGATGCTTAGTGTATATACGTGAGGGTATTTCTGACTTGCGTATATGCGTCGCAGTAACGTCTCCGTACCCACCGGACCGGGGCGTTATAGGGTGGTATCAGAGCCTAGGCTCTCACACAAATTTTGGGATTTGTGTTTGGACTCACGCATTCTCCTTAAGACAAAATTGATAGTTTTCTATTTTGGACTGGTGGAACTGAGTATGAATCTTGGAAATATTGTGGACAAGGTGGAGAAGGAGGACAAGTTGGTTGAAAATTGGACTCGGGGGAGGTGAAGCCCCACTGACTCTGTGAAGAGTTGAAATCATTCTGAAAATTATAGTTATTAGATTGGGGGCATGGGTTATATTGATTCGGATAAGACCAATCCGGCACACTAGGTTGGTTAAAGTTATGATACGCCGGGTTGGTAATTGATTGAGTTTTTCCTGCACATAAAAATAAAGAATATTAGATTTAGAAATAAAGATGTGCAAGGTGCTCAATTCTATCCGCTGTAGCAATAGCTATGCGGGTCGTGATCCTCAGGGAGGGACTAGCGATGGAAGCTGGTTTAGCAAGTTCTCTAAAAAATCTTTTTTTAGTTATTAAAAGGAAAATGAGAAAATAGTAGTTAAAGTTAGGTTAGAAAGAAAGCGGTATTTATAATGAGTTGGAAAGAAAGAGTTGGATAGATGAAGAGTTGGTGAGTTAATCTACAGAAATAAAAGAAAGAAAATTAAAGAAATACTTACCTTAGTTTGGTTGATGAGTTACCTGAAAACCTTGCATGTTCTACCTTGCTTCAACGCATAAGTCATAGGATCGAGCTCAGTCCCCTATTCGCATTATATCATCAAGCTGGGCAAGAATGAAGTGATACGGACCTTGAGGAGGAGAACATCTCCATGAAGTATCGTTGGCACTCACAAAGACTTGTTATACTTGTGCTTTGGAATTCGCTTGCATTCTCATCAAAAACCAACAGTCGTAAAGTAGAAAAGGAAAAGAAAAAGAAAAGGAAAGTAAAGCGATGAACATAAAGAAAAATATTTATCTTTATTGCTTGAAACAATGGAAGAAAAGAGGAGGGTACATCGGTGTCACTCTCAACATAGGCCTCTCTCTCTTACTTACATTAAAAAAAAAATTACAAAAAGAAAATAAAAACCTAAACTACAAACTAGCCTAAAAACCCTAGATTTTGCTCTGTACTACGTTGGACGCCCTTCTTTGTTGCTCTGCAGGGGTATTTATAGGTGCAGAAGGAAATAGAGTCCCAGTACGATTCCTCCAAGAAAACAGTTGCCCAGTCTCATCCAGATTGCTGCGGAAACGCGGCTTTGGCCACGTTTCCACGGCCTAGTATTGTCGGCTGGCCACGCGCTTTCGCGCGTGGCCTCCTCTGGTCCGTCCATCTGGGTTTATTCGTCTGGAAACTGTATCCTGACTCTTTATTTTGAGATTTTGGGATAACTTGGGAAGCAAGTTACCCTAAATCCAAATCTTCCAATATCTTTTAACAACGAATTTGTTATCTTTGCACTCTCTTCTTTGGCTTTTATCCTCATCCTGCAAGCATTTAGGGTTGAATAGAAGTCTATCCTTCCCTCTTCTTTTAGTATTTGCAACTATTGCCCTTAGTAATTGCAATTTTGACATTTGATAATTGCAACTTTTGCATTGGGCTTGAACATGGGCTTTTGGGCTTCTTTTAAGGCTTTATTCCTTTATTTTTATTACTCAAGGCCTGCACACAATAAATAATAAAATATTAGTTAATAGTGCATGATTATATGAATAAATATGAAAATGTGATGACACTTATGCATTTTTTACTACCTATCACACCCCCACACTTATCATTTTGCTCGTTCTCGAGTAAAAATCAAAAAGAAAAAGAAAAACTAAACTAGCTAACTCACTTTCGTAGGAATCACGGTTGCACTTAGCATGTGTAACAAGCCGTTAAACCCCTAAGTTATCCTAAAGGACGAGTGTTGTCTCGTGAGGGTTTTCAGCGGATTACACCCACAAAATTCATAAAAAGAAAAATATTTGAAATACGTTTGAAGAGACTAAGTAATCTATAAGTTTTTAGGATCCTCATTTTTATTCATTCTTAAACTTAGTCTTTATATAGTAAATTGTTTTCCTTTTAGGTAAGGGTCAAAATTGAATGTTTGTATAGTCTTTTTCGTTACCCTAAGTCATATGCATCCTTGTGAATTTTTACTAGGAATTCCTTAACTTGGACTCTCATGCCTCTTTTATTATTATTATATTTTTTTCATTTTTTTTCATTTTTTTTAATATGTATAACTCATCTAATTTTCTTTCGTGTAAGTATCAAGGCTTCTTGAGGCCCTCATACCTAACTAATTGACTATTAGATGTGTTAATACATATATAATATTTCTTAATTTTCTTAGGCTTTCTAATCCACCCATGTAACGAACTTAAAGTCGGTGACTCCCAAACCGGTCGGTTTTAGGGCACCGGGTGAGAAAACACCCCACGGGCTTAAGGATTCGAGTGAACTAGGCCACAAAACTAAGGACTTTATTTATACAATCACCTTTAGGCGTGAATACTTATGCTTCTTGAGGCACATGTAACCAGCTTAATTAGTGAATTTTTTTTTAATTTTTTGTATTATTTTTATAGGGCACAAGAGTCTTTGTCTTAGAATCCTAGATGTGTAAGTGTTTTAGGTATGCACATTTCATTAAGGTAAAAATTAAGACTAATTACTTATTCAATTTTTCCTCATATACCTAAAAATTCAACAATTTATTTATTTTGACCAAGTTTTTAGAAATCCTAATCATGATTTTCCTAATTCTTAAGACTAACTTAGATTTCTTTCAAAAGATAAGTCAAAATATTGTCCTTTTTTTTCAAAAAGTTTTTTTTATTTTTAAATTTTGTTAGTTAGTATCTAACTATGTTGGTATGTTAGTAAAACCTCCCCCCACACTTATCTCATGCATTGTCCTCAATGTATGAATGTATGCATGTATGCATGAAAAAGAAGAAAGGGAAGGCAAATATTACCTCAAGGTGGTGGTTCCGGTGGTGGTCTAATTGGGCCAAGCGTTGCTACCCAATCAAGATAATGTGGTATTTGGAGGAACCCACCAGAAATTTCTCTTGTATAACCCACTAAAATGTATGTATGATCATTTTTTAACAATTCCACCCCATCAAATTTCCAAATTTCATAATTATTTTCAGAGTCAATTGTGTCAACCGCCTTGTCCCAAAATGGAGTGTGAAAAGTTGGAATGATTGACTTGGACGTTAGAAGTATGGGAACGAATACCGACTCAGGAAAGAAACTTAAATCAAGTAAGGGTTCAGGAGTCGAGCTCGGTTCAAGAAGTGTGTCCAAGTCAAGAAGTTGAAACTCAAGTCCACAATCATTTTCCCATAATGGAATGTGTCTCAATATTGGTGATTCAAGTTCAGGAATGATAGGTGTGGGAATCAAAACTGACTCTAAAAGTTTACCTAAGTTGGGTAACAAAATAGGAGACAATAATGATTCAGGAATTTGAACTTGATCACAGATTTGAGAATCTAGGTCACATATCTCATTGAGTTCAATATCATAAAAATGAGAACTTGCCAATTTATCCATGGGACTTTCAAAATTATAAATTGGTCAAGTTTAATATGATCATCAAAAATGGGTTATTCAATTTCATGGTGAATTGGCACAGGATCCAATGTTGATTCGGGAAAAGTAAAATCAGGTGAAGACACTGAAGTCATTATTGAATCAGGAAGTAGAATTGAATCACCAAGTGGGAGATCATGATCATATTCATGCTCAAGTTCTATTTCAAGAAAGGAATAACTTGCCAAGCTATCAAAAATTGGAGTTTCGGCAAGTTCAAATGATGGTACTGAATTAGAATCTTGTTGTCCAAAACAACGTGGCTCGTCGGCTCTAACAGCGATATCAGAAATGGCCGAACGATGAGAATGTAAAGATTGAACCATCATATCTATTTCATGATCACGAGCTAATCTAGCTTGAGTCATGGCTTCAAGCATCTTTTCATAGTCGATTGGTGCATCATTTTGGTGTGATTGGACTTGAAAAGATGAAGTGTTGTTGGGACAATTGTGATGAAATTGTGAGTCGATCAGATTCTGTGATTGTTGCTTGGACTCACGCATCATCATGTCTAAGATTGATGGTGATTGTTGCTTGGACTCATGCATACTCATCATTTCCAAGATAGATGGTTTTCTATTCTGAATTGGTGGATCTGAGTAGGAATCTTGGAAATATTATGGACAAGGTGGGTACGGAGGACAAGTTGGTTGAAAATTGGACTCGGGGGAAGCGAAACCCCATGAACTCTGTGAAGAGTTGAAATTATTGTGGAAATTATGGTCATAAGATGGGGGACATGGGTTATATGCATTCGGATAAGACCACTCCGGCACACTAGGTTGGTCAAAGTTATGATATGCCGGGTTGGTAATATCCGAAAAAGACGGTGTGTAATATGGATTAAAATTGAAAAAATTGTTATATGCCATACGTAATACCCCGTTCCCGGAATACGTACTTAGTTGCGTATTCAGATTTTCGGTCGTATTTTTTTCGATTTGTTTCCTGTATTTATTCTGTATTATGAATTCCTTATATGATTGTTTTATCTTGGATTTGGATTCGTGGATTCGGAGTCAGCCCTAGTCTGAACCGAAGGCCCGATCCTAGAGTATTACTCGATTTAGACATTCTGATAATTAGAATTGACCGATTTTAGTTTTAAATATCATTTTCCAATATTATATATTTTCTATGATTTTCTAGATTTTTCTGGAATTAAAATGAAAGTCTTCAAAACCGGTGTCGGCCAGTGCCGCTGACCGATTCCCGGATTTTTAGTTTGCAAACAGTTTAGAATTTCTAAAAGTGCCTTTAGACATTATTTCTTAAAATCACATTTTCTACCTACATTCTTTTTCTGAGGATTTTATGATTTTATGGAAATTCCGACGGAGTCGGTAGTTAACTGATTCCAGGATTTTTAGTTTCAAAACTATAAAGTATTTCTTAAAACGGATTTCACTATGATACTTAATATAATATTCTTGATTTTTGATAATTATTTCGGGTCGTTCCGAGATACTTGAATTTCGGACGATTCCGGTATTTTCCCGAAAGATTTCCGCATCCACGACTTAATCCCGGGAATCCGCCACTTCCATTATTTTCGTCTTCTCTCCCGAGAAAATATCTTCTCATTATAATTTCTTTTCCTTTTTCCTTTTCCTTTAATTCTCTTCCTTCCTCCACAAGCTAAAGCTTTTCCAATTTCCCCAATTTTCCAAAATTCCATAAACTCCACCAACTCCCACCTACTTCCTCATTATTATCACTCCACCTCACCCTCTCTCATGGCCGGCCAAGTGTCCACTTGAGAGACACCTCACCTCCCCTTCTTTTTACACAAAACCCCCTCACTTCCATTTGATTTGCATCTCCTTCATAAAATCCAAAACATATAAATGCTTTTCCTTTACATTTCTATTTCATTTTTCCTTTCCTCTCTCCACCATCTCTTCTCCACCAAAACCCTAACCTCCTTCAACTCCTCTTCATCTCCATCACCACAACAACAACCACCAACTCCCAAGGCATCACCTAGGTCTTCATCTCCATGGAAACCACCACAAGGTCATCAACAACACCAAAGGACTCCATCTTCTTCTTCATCATCAACTTCAATCACTACCACCATCACTCCATCACCTTGTGCTTCTCTTAGGTAAGTGTTCTTCATCACCAAGACTTGATTTATTTCCTAGTATACCTAAGTTTACATATCATGTTCACTTGTGTCTTCAATTTATGATTTTTGGATCATCAAACACAAACCCTAGAAAATCTGTTCTGTTTACTGTTTCCAGTCGATTAGTCGACTAGACCTATAGATTAGTCGACTAGAAAACCCTAGCTGAAACTTAACCTTTTCTGGAAACACAGTATTAGTCGACTTACCTTAGTTCCTAGTCGACTAGAGACCCTTAGTCGACTACACTCTTGACCCTAGTCGACTAACCTTTCCTGAACCAGAAACCTTAACTCTCTGTATCTCAGATTTAGTCGACTTAACATAACTGTTAGTCGACTTGTCATGTCTGTTAGTCGACTACCCATATGACCCTAGTCGACTAACCTTTTCCTGAAACAGAAACCAAACTCTCTGGATCACAGTATTAGTCGACTACCCCATCTTCCTAGTCGACTAACCCCTCTATTAGTCGACTACCCTGTCCACCCAGTCGACTAATTATTGGCTGTCTGTTATAGTTGCTTATCTTCTTAACTTTGGATCTTATACTTGGTTCATGTATTTGTATCTTGTACTTCATGACTCGTTACTTGATATGTATTACTTGACTTGTCACTTGACAAACATCATCTTCCCTTCTCTCTTTCTCTCTCCCCTTCTCTCTACATGTTTATATCAGGTTTGTGGCGCATCCCGAGCTTCTGTGGATATTGGACCTTTCGGCATTTCTGGTGATTTAGGCGAGTAGTCTCGCTCTTCTCTTATCTCTATTTGGGTTTCCCATTTCATCGGGACGATAAGTATTTCACTTCCTATTTTCATGTATTTAATTTCATGTCTATATATATCTTTTGATTCTTTTATACCACGCGTGGCCGACCCTTCGTGGTCGTTGTACTTTGGGTTACTTTTATGTTACCTTGCCATAACATTACCTCAGACTAGTCAGTTGCATGCTTTTATTTAACACATGTATATCACCTGACATCTAGTATGTTATCACCTGACCACCTGACATGCCACTATCTGGCAAGACCATCTTGTTATGTCATGACTTACCCAGACTTATTATCAATCCATTGTTATGCATGTTACTTGATATACATCACCATTTATCATGCTATCTCTTGACACCAAGCATGATACACCGATTCTTATAATTACCACGATAAAGGGAATGTAGTACCTGATTACTGTTATGTACTGATCACTGTTAAGTATTCTTGTTATGATATTGCTCATTCCCGAAATCTGATAATTATGTTCATATGCTATAAAAAGGACAATTTGTATGGGGAATGGGAGGAAGTGATGGATGTCGGAATGATACCTTGCTTATAGTGATGGAATATGATATATGCGGCGGAAAGTTTTAGTGGGACTAAGGGCCCACATGTTTACTGTTAGGGGGACTTTGGGCCTCCAAACCGGTCCCAGGTGTATGGGAACCTTTGGACCATTAAACTGGTCCCAGGTGTATGTACCACTATAAGAAGCTCTATCAGTTCTCCATCTACTTCCGTTAACAACCCTCGACTTGCTTATATATGGATGTATGTGGGTTGGCCGTACACCAGGTCACATACCGAGATATATGGGTCAGACGAGTAATAATAATAATAGGTGTTTCCTGTGACCCCGGTTATGATTACTGTTATGATTCTTGTTTTGATACCTGTTATGCACTCTTGTCACATCTGTTATGTATTCTTGTTATGACTACTTTGCAACTCTGATTCTATACGCTTGGATATTCGGTGGCATGAGATAAAAGTATATAGATGAGGGTTTCCTTGTTTGGATTATTCCTTCGATGTACTAGTCTCATGGGACCGTAACCTAAGCGTATACAATCAATTTTGCTTGTGATCAGTTTTACTTCGGATTTCCTGTTTTACGATTGTTACGTTATACCCGTTCTTATATATACTTCATTTGTGTTCTAACCCTCCTGTCTTCTGTACTTGACTCTTGTACTCACCCTTGGCTCGCCACCTGGCTTTTGCATCCTACTCGCCTGGGGAGTTTCACTGACTCCCCTGGATTCTCATGTCCAGGATTCGGAGCTTGGAGCGTGTAGATTCTCCCCCCTTGCGGATCAGAGTAGCGCAGCGGCAGCGTGGATCTTCAGCCGATCATCCAGAGCTCCATTCTTCCAGGCCCCCTTGTGAGTCTCTCGAGTTTTCCTTTTTAAACTCGTGAGTGCCCTTTTTCTATTTACTCTTATACTTTTCCTTGTATACCTGTATGTGAGCTCCCTTTTGTACCATTCACATATGTATATCTCTTGTACTCTCGCATTTGCGCATATCTGTGATGTATTATTATTGTAATATTCATCACCTCTGGTGATAACTCTGTGATTGTATATATATGTGTTGGAATGTATAATGCACCATATGCTTCCGTACTCTGATTCTTGTCTGTACTGATGCTTAGCGTATATACGGGAGGGTAGTTTTGACCTACGTATATACGTCGCAGTGACGTCCCCGTATCGTCGGGATCGGGGCGTTACACCATATCACACAAACACAAACAAAGAAAAAGAAAACAAACAAATAAGCAAACAAACAAAAAAAATGCTAACCTAAGTAAGGGTAGACCTATGACCTAGACGACTCCTAACTAGTTAGACTATCCACAGGAGGTATAATGCAGACTTTGACCTCAAGTTAATCAGCCAGGTCAGGGCAAGATTGGTGGGAGGTTTTCCGTCAAAGACGTTCCTTAATTAAATAACCACCAATCTTCGGGCTTTCGGCCCTCAATCCCCTTCCTAGACACTGATTTGGCAGGAGTCAAATTCCAACACTGTTCCCCCTTAGGATAATCTCCTAATTGAGTCCGAGATGTCCGTAGGGCCAACATCTACTAATTTTTAGTTAGGCTTGGGTTAGTGAGTGAGGAGATTGTTTGTGGGTCAAGGAAGGGTGATGAAATCCCCACCTTATCTTATTTATAGGACAAGCCCTTAAGTCAATTTAGTGCACGTGTAAAGCAATAGACAAATATTAACTCAAAAGCAGTAAATCAGCCAAGGGTGCTTCCTAATCTATATGCAATGCGAACGTACCTTGTCTCCAGCACTCTTCAACAGAAATTAAAAAAATTAAATAGACACGTGCCTATTATGCAAGAGTCTGATTTTTTTTATTTTTCAACAAATAGGTTACTGTTAATTAATTAGCAGTGTGCAGGGTGATCACAGAGAAAAGTTAACAGAGCAGTAAACAAATATTGCAATTTGCAGCAACCTGCAGAAGACACAATGAGTAGTGAACTACTCAGGTCGCGGAAACGCGGCTATTGCCGCACAAACGCGGCTCTGTAGTAGGCTCTGCTGCTCTGCCTTCGAGGGCAGAGGCACAGAGTTGCTATATTCCTTTGCTGCTGTTATTTTTCCTGTTCTCTGATCCTGCAAACAAAAATAATAAATAAATCAATAATTAGTTTTTTTTAAGAGAATAACTTATCGCCCCTCCCCGGCAACGGCACCAAAATTTTGATTGAGTTTTTCCTGCACATAAAAATAAAGAATATTAGATTTAGAAATAAAGATGTGCAAGGTGCTCAATTCTATCCGCTGTAGCAATGGCTATGCTGGTCGTGATCCTCAGGGAGGGACTAGCGATGGAAGCTGGGTTCTCTAAAAAATTCTTTTTTAGTTATTGAAAGGAAAATAAGAAAATAGTAGTTAAAGTTAGGTTAGAAAGAAAGCGGTATTTACAATGAGTTGGGAAAGAAAGAGTTGGATAGATGAAGAGTTGGTGAGTTAATCTACAGAAATAAAAGAAAGAAAATTAAAGAAATACTTACCTTAGTTTGGTTGATGAGTTACCTGAAAACCTTGCATGTTCTACCTTGCTTCAACGCATAAGTCATAGGATCGAGCTCAGTCCCCTATTCGCATTATATCATCAAGCTGGGCAAGAATGAAGTGATATGAACCTTGAGGAGGAGAACATCTCCATGAAGTATCGTTGGCACTCACAAAGACTTGTTATACTTGTGCTTTGGAATTCACTTGCATTCTCATCAAATACCAACAGTCATAAAGTAGAAAAGGAAAAGGAAAAGAAAAAGAAAAGGAAAGTAAAGCGATGAACATAAAGAAAAATATTTACCTTTATTGCTTGAAACAATGGAAGAAAAGAGGAGGGTACATCGGTGTCACTCTCAACATAGGCCTCTCTCTCTCTTACTTACATAAAAAAAAAAAAATTACAAAAAGAAAATAAAAACCTAAACTACAAACTAGCCTAAAAACCCTACATTTTGCTCTGTACTACGCTGTACGCCCTTCTCTGTTGCTCTGTAGGGGTATTTATAGGTGCATAAAGAAGTAGAGTCCCAGTACGATTCCTCCAAGAAAACAGTTGCCCAGTCTCATCCAGATTGCTGCGGAAACGCGGCTTTGGCCGCGTTTCCGCAGCTAAGTATTGTCGGCTGGCCACGCGCTTTCGCGCGTGGCCTCCTCTGGTCCGTCCATCTGGGTTTATCCGTCTGGAAGCTGTATCCTGACTCTTTATTTTGAGATTTCGGGATAACTTGGGAAGCAAGTTACCCTAAATCCAAATCTTCCAATATCTTTTAACAACGAATTTGTTATCTGTGCACTCTCTTCTTTGGCTTTTATCCTCATCCTGCAAGCATTTAGGGTTGAATAGAAGTCTATCCTTCTCTCTTCTTTTAGTATTTGCAACTATTGCCCTTAGTAATTGCAATTTTGACATTTGATATTTGCAACTTTTGCATTGGGCTTGAACATGGGCTTTTGGGCTTCTTTTAAGGCTTTATTCCTTTATTTTTATTACTCAAGGCCTGCACACAATAAATAATAAAATATTAGTTAATAGTGCATGATTATATGAATAAATATGAAAATGTGATAGTAAATGTGATGACACTTATGCAATTTTTACTACCTATCAGTAATATCCGAAAATGAAATTGGTGTGTAATATGGGTTATTATTGAAGTTGGAAAATTGTTATTATAAGCCATATCACACAATAGAATACAAACAAAAAGAAAGAAAAAACAAACAAATAAGCAAACAAATAAAAAGAAAAAATTCTAACTAAGTTAAGGTAGACCTATGACCTAGACGACTCTTAACTGATTAGACTGTTCACGGGAGGTTTAATGCAGACTTTGACCACAAGCTAATCAGCCAGGTCAGGGCAAGGTTGGTGGGAGATTTTCCGTCAAAGACGTTCCTTAATTAAATAACCACCAACCTGTTGGCCCAAAGGCCATTATCCCGGTTATTTTGATGATAGCAAAACGTATTTAGTTATGTATTTAATAATCTTGTTCAAAAGTATTTCAGGTTCAAGAAACAGATTTTGACGACTCCACTAAAAGACTCACACTTTTGGAGTTTGCCCAACATTTGCATTCCCAAGCTAAAGCACATAGGTAGCTTCGGAATTTGCGTTGAAGAAAAGTTCAAGAAGAAGATCAAGACTTGCTAAAGAATCCAAGATTTGTATTTTGTCTATTTTGTTTTAGAATCTTTGTCAAAACTAAATAGTAGAAGTAGAGATATGGGATATCACACACACACATTTTCTAGAGTGATTTATGGCTTCAAAATACTTTCTATTTCTATTTTCAAACTCAGTTTTAGTTGAACATATCTATTTTGGAAATATGATTTTTAGAGAGACTAGTTTTTGGAAAAACATTTCATTGAAAATCAAGTTTTTATCCAAAGAATTTTTACCAAGTATTTTACCTTGATAGTAGTATGACACATACTCATACTCTATGATTTTTCAAGACCAAAACATTTTATCCAAGACCCAAAACCAAAATCCAAAATTTGTCCAGGTCTGTCAGTTCTGTTTTTACAGAACTCACAGTGCCCGGTCGACCGGCAGTCGACCGGCACTCGACCGACATGCACAAATGTGCATGTGTGTATCAGTCGACCGGAAGTCGACCGATACTCGACCGGCCCCAACCTGCTGCTCTCTGGAAATTGCCAGTCGACCGACCCGGTCGACCGGTGAGCCCCAACGGTCGGATTTTTGACCGTTGGCGGTCGACCGACCCGGTCGACCGATAGTCTGTCAAAAGTTCTGACAGACTCAACAGCTATATTTTCTGACTCTTTGACTTTAGGGATTTGTCTCCAACGAATCTCTTGAGCAGTTTTTGACCCCTATAAATAGGTGGTCACTTCATATGAAATGACTAATGATTTTAGAGCTATCAAGTGAAATTTTACAAGAGTTGTAAAAAGTTTTCAAAGTTCATTTTAGAAAAGATTTTTCTCTCCAAAGCCTAAATTTCCATCACCTTTCTTGGAGCCTATTCCTCTACTTCTCTCTAGTTTTGCACTACACAATCCCATACTCTAAGTCTATTATTTGGTTCTAGGATTGTGCTTAGTGAGCTCTTTTGTAAAGTGATCAAGTGTGATCACTTCCATTGTAATTGAGTGAAGTTGTAGAGGCATCGGCCTCAAGGCGAGCTAGTGTGCTCAAGGTGGTGAAGTGTCATCACGGGAGACGGACAAGTGTTGTCCTTGTATTGTTGATCCGGTGGGATCCTCAATAGTGGAAATCCTTCAAGTGTGAAGGCGGGGACGTAGAGCGTGGCTCGAACCTCGGAAACATATCGGCGTGTTTGCGTTTGCTCAAATTCTTCTAACTCTATCTCTTTTATTACTTGCAATTTTACATTGTCTTTTACTTGCAAGAAATATTGTATTGTGCTAATTGTTTAGAGTTAAATTTTTTAAATTCCGCATAATTGCCATTATCATATAGCCATCACCTATTCACCCCCCCTCTAGGTGATTTCAATTGGTATCAGAGCCTAACCCTACAACTTAGGTCTAACAACCTTAGGGAGATCCATATATTTGGCTATATATTTGCTTGTTGTTGTTTGTTGCATTTTACTTGCTTGTGCATTCATGGCATCCATGGACTTTTCTAGCATTAAATCCCCTCCCAAATTTGATGGCTTGAACTTTCCTATTTGGAAAGTCAAGATGAACTTGTTTTTGAAATCCTTAGGTGTTAGGGTAGCTAGGGCCATTACCAAAGACTTCATTGAACCAACTAGTGATGAGAGCACATGGTCCGAGGATACCACCAAAGACTATGAAGCAAATGCTAGGGCACAATATGCATTAACACAAGCACTTAATGAAGATGACCTTGCACGCATCATTAATTGTAAATCGGCATATGAAGTTTGGAACATGCTTATTGTGACTCATGAGGGAACGTCACAAGTCAAGAGAGCAAAAGTTGACTTGCTACGTTCTCAATATGAGAATTTTTACATGATTGATAATGAGAGCATTGATGACATGCTCACTCGCTTTACAAAAATAACTAATGCTCTTTCTTCCTTAGGCGACAAGATTGACAACGATCAAAAGATAAGGAAGGTGATTAGAGCTCTTCCCAAAGCTTGGGAAGTCAGGGCGACAACCCTCAAAGAGCTTAATGACAAAGAGGAGATGGACTTCTCCGGCTTCATCGGCAATCTCAAAACACATGAGATGGAGATGAAGGTTCGAGAAGAAAGGGAGGCTCCAAAGAAGAAATCAATAGCCTTCAAAGCCGCTCCAACCATCCAAGACGAGGATGATTCATCGGATGAGTACGATGAAGACTTCGCCATGCTTATCCGGAAAGTGGGTAAGATGTTTTACAAAAAGGGAAGACAAAGCAATTTCCGGCGAGGGAAACCTCAAGGGAGATTTGAAAGAAAAAGAGAGGAGCCCGGTCCTTGCTTCCATTGCAAGAAGATCGGTCACCTAATTGCCGATTGCCCCGCTCTCCAAGCGACCACATCCAAGAACGGGCAAAGAAAGAAGAAAGCAATGGTGGCTACTTGGGATGACACGGAGTCCGAATCCGAAGAGGAAGTCGACGCCGCGAACATGTGCTTCATGGCACAAGGTGAGGACACTTCTAAGGTAACCCTTGAAACTACTTTAGAAGATGATGATTTAACAATGGATGAGCTTGCACATTTTTTTGAAGAATTGCAAAATAGGTATGAGATTTCCCAATCTCAAAATAAGAAATTAAAAAGAGAAAATGAAGCTTTAAAATATAAAGTTGAAATAGTTGTTAAAGAAAAGGATGTTTTATCTAGTGCATTTGAAAATTGAAAAATGATTTTGATAAATATAAACTTGCAAATAAGGGTAAAACCACCATAGTTTCAATTGATAAAAATGATTTTGTTGAGATCCAAAAGCGTGTTGATGCTTTGGACTCCACACTTAAAAATTGTGCATTTGATTTGAAAAAGATAGCTTCTAAATTTCCTAAGGGAACACCCCAAGGGAAACATGCACAACATGCACATACACATGCACGGAAACATGCTCACACACATAAGCATGCATACATATATAGTAGTGGTAGAATTTATGTTTGCACTCATTGTGGCCGCAAAGGCCATTTAGAAAAGTTTTGTTATGCTAAGAATAATGTTAACAATAAATATGTTTGGGTTCGCCCCGGTACTAACACTAAAGGACCCTCAAAGATTTGGGTACCAAAAGATCCTCCAAATGTAGGTGATACAGGTGGATCTACTTCCTCCAAGACTTAGGGGGAGACGGTGCCCGGGTGGTAGATGCAACTAAGCTCACAAGTTCAAATCTAGGTTGCATCGCTATCGTGGAGGCACCTATTTTTGGAGATTGCCCCTAAATTGGTAATATCTCCATTTTAAAATAGTTGTTGATTTTTGGTAATGTATACATGTGTATAGAATTGATAGTTTGCTTTTGTATTCCATTGATACATGCCTATATAGAACTACTTTTCTATCATGTTGTGTACATGCCTTGCGTTAATTTTCATATCTTGTATTTTCATGCCTTATGTCATATTTGTCCACATGTCCATATTTTTGTGTATCTATATGTATATACTATTTTTCAAAAGTATAAATTAATAATCAAAATTTCTTGTTTAAACAAATACCTTAAAGATGGCAATTGCGCACCTCAACTCATTCAAGAGGAATCAAGAGGATGAAGTTCAGAACCCGTCACTGGGTATTCGGCTTCAACATCTTTATATCTTTGTTTAAATATGTAAAATAAAATTAAATCATTTTGTGTGAAGTTTTGTTGATATGATCACTAAATGAAGATTTTTTAAAACTGATTGTTATATCCCTGTATGTTATTATATACCATATTTTTATTTGTTATTTTTTTTATTTAAATTTTTTTTTCTGGATCAGTATCTGGTAGCAGTTTTTCAGTCAAAGCCGGTCGACCGGCCCCTAACCCCAGTCGACCGACTCTGCCTGAGAAAATCTTTTTTTTTTTGTGCTACCGGTCGACTGTTGTTATAGGACCAGTCGACCGATCAAGATGCGTGACTCTCTGTATCTTTTCGGTCGACCGGTCCCTTAATCCCAGTCGACCGATAGTCGTATTCTGGCGTATATTTGGACGTTTTCTTCTCTGTTTCGCTCTCTCTCTCATTTCTCTCTCAGCGACCCGCAGGAACACTTCTTCTCAAAAATTCCCAACTTCTAATCCATTCACCCGATCTTAAATTCCTTCAAAACCCATCTCAAACTCCTCATTCCTAATTCAGATCTTCAATCTCAAGCCGATCCGTCCATCAGATTTTCAGAATTTCTGGACTTTCAAGCTAGGGTTTCAGAATTTTCTCAAAGGTAAAAATTCGGATTTTTTCACTTGTTCTTCCTTTCTAACTTAGATATATCTCTTCTTTTGTCTTCATATTAGGTTGATTGATCATCTAGATCGTGCCTTTACCTGCAAAACCCTAAAAATTTGATTTTTGTCATGGCTCCTAAAAGACATCGTTCTGAGAAGGGAAAGGGCATTGCCCAATCCTCATCTCAAGCCCCTAGGACTGATCCCTTGTTGCGTAACGATCTTGCCTCTGACCGTTACACACATCTAGCCCCTAGGAACACTATTTCGGGTAGGTTTGTGGCTATCCATGACTTTGAACACCTTGATATCCCCCACATTCTCCGTGCCAACAATCTTGTGGATTTTCTCTCCATCAGGGAGAAGGTTTACACTTCCTTGGTTCCCTATTTCTATGCCATTTTGAATTTAGTGGGAACCGGATCATCTCCCGTGTGATGGGTAGGGACATAAACATTTCCCTAGGTCAGTTTGCTAGGATTCTTCATCTTTCCACTGATGGAATAGATGTCTATTCTCATGACCTTCATGATTTTTCAGAATATCCGGAGGGTGAGTCTTCGCTCACCGCATCCACTCTCATTCACCAGGATGACAATCCCGATCTAGTGAGGAATGAGATTGTGAGTCAGTATTCCCTTCAATCTCAGGTCCTTGCTAAGATTATCTTTCATAATATCGTGCCTAAATCCGGTGAATTCAGTCATGCTCGAGGTCCTGTTCCCCTGATTATCTATTGCCTCCTTAAAGGCATTAAGATAAATTTCCCTCGAGTGATCGCTTCTCACATGAGTGGTGATCAGATTCGCACTGCTGGTAGGAGTCTGCCTTACGGCATGCTCATTACCCATCTGCTTAGGGCTTTAGACTTCGATCTTTCTGGTCAAGCCCCTTCAAAACCCTCATCAGATATCAATTCTGCTGCCTTGAAGATGATGGAAGCTCAGTTGCGTCGACACGCAGCTGTGCAACCACCACCTGTTCCTGCAGCTGATCCAGCTCCAGCTCCACCTCCTGTTGTTCCTGCTCCTGAGTTTCAGGGTGCTTCTGCTTCTGAGGTCCGCTCAATGATCGAGGCTCATCAGGCCTGGGTCGGAGAGCAAGTCTCTGCACTTCGTGCAGATTTGGCTGATCGTGCTGCTATGGATGCTGTTTTTCGGGCGGAGGTCCGAAACGACTTGTCTTATATGGCTGAATCTATGAGATTTGTGGATGTTCAGTTTCAGTCTCTGTTCACAAAATTGGACATAGTCGTTCCTGATGGGACTCCGGGTGCTCGTCGACTCCCTGCCGCTGGTCCTCCTTTCCCTCCCAGAGCTCGCGTCTCTATTCCACCACCGCGCCCCAGAGTTGATGCCTTGGATACAGAGGAGGTAGATTCCTCTTCTTCCTCAGATGATGGTGATGACCAGACGATGGCCGAGGGCTCTGATGATGACGAGGAGGAGGATGACGAGGCGACTGAGTGATGCGGCTGTTGATGCTGATGTGTGACCTCCCCTTTATTGATGATGTCAAAAAGGGGGAGAGTTATTTGGAGAGAGAGATATTTTGTTATGACACTTTTGTTATTCTGTTATGTACTTGACTTATTTTGTTGGACACCTTTTATTTTTGTGGACATGTATCTTTTGTGTTATGTATTTATGTCATGTTGAGAACTTATTTCCTTATCTATGATATGACATGAGTAGTTGATATGTTGTGATTAGCATGGATGTGTGATGTTTATTTTTTATCACTATGCCAGAGTATGATTTTTATATATGCTTGTGTTGAGGGGGAGCTTCATTTGAAGACTCTACCCAAAATATCTTGTGATAACTACATATGTTTTGCCATCATCAAAAAGGGGGAGATTGTTGGCCCAAAGGCCATTATCCCGGTTATTTTGATGATAGCAAAACGTATTTAGTTATGTATTTAATAATCTTGTTCAAAAGTATTTCAGGTTCAAGAAACAGATTTTGACGACTCCACTAAAAGACTCACACTTTTGGAGTTTGCCCAACATTTGCATTCCCAAGCTAAAGCACATAGGTAGCTTCGGAATTTGCGTTGAAGAAAAGTTCAAGAAGAAGATCAAGACTTGCTAAAGAATCCAAGATTTGTATTTTGTCTATTTTGTTTTAGAATCTTTGTCAAAACTAAATAGTAGAAGTAGAGATATGGGATATCACACACACACATTTTCTAGAGTGATTTATGGCTTCAAAATACTTTCTATTTCTATTTCCAAACTCAGTTTTAGTTGAACATATCTATTTTGGAAATATGATTTTTAGAGAGACTAGTTTTTGGAAAAACATTTCATTGAAAATCAAGTTTTTATCCAAAGAATTTTTACCAAGTATTTTACCTTGATAGTAGTATGACACATACTCATACTCTATGATTTTTCAAGACCAAAACATTTTATCCAAGACCCAAAACCAAAATCCAAAATTTGTCCAGGTCTGTCAGTTCTGTTTTTACAGAACTCACAGTGCCCGGTCGACCGGCAGTCGACCGGCACTCGACCGACATGCACAAATGTGCATGTGTGTATCAGTCGACCGGAAGTCGACCGATACTCGACCGGCCCCAACCTGCTGCTCTCTGGAAATTGCCAGTCGACCGACCCGGTCGACCGGTGAGCCCCAACGGTCGGATTTTTGACCGTTGGCGGTCGACCGATAGTCTGTCAAAAGTTCTGACAGACTCAACAGCTATATTTTCTGACTCTTTGACTTTAGGGATTTGTCTCCAACGAATCTCTTGAGCAGTTTTTGACCCCTATAAATAGGTGGTCACTTCATATGAAATGACTAATGATTTTAGAGCTATCAAGTGAAATTTTACAAGAGTTGTAAAAAGTTTTCAAAGTTCATTTTAGAAAAGATTTTTCTCTCCAAAGCCTAAATTTCCATCACCTTTCTTGGAGCCTATTCCTCTACTTCTCTCTAGTTTTGCACTACACAATCCCATACTCTAAGTCTATTATTTGGTTCTAGGATTGTGCTTAGTGAGCTCTTTTGTAAAGTGATCAAGTGTGATCACTTCCATTGTAATTGAGTGAAGTTGTAGAGGCATCGGCCTCAAGGCGAGCTAGTGTGCTCAAGGTGGTGAAGTGTCATCACGGGAGACGGACAAGTGTTGTCCTTGTATTGTTGATCCGGTGGGATCCTCAATAGTGGAAATCCTTCAAGTGTGAAGGCGGGGACGTAGAGCGTGGCTCGAACCTCGGAAACATATCGGCGTGTTTGCGTTTGCTCAAATTCTTCTAACTCTATCTCTTTTATTACTTGCAATTTTACATTGTCTTTTACTTGCAAGAAATATTGTATTGTGCTAATTGTTTAGAGTTAAATTTTTTAAATTCCGCATAATTGCCATTATCATATAGCCATCACCTATTCACCCCCCCTCTAGGTGATTTCACAACCTTCGGGCTTTCGGCCCTTAATCCCTTTCCTAGACACTGATTTGACAGGAGTCAAATTCTAACACCTTTCCCCCTTAGGATAATCTCCTAATTGAGTCCGAGATGTCCCTTGGGCCAACGTCTACTCATTTTTAGTTAGGCTTGGGTTAGTGAGTGCTTGGAATCTGATTTTTGGGCCAAAGAAGGGTGATTAAATCCCCACCTTATCTTGTTAATGGGTGGTGCCCTTAAGATCAGTTTGTGCAAGTGTACAAGATATGTAAATAAGATTCACTCAAAGCTATGTAAATCAACCAAGAGATGAGTCCTATTCTAAATGCAATGCGAACGTATCTTGCTCCAGCACTCTTCAACAGTAAAGTAAATGAATTGAAAAGACACGTGCCTAAAATGCAAACGTCTAATCAATTTTTTTAACTTTTTCAACAAAAATTTTACTGTTGATTTATTAGCAGGCTTTTGGTGATGGCATATAAGAAATAAAGTTGCAGAAAACTAGTTTTTGCAAAGTAAGCAGCCCTACAAAAAAGACAGTTAGTAGTGAACTCTTCCTTGCCGCGGAAACGCGGCAAAAACCGAGAAAACGCGGCAATTCAGAGGGTACTTGGTCTCTATTTTCTGGAACAGAGACCCAAGACCACTTATATTTTTCTGCAATCTTTTTTCCTGCTTTGCTTGCCTTATAACCTGCAACAGAGAAGAAAATTTGTTTTAGTTCTAAAAATTAAATAAAAATCAGATTTCAATAAAACCGTTACCCTCCCCGGCAACGGAGCCAAATTTTGATTGAGCTTGAACCTGCACAAAAAATACAGTATTTCAGAACTTTAAATAGAGATGTGCAAGTGCTCAATTCTACCGCAATAGCAAGTGGCTATGCGGGTCGTGATCCACAAGGAGGGTCTGCGATAGAAGCGTTCAAGGTTTTATTATTGAAATCTTTATGAAAATAAAACGAAAGTTCTTCTTTGTTTTAAGAAATAAAAATGAAAAAGAGTTATGTTAAAGTTAGAAAGAAAACGGTAGAGTGAGAAGGTGGAGAAGAATGGAGAATGACTATTTACAAAGCAATGGGAAAGAAAGATTTAGAAGATGTGGTGTTGGTGATTTAATCTGTAAGTTCACCTAGAGGGGGGTGAATAGGTGATGGCTAATCTAATGGTCACTTAATGCCAAATGATGCAAATAATGCGGAAGCTAAAAACAAATATGACCTAATTAAAACTTTTACACTAAACACCACGTATAATACAAGAGTGTTGTCGAATTCCCCGTGAAGGGCTCTGGACAAACTCCTCTAGATTCCCCTTGAATGGGTTGAGGTGCCGCGTTGGCTCTCTTGGTTGAATACAAGTGTTAGTCAACAATCCCACGCAAGTATATAACAATATGAGCACAAATGAATATATCAAGCATATAAAGATAGACAATGAGAGTATGCAAGATATAAGTAAGGGGGAGAGAGAGAGAAAAGGCAATCGCAAACACAATGGGTTTGTTTCGAGGTTCGAGCACACTTGCTCTACATCCCCGCCTTCGACACACGAAGGATTTCCACTATGCAAGATCCCAATAGATCTCTCCTCGGGGCCGCAACACCTACAAGCCCTCGGACTCCCTAGTCCCGTACACACGCAAGCTCACTAGTTCGCCGAGGCCGCACCTCAAACCACCAAGTTCACATAAGAACTCTAAACCACCGCGAACACACTTGTCCGCCTCCTCAAAGAACAAAGAAGAAATCTCTTGGTGATCTAAAACACTTTGATCACCAATTATAAACTCTCACAATACAATCCTATGGATAGATAAGGCAATGGATAGCTCAAGTGATTGTGAGAAAGTAAGGATTGAATCTAAGGTGAAAAACTCAAGAAATCACTTTTACACTCTTGATAACAACTCTCATTTTAATTGGAAGTATTGGCTCTAAATTTGTGGAGAAAAACCTCTGCAAAGACTAGGAAAAACTGGCTCTAAAGGTCTCCAAAAATCTTAAAGAAAACAGCCCCCAAATGACCCTTTATATAGAGTCTGGAAAACTAGCCGTTGGGGCTCTGTCAGACCTGCCGGTCGACCCGCCCGGTCGACCGCCAACGGTCAGAAATCCGACCTTTGGAGCCACGGTCGATCGCCCGGGTCGACCGAGCCACTGGAGCAGAGAGTAGAACTCTCTGTCGGTCGACCCGTACGGTCGGCTGAAATTTCCAGAGAGCAGAGCTCTCCCGATCGGTCGACCGGCACGGTCGGCCGTCCTCCAGTGCACAAAGGCGTGCACGTCTGTGCACGTCGGTCGACCGAGCCGGTCGACCGACTTCAGGCCAAGTCGACTATACAGTCGACTTGCTGAAGCCTGGAAACTGTTTTCTGGGATTAAAAAGTTAGTCTTTTTGGCTCAAATAAAATCCCATTAAATACTTTAAAAATCTACAAAAATAGTTTAACCAATATACTTTGATAATCAAACATGCTTGCACAAAATCAAGGCATGTTATAAAAGATTGGACTATTTTTGTAATAGGAAATATTGGCTCAAATGAAAACTTGTATTTTCCAAAAACTTGTTTTTCCAAAACTTTGTTTTTCCAAAACATCACCAAATACAAAAATAAGATATACTTTTAAAGCATAGTGTGTATGGATATGATCCACTACACAATCATAATGAAATATCTATGTTTTTGTCATTAAGCTCTAAACTTGGTTTTGGTTTAAAGATATGTATATGAGAAATACCAAAAACCAAAATAGTATTTTATCACAAAGAAAAAAACTTTTCAAAAAAAAAATCTTTTATGAAAAGAGAACTAAATCAAGAGTGTGTGTGTGATATATAACTTGAGCAATCCACCAACTACTCTATCCTTTACATTTTATCTAAAACATAAAAATCTTATACCTAGACACAAGTCTTCATCTTCTTGAAGTCTTCACTTGAAGGCTTCTCATCTTCTTGACTTGGTCCAAGCTTGATCCAAAAGCTCCTTGGATCACACCGTGCTAGCTTCAAATCTTGACATTTTATCTTTTGTTGAGCTATGCACCTACTAAGATCTTGATAATGAATCTGTCACTATTTAAACACAAGATCATTAGTAAACATAATTTCATGAGTTGATCATCATCAAAACTAGGGTGATAGGCTTTTGGGCCAACAATCTCCCCCTTTTTGATGATGACAAAACTCATGAAGTTATATATGCATGGATTAAAGTAAAGCTTCAAAGAAGCTCCCCCTTAACTCATGCATAACACAAAATAATAAATATATGCAATGAAGCTCATAAACATGTATGCAAATGAATGGAGATAAAACAAAATAAATCTTTTTCTCCTATTTGCAAAACAAAACATATATGCATAACATACAAGGAAGACAAATACTTCTCCCCCTTAAGCAATGAAAACATGCATATAAACTCAAATACTTCTCCCCCTTTTTGTCAATCATCAACAAAGGGTTCAAAATAAAATCAAATCAAACAAATTTTTCTCCCCCTTTTTGTCAAAAACAAAAAGATCAAGAAGGGGTAATACAAATCAATCAATAAAGATTTATATGCGATATACATTCATGAAGAGGAAGACGCTAAGTTAGCTTCCCTACACATATGCATTACATGAAGAAGGGATGACAAGCCCTAACTCACATAACACATATTATGTAATGCGTAAGAGGAGATGTGAAGCTCCCCCTACACACGTATATCATATAAAGAAGAGTTGTCAAGCTCCTCAATTTATAATATACTCAATATGAATCTAAATGTAGAAGAGATGTTAAGCTCTCCTTGCATATAGGCAATATAGGGCGTGTTTGGTTGCAAGGAAGTGGGCGGAAGTAAGGAAATATGAAAGTATAATTGCTCACTTCCCTATCTATCCAAACACTAAAAAAGGAAAATAAGAAAACCCCTTTTCCTTTTTTCTTCTCTCTTTTACACAACCATTTCCTCACTTCCAGAGTGCTACAGTTAATTTTGTGGTCATGTAAATTTCATTTGTAATAAGTTGTAACATAAAACAGTTAATTTTTTGGTCATGTAAATCTCACTTGCATTCTAATTACAGTCTATTTTTTATTTTTCTTAATTAATTTTTATTTTAATATTATTTTGAGGTCAACTTTGTGGTCAACTTTTCCACTTCCACTTTTCATTACCATCCAAACACCGGAAAAGATATAACATTTTTCAAACCACACTTCCCAACAACATCCAAACACTGAAAAACTTACTAACCAATTCCTAAGTTCTAAAGGAAACTATTACCACTTCTTCACTTCCTTACTTCCTCACTTCCACCCTTAACCAAGCAGGATAGATTAAAACATTTTTTTTTGATTTTTCTTAAACAAAATTTTTAAAGGTATCAGAGCTTTAGTAAAACAAACAAATTTTAAGATACCAAATTGAAAATAATCATTATTGTAAATCATATTGATACTAATTGAAATTTAACAAATATGAAGTTGAAACATATTGATACCAATAGTAAACATAATGATCAAAATTTTTTATTTTTCATCATAAACTTTGTGCTTTTAAAAATGTGAACCAATTGAAAGTTAAGCACAAGAAAATCATATATATGTATGAAAAGAAATATACCAATTGACATTGATACATACATATATAATAAAACAAAAATGAGTATATACAAATATAAAGTCAAATTGATACCAATTGAAACGATTCAATGATACCAATTGAACCAACAATAGGATCATGTGTATATCTCATAAACATTGAAGAATAAATAACTAGTTTAAATTAGTTTTTGAAAAACTAGTTAAAGATCCTTCAAAATCATCAAATCATATATTTTTCATGAATCAAGACTAAATACACAAAGTTTTACACTCAAGATCGATTAAGCTCATAAAAGTGTTCATGAATCAAAGTCATGACAAAATAAATAAAGTGTGAGTGTTCAAAAGTCATGTAAGTAGCATTATCATGAAAATGGTCATTGAAGCTCAATAAGATGAATAACATTTTATAAAACATGAAAATTTATTTTTCTTAAAAAAAATAATACACTTCTAGGCATATGTATGATTTATCCAATCCTAACAATACACATACATATCCCAAACATCAAAGAGTCTATTAAGGTATTTGCATGAAGGCAAGAGACTCACGGGTATACATGTATATTTATTAGATTGAATTAAAAATACATATACATGAAGTAAAGCTTGAAAATAGGTAAAACAAGTGTAAATGAAAGAATCATCAAAACTAGGATATACATGTGCATATAGTGAGTACAAATGAACAATGAAGTGCAAACGTATATGAATCAAATGTGGCTCACTACTTGTACATGTATAAATTCAAGTTTTGACAAATACTACATCTAAACAAGATTTTACCACATGAAGCACAATAAATCATAAAACATGAACATGCTCAAAATATTATGAATGAACAAGCATGAACATAAATAAAATGGGAGTTTAGAGATTGTTACCAACTCCAAAGCTCCAAACATGGTGGTCATCCCACCAAAACCTCCTTGATAGCGATGCATCCATATATGTGTTCATCAAGTCCAAGTGCATCCACCATCAAGGCACCATATCTCTCACGTCTTGTGAGAGCCCTCACCTACATCAAAAACAAAAGGTGGGGACTTTGGTACCCATTTTTTCTTGGGTCCACGGGGGTTAGCATTTAATGGAACCCAACAATTTTTCTTAGCAAAATTTAAAGCATATATCTTATCATAACAAAATTTTGCTAAATGGCCTTTGCGGCCACAATGTGTACACTTGTACACCTTAGTATGCTTATGAGTGTGATTGTGATCGTGGCGTGCAACATAAGCAAATGCATGATGAGAGTAATGTGCATGAACATGAGGAGTTTGTTTCTTTGCAAACAAGGACTCCAACCTAGTATGGTTAAATGCACACGAGTTCAAAGTTGAACTCAAACTATCTATTTTATTTTTCAAATTCTTAATCTCACTATCATCAATGGTAGCATGTAAAGAGTAGTGAGAAATAAAATCATTTTTCTTCTTTTTAGAAACTTTTTCTTTTTCTTTTTCTTTTCAAAAATTTTCTTCTTTAAAGAAGTGTTTTCTTGCAAAACAATTTCTTTTTGTTTTTTCACCAAAATAATTTTATCCTTCAAAATAGTGTTCCCTTCACACAAATCATTTAATTTAGACATAAGGGAAACATTTTCATCTTTCAAATCTTCTTTTTCTTTTTCTAAGCATGCAATCTTGTTTCTAAATGAATCTTATTCTATATGCATGCAATCAAATTTCTTTTTCAAATTTTTATTATTCTTTTTAATCATGTCATATTTCTCAAGCAATAATTGACAAAATGTAGAAAGCTCTTCATATGACATGTTAACATCCTATTCCTCAGATTCGGTAGTTACCTCAAGGGGTTATCCCCTTGGACCATATAGCACTTGTTGGAGATGTCGCTTCCAACATCCGAATCGCTCCCCGCATAGTATTGATCTTTTTCGCCAAGGGAGATGAGGGTATTCCATACTACAAAAGCCGAATCAAAGTTAGAAACTCTAGATAAATAGACATCATTTAGGGTAGACTTTAAAGCATTAAGGGCCATTAGCCTCAATATTCTTACAATTTAAACAATATGCATTATTAGTTGTGGCAAGATAAACATGAATACCTAAGGCTTTGAGGTACAAGGACATCTTCACCTTCCATATATGGATGTTAACAATGTCAAACATGGGTGGTGACATGAAGTCCAAGGTGTGTGTACAAAATATGTGATTAGCCTAAAAATGAGGATCTTTAACTCTAGGTTGTTAGACCCAATATCAAGAGCACTTGGGTCTGATACCAATTGTAAGTTCACCTAGAGGGGGGGTGAATAGGTGATGACTTATCTAATGGTCACTTAATGCCAAATGATGCAAATAATGCGGAAGCTAAAAACAAATATGACCTAATTAAAACTTTTACACTAAACACCACGTATAACACAAGAGTGTTGCCGAATTTCCCGTGAAGGGCTCTGGACAAACTCCTCTAGATTCCCCTTGAATGGGTTGAGGTGCCGCGTTGGCTCTCTTGGTTGAATACAAGTGTTAGTCAACAATCCCACGCAAGTATATAACAATATGAGCACAAATAAATATATCAAGCATATAAAGATAGACAATGAGAGTATGCAAGATATAAGTAAGGGGGAGAGAGAGAGAGAAAAGGCAATCGCAAACACAAAGGGTTTGTTTCGAGGTTCGAGCTCACTTGCTCTACATCCCCGCCTTCGACACACGAAGGATTTTCACTATGCAAGATCCCAATGGATCTCTCCTCGGTGCCGCAACACCTACAAGCCCTCGGACTCCCTAGTCCCGTACACACGCAAGCTCACTAGCTCGCCGAGGCCGCACCTCAAACCACCGAGTTCACACAAGAACTCTAAACCACCGCGAACACACTTGTCCGCCTCCTCAAAGAACAAAGAAGAAATCTCTTGGTGATCTAAAACACTTTGATCACCAATTACATACTCTCACAACACAATCCTATGGATAGATAAGGCAATGGATAGCTCAAGTGATTGTGAGAAAGCAAGGATTGAATCTAAGGTGAAAAAACTCAAGAAATCACTTTTACACTCTTGATAACAACTCTCCTTTTAATTGAAAGTATTGGCTCTAAATTTTGTGGAGAAAAACCTCTGCAAAGAGTAGGAAAAACTGGCTCTAAAAGTCTCCAAAAATCTTAAAGAAAACAGCCCCCAAATGACCCTTTATATAGAATCTGGAAAACTAGCCGTTGGGGCTCTGTCAGACCTGCCGGTCGACCCGCCTGGTCGACCGCCAACGGTCAGAAATCCGACCGTTGGAGCCACAGTCGACCGCCCGGGTCGACCGAGCCATTGGAGCAGAGAGTAGAACTCTCTGTCGGTCGACCCGTACGGTCGGCCGAAATTTTCAGAGAGCAGAGCTCTCCGGATCGGTCGACCGGCACGGTCGCCGTCCTCCAGTGCACAAAGGCGTGCACGTCTGTGCACGTCGGTCGACCGAGCCGGTCGACCGACTTCAGGCCAAGTCGACTATACAGTCGACTTGCTGAAGCCTGGAAACTGTTTTCTGGGATTAAAAAGTTAGTCTTTTTGGCTCAAATAAAATCCCATAAAATACTTAAAAATCTACAAAAATAGTTTAACCAATATACTTTGATAATCAAACATGCTTGCACAAAATCAAGGCATGTTATGAAAGATTGGACTATTTTTGTAATAGGAAATATTGGCTCAAATGAAAACTTGTATTTTCCAAAAACTTGTTTTTCCAAAACTTTGTTTTTTCAAAACATCACCAAATACAAAAACAAGATATACTTTTAAAGCATAGTGTGTATGGATATGATCCACTACACAATCATAATGAAATATCTATGTTTTTTCATTAAGCTCTAAACTTGGTTTTGGTTTAAAGATATGTATATGAGAAATACCAAAAACCAAAATAGTATTTTATCACAAAGAAAAAAATCTTTTCAAAAAAAAATCTTTTATGAAAAGAGAACTAAATCAAGAGTGTGTGTGTGTGATATATAACTTGAGCAATCCACCAACTAGTCTATCCTTTACATTTTATCTAAAACATAAAAATCTTATACCTAGACACAAGTCTTCATCTTCTTGAAGTCTTCACTTGAAGGCTTCTCATCTTCTTGACTTGGTCCAAACTTGATCCAAAAGCTCCTTGGATCACACCGTGCTAACTCCAAATCTTGACATTTTATCCTTTGTTGAGTTATGCACCTACTAAGATCTTGATAATGAATCTGTCACTATTTAAACACAAAATCATTAGTAAACATAACTTCATGAGTTGATCATCATCAAAACTAGGGTGATAGGCCTTTGGGCCAACATAATCTACAGAAATAAAAGAGAAGAAACAAAAATAAAGAAGTACTCACCTAATTTGGTTGATAACTTACCTGGGACCCTTGCATGTTCTACCTTACTTTGGAGGCGTTCAATGCATAGGTCATAGGATCGAGCTCAGTCTCCGTTCGCATTATATCATCAAGCCTAGCAAGAATGAAGTGATACGGATCTTGAGGAGGAGAACGTCTCATGAACTATCATTGGCACTCACACAACATCGTTATACTTATGCTTCTGGATTCACTTGCAAGCTCATCAAAACCAAAACAGGTAAAGTAGAAAGAGGAAGAAGAAAACAAAAGAAAATACGAACATAAAATTTTTTTTTACCTTTATTACTTGCAGAAACAATGGAAGAAAGGAGGAGGGTACATCGGTGTCACTCTCAACATCAGCCTCTCTCTCTTACTTACATGAATCTTCATCTAACCTAAGCTTACATATAAATTACATAAAAAGAAAAGAAAACCTAAACTACAAAGAATGAAAACTAGGCTAAATCCTATCTCTGCATGGTCGTTTTTTTTTCCTCAGCTGAAACCTGTATTTATAGGCAAAACCCTAACAGGTAAGATCCCGGGAAGATTGGGGGAGCAAACGCTCCCCCAAAAGAGTCTATTTGGCCGCGGAAACACGGCTTTGGCCGCATTTTCGTGGCCAGGTGGCCACACCCTTTTGGTGGGTCTCCCTGGTATTTCCTTCTGCTTTTATATTCAGTTGGTTTTCTCGTTTGAGTCTAGGATTGTGACGAAATGACCTTTGATTCTTGGCTTTAACCAATCGATTCTGAAGAACACCATTATCTCCCTTGGCGAATAAGAACAATATTATGCGGGGAGCGACTCGGATGTTGGAAGTGATGCTTCCAACGGTGCTACATGGTCCAAGGGGATAACCCCCTTGAGGTAAACACCGAATCCGAGCTAGAAGAGGATGTTGATATGTCCTATAATGAATTTGCATCTTTTTGTCAACAACTCTTAGAAAAATATGACATGCTTAAAAAGGATAATAAGAAAATGAAAAATAAAATTGATTGCATGTTAAAAGAAAAGGATTCTTTTCAAACTAGATTTGAAAATGTTTTAAAAGAAAATGAGTCTTTTAAAATAAAATTGCATGCTTTGAAAAGATAATGAGTTTTTGAAAAATGAAAATATTTCCTTACTTTCTAAATTAAATGACATGTGTGAAGGAAATAATGCTTTGAAAAATAAAATTGTTTTGGTGGAAAAACAAAAAGAAGTTGTTTTGAAAGAAAACAACTCTTTAAAAAGAAAAGTTATTTCAAAAGAAAAAGAAAATATTTCTAAAAAGAAAAAGAATAATGATTCTCAATCTCACCATGCTTTACATACCACTATTAATCAAAATGAGATTAAATTTTTGAAAAATAAAATTGATTGTTTAATCTCAACTTTGAGCAATTGTGCATTTAACCATAAAAGATTGGAATCCTTGTTTCAAAAGAAACAAGTTCCCCATGTTCATGCACAACACCCACAACATGCTTATGCACACTTTGCATGTCATGATCACACTCATACACATATACATCCTAGAGTGTACAAGTGTACACATTGTGGCCGCAAAGGCCATTTAACAAAATTTTGTTATGATAAGATAAATGCTTTAAATTTTGCTAATAAGAATGTTTGGGTTCCTTACAATGCTAACCCCCGAGGACCTAAAATAAATGGGTTCCAAAATCCCCACCTTTTGTATTTGATGTAGGTGCGGGCTCTCACAAAACGAGAGAGAGTTGGTGCCTTGGTGGTGGGTGCACTTGGACTTGATGGACACACATTTGATGCACCACTATCAAGGAGGTTTGGTGGGACGACCACCATGTTTTGGAGAATTAGAGTGTAATTCATGTGTTGGTAACTATCTCTAAAACTCCTAATTTATTTACATGCTTTTATAATTGATGATTTTTAGCATGTTCATGTTGTATATTTGTGCCTCATGTGGTAAACAATTGTTTAAATGTAGTCTTTATTAAAACTTAGAAATATACTTGTACAAGTAGTGAGCAACATTTGATTTATATACGTTTGCACTTCATTGTTCATTTGTACTCACTATATGCACATGTATAGCTTAGTTTTGATGATTTCCTCATTTACACTTGTTTTGCCTATTTTTATGTTTATTGCATGTATATGTATTTTGTATTCAAATCTAATAAATATACATGTATACCCCTTGAGTCATTTACCTTCATGCAATTTATCTTATGGACTCTTTTTATGTTTGGGATATGTATGCATATTATTAGTTTTGGATAAAAACATACATATACCTAGAAGTTTGTTTTAAGATGAAATTGAATTTTTATGATTTTCATCTTTATATGAAAAATGAATTTTCATGTTTTTCACTTGTTTAAGTGATATTTGTTTTTGGGCTTCATTGACTAATTTCATGAATATGCTATTCACATGTTGTTTGTACACTCATATTTAATTTGTTTTCTCATGACTATGTTTTCATGAGTCTTTATGAGCTTTATAGATCTTGAGTGACAACTCCCATGTACTTAGTATGTTTCATGATAGACATATAATTTAGTTTCATGTTCTGAAGGATCTTTAACTAGTATTTTAAAAATTATTTAACTAGTTATTTATTCTTCAAATGGTAGTGTTTTCACTATAAAAATATTTTTCAAACTCTATTTTTGAAAACCCCTACCAACCCCTTCATGGGTGGACGGATGGGCGACCATGCCTTGTATGCTCAAACTATATATCTTTATCTTGTGCATGAAAAGGGTGGTAGTTATGAGTTATATACTTGATTTACATCATATTTTCAATTGGTATTACAATTGGTTCTTTTGTATATACTTATATTTTATTTTCTATATATGTATGCTTCACATTTCATATAATATCAATTTCTATTGGTATTTTCATTTTCATACATATATATGATTTGTTTGTGCTTGATTTTCAAGATATTTACATGTTTAAAGCACAAAATATATTTATGCTAAGCTTAATTCAAATCTTGATTTTCAATTGATTTCTCAATTGATATTTTTTTAGCTTATGTATTATCTTCAATTGTATTTTTTTTACAATTGGTATTTTTATTGATATCAAAATGTACAATATGTTTCAATTGGTATATATTGAATTATTTATTTCAATTGGTATCCATATATTTCAATTGGTATCTATTGATCTATTTATTTCAATTGGTATCTGTAAGTTCACCTAGAGGGGGGGTGAATAGGTGATGGCTAATCTAATGGTCACTTAATGCCAATTAATGCGGAAGTAAAAGCTATTATGACCTAAACTAAACTCTTACACTAAACACCACGTATAACACAAGAGTGTTGCCGAATTCCCCGTGAAGGGTTCTGGACAAACTCCTCTAGATTCCCCTTGATAAGGGTTGAGGTGCCGCGTTGGCTCTCTTGGTTGAATACAAGTGTTAGCAAACAAACCAAGCAAGTATATCAATATGAGCTCACAAGTATATCAAGCATATAAAGATTAACACAATAAAAGTATGCAAGATATAAACAAAGAGACAAAGAGAGAGAGAGTGAGCAATCGCAAACACAAGGGATTTGTTTCGAGGTTCGAGCACACTTGCTCTACATCCCCGCCTTCGACACACGAAGGATTTCCACTATGCACGATCCCAATGGATCTCTCCTCGGTGCCGCAACACCTACAAACCCTCGGACTCTCTAGTCCCGTACACACGCAAGCCCACCGGCTCGCCGAGGCCGCACCTCAAACAAAGAGTTCGCACCCGAACTCGAAACACCGAGTCTCAACTAGGACCCGAAACAATGCGAACACAACCGTCCGCCTTCTCAAAGGAACTAAGTAGAACTTTGGTGATCACAACTCTTGATCACCTAAAATCCTCTCACAAAAACACTCCTATAGAATGAATAGCTCAATGGGTTGCTCAAGTGTTTGTGAGAAAAACAAGAAAAGAGATGGTGGAGGAAAACTCAAAGAAATCTCTTTTAAACACTCTTGATAAAAACTCCCCTTTTGATTGGAAGTATTAGCTCTCAATTTAGTGGAGAAAAAACCTCTGAAAAGGATTGGAAAAACTGGCTCAAAAATACTCTCCAAATCTTGGTGAAAACAATGCCCAAACCCCAAATTTATAGGCTCAGAAAAACTAGCCGTTGGGGTTTTGTCAGGCCTGTCGGTCGACCGTCCGGCTAACGGTCATATTTCAGACCGTTTGAGCCATCGGTCGACCGGGCGGTCGACCGAGCCAGGATACAGAGAGCAATCTCTCTGTCCGGTCGACCGCACGGTCGGCCGGCCCTCCTGCAGAACTGGCGTGCACGTCTGTGCACGTCGGTTGACCGATTCGGTCGACCGACTTCAGCCCTAGTCGACTTGGTCGGTCGACTAGTCGACTTGCTGAAGCCAGGAACAGAAAATCTAGGGATTAAAAACTTGGTCTTTTTGATTTAAATAAAATCCCATAAATACTGAAAAATCTACAAAAATAGTTTTACCAATATGCTTTGATAAACAAACATGCTTGGACAAAATCAAGGCATGTTACAAGTGATTTGGACTATCTTTGTAAGTTGGAAAAATTGGCTTAAATGAAAACTAGTATTTTTCTAAAACTTGTTTTCCAAAACTTCACCAAATACAAAAACAAGATATTTTGAATTTATTAAAGCATAGTGTGTATGGATATGATCCACTACACAAATAAGATATCTATGTTTTTGACATTAAGCTCTAAACTTGGTTTTGGATAAAAGACATGCATATAAGAAATTCCAAAAACCAAAAAGTATTTTTCTAAAGTAAAAATCTTTTGTAAAAACAAAACTATCAAGAATGTGTGTGTATATGTATACTTGAGCAATCCACCAACTACTCTATCCTTTACATTTTAACTAAAAAATAAAATCTTACTAAAACAAACCTAGACTCAAGTCTTCATCTTCTTGAAGTCTTCACTTGAAGCCTTCTCATCTTCTAGATTTGGTCCAAACACGATCCATAGAGTTAGACTCCTCTTGAGTACTTGATGTGATCTTGATGCACAAGCTCTTGAATCAAACCGTGCTAGCTCCAAAACTTGACTTCAAATCCTTTGTTGAAGCTATGCACCTACTAAGATCTTGATCATAAATCTGTCACTAATTAAACACAAGATCATTAGTAAACATAACTACATGAGTTGATCATCATCAAAACTAGAGTGATGGGCTTTTGGGCCAACAGTATCCATGAAAATTTATATTGGTATCAAAATATAAAATATTTTCTTTCATTGGTATCAAAATTTCATTGTTATTTAATTGGTAAAATGTTTATTAGTTGCTTGTGTTTCAATTGGTAAAATGTTTCAATTACAATTAGAATTCAAAATTTGTATTATTTAGTTACAATTGGAATATTAAAAATGTTTTTGATATGTTTTAGTTCCAATTAGTATCTCAAAAAAAAAATTTAACTCAAAAATGTTTTGCTTTATATTGCCTATATGCAACGGGAGCTTAACATCTCTTCTACATATAGATTCATGTTGAGTGTATCTTATATTGAGGAGCT
Organism: Agave tequilana; assembly: GCA_038442645.1. NCBI lineage: Eukaryota > Viridiplantae > Streptophyta > Magnoliopsida > Asparagales > Asparagaceae > Agave > Agave tequilana. The sequence continues at coordinate 78,255 of JAVJIF010007021.1, read as the reverse complement.
TGACAACTCTTCTTTATGCAATACACGTGTGTAGGGGGAGCTTCATATCTCCTCTTATGCATTGCATATTATGCATTATGTGAGTCAGGGCTTGTCATCCCTTCTTCATGTAATGCATATATGTAGGGAAGTTAACTTAGTGTCTTCCTCTTCATGAATGTATATCGCATATATCTCTTTATTGATTTGTTTGATTTCACCCCTTTGTTGATTTTTGTTTTTGACAAAAAGGGAAAAACATTGTTTTGTGTTTACTTTAACCCCTTTGTTGATGATTGACAAAAAGGAGGAGAAGTATTTTAGTATATATGCATGTTTTTCTTGCTTTATACATAAAGGGAGAGAAGAATTTTTGTTTATGCATATTTGTTTTGTTTTGCAAAAAGGGGAAAGAATTTGATGAGTTTTAAAGAATTTGATGAGTTTTATGCTTGATTGGCATGTTTATCTCCTTATATTTGCATAAATGGTAGTTTAGATTCATGTGCTTCATTGCCATATATTATTGTTTATTGTGATGCATGAGTTAAGGGGGAGCTTCTTTGAAGCTTTACATTAATCCATGCATATATAACTCCATGAGTTTTGTCATCATCAAAAAAGGGAGATTGTTGGCCCAAAGGCCCATCACTCTAGTTTTGATGATGATCAACTCATGTAGTTATAGTACTAATGATCTTGTATTTAATTAGTCTCAGATTTATGATGAAGATATTAGTTGGTATTTAGCTTCAACAAAGGATTTAAAGTCAAGTTTTGGAGCTAGCACTGTTTAATTCAAGAGCTTGTGCATCAAGACCACATCAAGTACTCAAGAGGAGTCTAGCTCGTTGTATCAAGTTTGGACCAAGTCAAGAGGAGAAGAAGACTTCAATTGAAGACTTCAAGATCAAGACCTGAGTCTAGATTTGTTTTTATTAAGATTTTATTTTTAGATAAAATGTAAAGGATAGAATAGTTGGTGGATTGCTCAAGTATACCATATACGCTCACACACAAGATTTAGATGTGTTTTCATAAAAGAGTTTTTATTTTGGAAAAATTAAAAGAGTTTTCATTTTGGAAAAATACCGGTTTGGTTTCTGGAGTTTAATATATACATGTGTTTTAACCAAAACTATTTTAGATCTTAATGTCAAAAACATAGATATTTCACCATGTATGTGTAGTGTATCATATCCATACACTCTATGCTTTAAAAGTGTTTAAAATATCTTGTTTTTGTATTTGGAGAAGTTTTGGAAAAACCAATTTGGAAAAATACAGATTTTGTTTTTAGCCAAAATTTATGTTATAAAATTAGTTCAAAATGTTTGTAACATGTCTTGATTTTACTCAAACATGTTTGTTTATCAAAGTATAATATTGAACCTATTTTTGTAGATTTTTTGTAAATTTATGGGATTTTATTTAAGCTAAAAAGACAACCTTTTAATCCCTAAATTAGTTCTGTCTGGCTTTTGCCAGTTGACCGGGCCGGTTGACCGAACTAGGAGTCGATCGACCGACGTGCACAAACGTGCACGCCAGTTCTGGCTAGAGGGCCGGTCGACCGAGCCGGTCGACCGCCAGAGGGCTTCTGCTCTCTGGAAAGCCCCGTCGACCGGGCCGGTCGATCGGCAGAGAGCTCTGCTCTCTATTCCAGGCCACGGTCGACCGAGGCTCCAACGGTCAGATTTCTGACCGTTGGCGGTCGATCTGGCCGGTCGACCGACAGCAGTGAGAGCTGCTGACTGGACCCCAACGGCTAGTTTTTAGATAGCCTATATATTGGGGGTTTCATGGACTGTTTTCAACAAGATTTTAAGTGGGTTTTAGTACCAGTTTTTCCTACTCTTTTGAGAGGTTTTCTCCACTTGTTTAAGAGCCAAATACTTCCATTCAAAAGGAGAGTTTATCAAGAGTGTTTTCAAAGTGATTTTCTTGTATTTTTCACTACATATTCAATCCTAGTTTTTCTCACAAACACTTGAGCTATCCATTGATATATTCATCCTATAGGAGTGTTATTGTGAGATTGTTTTTAGGTGATCAAAGTGTTGTGATCATCAAAGACTTCATCTTTGTTTTGAGGAGGCGGACTTGTGGGTTCGCGGTGTTTCGGGTTTTTGTGTGAACTCATTGTAGAGGTGTGGCCTCGGCGAGCTTGTGAGCTTGCGGTGTGCTCGGGAACAAGAGAGGGACTAGAGAGTCCAAGAGTTCTAGTGAGAACTCCTTGTAGGTGTTGCGGCACCGAGTGATCCGGTTGGATCGATTTTAGTGAAAATCCTTCATAGTGTTGAAGGCGGGGACGTAGAGCAAGTGTGCTCGAACCTCAAAACAAATTTCCCGTGTTTGCGATTGCTCTCTCTATCTCTTACTTGTCTTTATATCTTGCATGCGAATATTGTCTTTATCTTTATATGCTTGATATATTCTGTGCTTATTGTTATATGCTTGGGGATTGTTTGCTAAAACTTGTATTCAACCAAGAGAGCCAACGCGGCACCTCAACTCTTATTTAGAGGAAACTTGAGGAGTTAGTCCAGAGCCCTTCACGGGGAATCCGGCTACACTCTTGTGTTATACTTGGTGTTTAGTTTAAGAAGTTTTTAGTTTGCATAAATAGTTTTAATTCCGCAGTAATTGTCCATTAGATTAGCTAGTCACCTATTCACCCCCCTCTAGGTGATTTCAAGTATAAGACCAAGTTTCTTGTGGGGTACTCTGTTTAGAATATAATTTACAGTTAACAATGCTTCCCCCAACAAGTTCTGCGGAGCCACAGAACTTACGAGCATGGAATTGACCATCTCTTTCAAAGTTCTATTATTTTGTTCAGCAATTCTATTTTGCTGAGGAGTATATGGTGCTGTAGTTTGATGGATTATACCAAATTTAGCACATAACTCACAAAATCATTTGATTCATATTCTCCGCCTCGATTGGATTTTAGAATCTTGATATTCTTGTTGAGTTGATTCTCAACATCGGTTTTATATGTTATAAACATATTCATTGCCTCATCTTTACTGTTTAGAATAAACACATAATAGTATCTTGTACAGTCATCAATAAAAATAATAAAATACTTTTTCCCGCCTCTAGTTGGCATAAACTTCAAGTCACACGGATCGCTATGAATTAACCCTAAAGGTTCTGTATTTCGATCAATTGAGTGAAATGAAATTTTCGCGAACTTGGCCTCAACACAAATCTCACACTTGCGAATTTCTTCCAAGTTGAGTTTAGGAATATATCCTAAAATAGACAAGTTTTTTAAAGACTTGTAATTTACATGCCCTAATCTAGTATGCCATAAAATAGGAGACTCAAACAAATAAAAAGAAAACTTTTCTTTGTTTATAAACTTAGGGTACAAATGTACAGACTTTTTGTCCACCAACATTGGCTTTAGAAAGACTATCAATAAGATAACTCTTTTTCACATACATCTCACCCTTAATAAGTACAAATTTATCTGATTCAAAAACCATTCTAAATCCTTTCTTACTAAGTATTGATCCAAAGATTAGATTCTTGCGGATATCTGAAACAGTAGCACATTGTTCAGAGTAAGCTCTTTCCCAGATGTCCACTTCAGGATAACCTTTCCTTTTCCCTCAACCTTGGAGACGGCTGAGTTTCCCATGAAGAGTTGCTCATCTTGCTCTAGTTTATGATATTCAGAGAATAATAATTTCTCAGAGCAGATGTGCCGAGTAGCCCCAGTGTCAGCCACCAATCTTTATTGTTGGTCGTTAGATTCACTTCTGATACCATAGCTGAAAGGTTTGGCGACACATGGTCGGTCAGGTTTGCCTGTGAATGGTTCTTTTTGTTCTTTTTGAGACGGCTGTGACATTCATTCGCCTTATGCCCCTCTGTGTTGCAGATGTAGCAAGTTTCCTTGAGTGCATGTTCTTGCCTTCTTGGACCTTGCCTTTGCATCCTTGGGCAGTCTTCTTCCGCTTTAAGCGTTTGAAAGTAGACGCTTTTCCCTTTGAGTCTTCGATCACATTAGCCTTGGCTTTATAGGAGTTCTTACTGCTCCTTTTCTCAGACTTTCTATTGTCCTCCTCAATTCGAAGCCACACAATGAGATCTTCCAACTTCAACTCCTTGCGCTTGTGCTTAAGGTGGTTCTTAAAATCTCTCCATGCAGGTTGGAGTTTCTCTACAATAGTAGCAACCTGAAAAGTTTCAGGTAGATTCATACCTTCGGCCTCTATCTCGTGCAAGATAAGTTGGAACTCTTGCACCTGATTGATCACAGTCTTGTTGTCCACTATTTTGTACTTCAAAAATCGTCCTACGACGAACTTCTTGGTACCGACATCCTCAATCTTGTACTTCTTATCAAGACTAGCTCATAATTTCTTTGCCATTGTGATAGGACTGTAGACATTGTAAAGAGAGTCATCCAGTCCATTTAAAATATAGTTTCGGCAAAGGAAGTCACCTTGAGTCCATGCATCGACTGCAAGGACTGAGTCCCGATCAGTTCCGGATTCTGGTGGATCCTCTTACAGGAATTTGGCCAGATGCAGAGTGGTCAAGTAGAAGAGCATCTTTTGTTGCCATCTTTTGAATTCTGTGCCATCAAATTTTTCTAGCTTCTCTTGTTTCGGGTTAGGAAGTGGAGCAGGCATCAAAGTTTAGATCTGCATGTTTGGTGCCTTACTTGAGCTGTCTTGATTAGTCTTAAACATTTTCTACAAGTTCAAGCAGAATAGAAGTAAGAAACTAAAATGGTAATTGTCTTAAGAATGTTAGTTTCTAGGATCAATCTGACAACTAATCAATATCACCGATCTAATTGGCCAGGTCGGTGAATATCAGATGGGAGGTTTTCCGTTCAATAGAACGTTCCTTAATTAAAGAATCACCTTTCAATTACCTTCCTTGGTTAAACACCAATTAGACTGGTTATGAGTCAGTCTCAATATAATGAATATCAGTATAAACCCGAAAGTTAATTCACTTATACAGTACTTGGAGTGAGGTACGCTTATAGCGAATCTCCTTAAGACAATTACGTCCCCTGTTACGGTGCTAATGGGTTACTGGACGCTGGTCTCCTAAGATACAATACTCTTTCACGGTATTTGGATAGCACTACCAAATCACCGTACGGTCGAACCGTAATTAACTACTACCTTCACAGGATTATCAAAGCAGCATGACCAAGAAAAATTTCAGGGAGACTATATGTCTTTACTTTGGAGGAACACCCACTGTAGAGAAAGGAGGAAGGTAGAAGAAAATTCTTCTTTGGAAGTCATAAATTCAGACAACAATTCTATTAAAGAATCTGTTGAATTTTCTGAGCCTTCTTTCAGAACGAATTTTCAGAATCTGTTGAAAGTCGCTTCAGAATCTGCGTTGTAGAATTACCACTTCCTGTTGGAAGTCACTTCGAACCCGAGTTGCAGAGTTCTCACTTCGGAATGCACAAGAAGGAACTCATTTTCCTTTTATGTATTTCTTTCTATTTCTGTTTTTTTTATTTGAGAGAAACGGAGCGCTATTTATAGCGCTATGGGAGGGGTAAAACTATCCGAACCCAGCCGAACGGTTGCAACGGTTCGGTCTGAACCGTTGCAATGGTTCGTTTCAAACAGAAACTGCCCAACTGTTTGCGGTGGTTTTCTGTCAGCCGTAGCGCTGATTCGGGTTCGGATCCAGATAGCAGAGCAGGTACGATCCGTAGTGACCCATACCCGTTACCTGAACCCGAACCCGAGCCCGAACCCGAACCCGAACTCGCACGCGGGCATGGTTTCCCCCTAATCGCGCGCGAAAACTCCAAGTACCCAAAGGGTACACCCTTTGTTCCCATTTTTCTCTATTTAAACACTTCAAACTTCCATCCCATGGCCAATGTGGGGCTAAATGTTTTTAGCTACTTTTAGTCCCCTTTTGGCTTTGAATTAGGCAAATTTTAGACTTGAATATCTTATTCATTCGAAGTCAGAATTAAACATGTGAATATAACACGTTCATCCCCAATGGAAGGATAACACACTCCAACTATTATCCAATTGATTCTATCAACGGATATCGTCGTAATTCAACTCAAAAATTCACATTTATTCTTCATATTTGTTGGTTCCCAACAAATTCTCATTTTGGCTTTTTTCATCCATTCTCTTACTCTTCTCGTGATGGATTTGATCGTTTTCGTGATAATTTTTGAATCTAGGGTTTAAGTTTTTGATTTGGCTTCTATTGTATGATAACGATGCTGAAATGGTTGCAATCCTTTTATGTGAGGAATGCGACTTAAGAACCTGATTTCGATTTTAGGGGAGTTAGGGTTTTAGAGGGGAGTTACACTGTGAAAAAAGAGATAGTCGCAGTCCTCATAATAAGGACTGCGACCGGAGTCATGAGTCCTCATGAGCTCTCTAAAAAAATAAAGTGAATATGAAAATGAGGTCCCAGTCCTCATAAGTGCTCTAAAAAAAAAATTAAAGTGAACATGAAATGAGATCTTTTATATGAGGACCGTGACTTAGGGCTGCAGTCCTTTATATGAGGACTGTGATTCGCAGTCCTAAAGTTGCAACTGCAGTCGAAGTTCTCACAAAGTCACAGTTCTCAGAAAGTTTAGGTTGCAATTCTCACAAAATTCTTACAAAGTCCCACTTTAGAAGTCACAGTCGCAGTCGAAGTTGCAGTCACAGTTCTCACAAAATCGTAAGCGCAGTTGCGGAGCGTTTTCAGTTGCGGTCATGATCGCAGTTAAAAGTTAAAATGGGAGTATTTTAGTCGTTGCATTTTTGTGGTTAAACTACCAATCAAACACGTATTTGCAATCTAGCGTCCACAAAAAAAAATTAGGCCCAAGAGAAGAAAAAATTGTAATTGAGGTTTTTCCTAATTAAGTTTTGCTATAAGTAGTTCCGCTCAAAATCGCCCCCTTGTTTTTTTGGTAGAAAGAAACAACATAAATACCCTACTACTTGTAAAATACAACCCTCTAACATTAGCTAAAACTAGATCCACTAAAACTGCTGGAAAAGAAGTTAAAAATAAAACATTCTGTGTTGTCTGCAAAGATTAGCAACATGGTCTGCGTAAGAATTCCCTTCTCAGTAAATACAAGTTATTTTTTCCTCCGGCAGCACACTCAGCAAACACCATACATCCTGAATTAAGCTCGAATTAGTTGGTTGACCCTCATTAGCATCATCAGCCAAAAATTTTTAGCATCATTGTGTGTGTTTGGTTGCAAGGAAGTGGGCGGAAGTAAGGAAATTGGGAAGTATAATTGCTCACTTCTCTATCTATCCAAACACCGGAAAAGAAAAATAAGAAAACCCCTTTTCCTTTTTTCTTCTCTCTTTTACACAACTATTTCCTCACTTTTAGAGTGCTACAATTAATTTTGTGGTCATGTAAATCTCATTTATAATAAGTTGTAGCATAAAACAGTTAATTTTTTGGTCATGTAAATCTTACTTGCATTCTAATTACAATCAATTTTTTATTTTTCTTAATTAATTTTTATTTTAATATTATTTTGCGGTCAACTTTGTGGTCAACTTTTCCACTTCCACTTTCACATTATCATCCAAACACTGAAAAAGACATAACATTTTTTAAACCACACTTCCCAACAGCATCCAAACACCAGAAAATTCACTAACCAATTCTCAAGTTCCAAAGGAAACTATTACCACTTCCTCACTTCCTTACTTCCTCACTTCCACCCTTAACCAAACAGGCCCTATTGCAATTCATACATAGGTTTGTTTGGTTGTACTGATTACAATAAGGAATTTTGACACAATCAGAATTCAGATTAAAAAGTGCCTCTTAGAGCAGAGGATTCCTTTTGTTTGGATGTCAGAAGCGTGTGGGATTTCAAAGTTTGAGCACATTTATTGTTTGTTTAAGCATGAAACATTAGAAGAGGAAAGGAAAAGTACCTCATTCGTTTGCAATTTCTTATTTGTTTTGTAGGAATCCATACAAGAAAAAGAAAGAATCTTAGAGGCTGATTGGACCGTTCAAGGAAAGCAAAAAAATAAAAAATTTGTCTGAGCGTGTTGTTTTCATGTGAAAACGCATAAAGCGGGGTTCATGCACGTCTCTTTCTACGCGATTTCTCTCGCGGAAAGGACGAAAACCTCTGGGTGAGATTTTACTGGGTCACGTCAGTAAAACGTGAGACCCGCATAATGATAAAAATTTTCTTAGCTTGCTGAACCAAATGATAATTCGAAAAATGTTGAGTGTCGAGACAGGTGTCAGAATTCGGGGGAGTTTTTTCGATCCAAATAGCCCCTGATATGTTGGCTAGTTGACCTAGCTGATGTGGAGGCCAAAATAATGTATTTAATGGGAAAGTGCTAGACTAAAATCCAAATTCAGGCCAAAAACTTCTGAATTGGGATTTCAATTTTGGCTAAGGTGTGCTAGGGTGTGTTTGGGAAAAATCTTAAAAACGAGAATTTGTCATCACTGGGGCTTTCTTATGTTTGAGGCCCTTGTCAAGCAGATTCAAGTCGTTTCTGCTCGTCTCGTGGTGGAAAACCGCCGCGAGAAAAAAAAGGTGAGGGCCCGCGTCATTATGACATTTTTTTCGAGGCTTGCAAATAAAACGTTTTGAAGAAAATATCGACGTGACCGTCTTTGTCATGATTAAAGTAAAATTTTCAACCCTGATTCTAAACAAATCGACCCCCTGATGTAAAGGTTTTTCCCTGACCCTTGCTATCATGTGAAACAAACAGTTGAGTTCAAATTACCCAACAAAAACTCCACGCTACAATGTTTTTATCAAGCCTTGAATTCACTTTCCACTCCAACTACAAGGAAACAAATACTTGAAACTGCCACTTGTGGAAAGGACCCTAAGCATTTGTCAAATCTCTCAAGGATGAGGGAACATTATGTTTCATACCCTAAGAGCAAAACTTTTCCTTTCTACTCGTTTAAAGAATTATATGGTAAGAAGGGACAACTAAAATAACCAACGTATGATACGCAATTACTTTCTAATTGGATTTGGAGCGATTCTTTTCTATTTGTTAATTATTACTAAGCCAAAATTTGGGGCGTTATATACCATCAGGACTACATTTCGTACACGTGTTTTATATCTGTCAATGTAAGAGATTTTGATGCGTAAGAAGAATAAAAAAAACACATTGTTTTTTCAGATGAGTAATCTGCTAATTTTAAGTGGACACGTCATAATGACAATTATTTCAAGTCATCACTTTTTACAGTCACGCCCAACCGAGTGGAACATTGCTCCTCCGGTGATGTAGCAGACACTTTGTTATGTACTTGAGTTCACAGCATGATAATTTTTTTCCTTTGCCTCATAAACTAATTTAATTTTTTTTGAATATTGTTTTACTAGGATTCAATTTTTCTCAAAATCTTCTTTCGTGGCTCTTTCACAAATTATGTCCGTCTGTCTCTCTCTCTTTCTCTCTTTCTGTCTCTCCCTCCATGTTCTGATTCGCCGTCTGCTAGCTCCCCTCTTTCTCTTCTCCCCTCTCTGTCTCTCTCTGCCTCTCCTATCTCTTTCCCTTCTCATAAGCTCTCCTCTATCTCACTGTCGTTACTGTCGCCGATTTCCTTTCACGTGACGGCGATATGCTAGTAATTTTACATGGCCCTCTCCATCTAAATAATTTCATCTTGTTGAGTCCAATCCCGCCAAGTTCTTGATCCAACCCAATCCGGGTCCGCACATCTTCACACCAAACGGGTCGGGTTCATAGAAGGTCCGGTAACCCGTGCCTTCTCCCCGACTCGCTTCACTTGCTGTCCAAAACCAAAATGGCCAGAACCGTTTGCCGAACCCCAAATTCTTCGTTCTTGAGGCGAAGCGAAACAAAGGTTAGTTTTTCTTCGAAACCCTAGCTGATTCCCCTCATATTTTGCTAATATCTTAAATTTGTATACTTTCTGTTTTAATCCCGCTGATTTGATCTCATCTGCATCTATTTTGTGATCTGAAAACCCTACCTTTCGAATTCAAAGTTTTTCTTTTGTTTTAGCTTCTGAAACCCTAAAAAGGTCGCGATCCTGATAGAGTTAAGAGTGTAAATGAGATTTGGTGATCTTTATCATAAATTTGGCCTGTTTTCTCATTTTTGAGCAGTTCTAGCCGAAATTTGGGATCTGCAATCGTTTTTTTTTTCCACTGGTTACATATAATCAATCTTCTTTAAATTAGAAATCATGAATCCTTTTTCACTTCCAAAATCCTAGAAAGGTTTGGCCTTTTCTCTCAGAAAGTAAGGTTGAATCGAACATTCTATTCTGAATTTGGGATTTGAATCCTTACTGATTTAATAGTCTCTTGCTTAGAGATTACCCATTTTAGTTTTGCTTTCAAAGCCAGAACCCTAATTAGTTTGGCGTCCACTGTGCTTTTGCTTAACATTGAGCTCTGGAATCACTTTTATATTGAATTTAGAATATCAGCTGTTATTGATTAGTTCTTGCTCAAATTGACGACTCTATTTTTCTCTTCAAACAACATTTGAATTGATAGTAATTTACTTTTGATTTTCCTAATGCAAATTTGTCAGTTGAGATGCTTTATCTTTATATTAACATTACTTGTTGACATTTATTTGCCCCTTCAGTTTCCTTTGTGTTTTGGCTTACAAAACTTTAACTTTCTTGGCAACAGGTTAAGGTTTCTCTTTGATCTGGGGTTGAGTGGGTTTAACCCATTGTGCACTTGTGAGTGTTTGGATAGAAAGATAAGACTTAAGAAAAGAGTTATCATATTTTTGTGATGGATCTAATCTGCCAGTAAGGGTTACGGTAGTTCTTACGGGAATTTAGGGATTGTTGAAGAATTTTAACATTTCTTGCCATATTCTAACTTGTAATGCAAGCATGAGTTAGGGTGCTTCAACCGCATGTTTTAACCTGATAAGGAGCTAGCCTGAACTAGTTAGAAAATTTGACTGGTATTGAGTAGATTTTTGAAACTACTATGATTTATTGGTCATAACTGTTTTTCCCTTCCATTTGATCATTTCCAGCTTAAATTTGGATCCTACATTTTTATTCTTTTATTCAACCATTATGTGAATCATAAATTTCTAAATTTTTGGTCTTCATGTTAAATTGTTTTTGCTGAAGTTTGGTTTGTACTAACATTATTGGTCATTAGGTTAGTCTCTCCAGTAACTTTGAGGCTCAAAATTCGTAATTGTAATTCAGCATCAATTGGTGTTTACTTCTTTCAATTTTCCTTTTTCTTTGGCTTTCCAAGCATAAAAGTTATGATTTGGACAGTTCTAGAGTAAAATTTGAGACTTGGAATCTGTTTCGGTTCAAATTTGGTCGTAGAATTGCTATTTTTTATTCAAGTATCGGACTTCTCCACTAGTATTGTTTGTTTGACAGTCCTAGCAGAAACATGAAAATTGAAATCCATTACCTTTTAAATTAATCTTAATTTGGGTCTACTTTTTTCCGTCGTCAATATCCATGCATTAATGCTTGTCTAGTCCCGTTATTTAGTTTTTTTATCGCTTCAAGAGTAAAATGCGATTTTGGGCCTTGTTTTAAATATCTTGAGTTATTGGCCGATATCTCATTTTTTGCCTGTTGCCGATACGATATGGGAAAATCATTCGCCCATATCATTTGCAGCAAAAAAAGGCCGATATTTGAAATATCGGCCGATAAGTTGCCCGATATCGGACAATAAATCGCCCGATATATCGCCCGATATGAAATAACTTATTTACTGCATGACTGCGTGCAAATGTACATTATTTTTTTTCTACCGTCTTTGCATGCATATTACATCATTGTTATTTGGTTGATGATATCTATGAAACTAAACTAACTTTTAGTTATCAGTATTTTATTATATATAGTGTCCGATATGAATGCCCGATATGCGCGCATATCCACGATATCTCCCCCGATATCCGATATGAAAAAATCCCATCCGATACGATTCCGATATCTGGTATTTAGAACCTTGATTTTGGGTTGAGTTTCTTATGAAGTTTATCATTTATTCACAATCTGTTCTAGTCTGGTTTAAATGTGAGATATGGAATCCCTAATAATCAACTTTAACCATAATTTAAATTAGAATGTACAAGAATTTTCAGTTTCTGATTTTGGAGCAAAGGCCTATTAGAAATAACTAATATCTTCCTTTTATTTTTTTATTGGTTACGGAAACCCTACAAATGTTATAATTTTGGTCAGTTCTAGCATGGAAGTGAGGTATGGAAATGTTAATAAATTTTCAGCTTGCTGGTGCTTATTTTATTATTTCTCAAATAAACTTTGGGACTCAGTAATCCTAATTTATTATCCAACTGTCAAACTAAACTTCAGTTGTTACTATTTGATTAACCCTTTTTGTGTGTGCTTCCAAAGGTCTAGAGAGTAAAATTTCATCTATTCTTGAGTACTTTGGATTGAGATTTTGTTTCAGTGTGAATTCAGCATCTACTCTCTGTTGATTTGCTCTAGCAAAGATTTTGTTTTGGAGTCCTTAAGCACGCTGTCCCACCTTTCACCCACATGCTCACCCACATCCACACTCCTTACAGAGGTTATTGGCTTGCTTGAAACATTGTAACAAATGCTTTCATAATGGTTGATGATAATTCTAACACTTTTGGTTTATCATTATGAAGGTTTTGGAGAAGGAAGATTTATCCCATTCGGTCTCCAAAGTTTGGTATTAATGGCGGAACATTTAGCTTCAATATTTGGTACAGAGAAGGACCGTGTGAATTGCCCGTTTTATTTTAAGATTGGGGCATGCCGCCATGGGGACCGGTGTTCCCGGCTCCATAACCGCCCCACTATATCCCCTACTCTCCTCCTCTCAAACATGTATCAACGACCTGACAGTATCACTCCGGGCTTGGACCCCCAGGGCCAGGCTATTGACCCTGTCAAGATACAAGAACACTTTGAGGATTTCTACGAGGATATTTTTGAGGAGCTCAGTAAGTTTGGAGAGCTTGAGACCCTCAACATATGTGATAACCTTGCTGATCACATGGTTGGAAATGTTTACGCTCAGTTTAAGGAGGAGGACCAGGCAGCTGCCGCTCTCCGGGCCTTGCAAGGGAGGTTCTATTCTGGTCGCCCAATAATTGCTGATTTTTCTCCTGTTACTGATTTTCGAGAGGCAACTTGCCGTCAGTTTGAAGAGGATAGTTGTAACCGAGGGGGGTATTGTAATTTCATGCATGTGAAGCAAATTGGGAGGGAATTAAGGAAGAAGCTCTTTGGTCGCCATCGGAGGTTTCATGGGCGGCGAAGCAGGAGCCGGAGTCGGAGCCCTCACCAGCGCAGGGATTATCGGGACAACGGAGATTACCGCAGTGGTGGTGGCGGTGGGCGGAGGGGTGGGGACAAGCATGGTGGAGACAGGCACGGGAGGTATGGCAGTGACGGGGGAAGGCGGCGGCAGGGTAGCCCTAGGAGGACGAGGAGCCCGGTTAGGGAGGGCAGTGAGGAACGGAGGGCAAGGATAGAACAGTGGAACAGGGAAAGAGAAGAGAAGGGTGAATGAGTCAGGTCTGTTTCTAACTTTCTTTGTTTGGCCCCTTCATTTTCTTTTAAATAGAAGAACTACTAGAGGTTTTCATTTTGTAGTAGTTTTATATAGTCCAGTTGTTGGGCTCTAAATTTGGTATCTTTCAAGTGTGAATGAGATTTGAATCTATGAACCTTATATTGTTGCTTTTATCAGTTTTAACACTTATTGCCTGTTCTGGGTTTTATCTTACTGAGATCTTTTTGGTCATCGTCATAGAGTCTTGAGAATGTTTTAAGGTCAAAATAATTTCTTTGTTTCTACCGTGTACTCTTAGTTTCCACCATATCCATACAGTGTCGGTTTTTTCTGATATTTCAAATAAGGGCTAGCATTAGTATGGATAAAGAGGATTACTTACCTGAAAATTCTTGATATAAGATTTGAGTTATCAAGGCCACATTTGATCTCATGCATGTCTAGCCTTTTTTCTTCTCAATTGGTGGTTTTCAAAGGTTCATTTGAGTGATTTTGTGGCAATTATTTTTTTTGCAGATAGCCTGAAGGTTGTAAGGTTGGGGTTTCTTTGTTTTGATATAACATCGATATGATGTTCTTGAACTGGGGAATGGGGAATTCTATGGTTATGATGTGATCATTAGGTTCTCTTAGATACATCCAACAAAGTGGCTGAGATCTAGTATCCCCCCCCTCTCTCCCACCCACCCAAAAAAAAAAAAAAATTGCTACAATAGAATTTAAACTCAAACACGTATCACTCTCACATTTCAGTAACGTGTTTTATTGTTTTAAATAAAAGTTTTTTGAGAACGGGCAGATTATTCATCTTTTGAATGGTTGTTAATAAGTTTGCAAGCTTTAAAAATGATGGTTCAAAGAAAGTGACACACACACACAACAGCCTGTGAGAACTTGATTCAGTCTCGCTTGTGATGCATTGGTATGTGATTTAAAATATTGTTCAATATGTTATATCAGTCGCTGTCTGTAGATCTTGTATTATGGTGCTAGCATATGCGTTTTAGTATTTACTTTTATAGCAACAATACTTGCATAACATCCTATTTATTTTGGAGTCTTTTAAGTGTTGAAAATAAAGAAATATAATTACAGAATCTTGGAGGTGGCCCATATATTCTTAGACATGTCTTCTACTTTCAGAACCATTTCTGACGATTGTTGAATTAATCGCGAAGACAAATCTTAATTTATATTTACTTTTATTTAGAATGCGAAACTGAGGAAGCACATATATCACCATATTCTTAATCACGGAGACAAACTTACTAGGAAACAATTTGTTGTTTAGGTTCTATTGCAGAAAATAGGCATACTTCCATGTGACAGATGTCACAATGTAGCCTAGCATCCATGTTTGATATTGTTGGTGTATAAAGTATGGATTTAAGACCTAAAGTGGATATAAAACTCCGAAAGATCAAACATGGAGATTGAAGACATTAAAAGTGGACATAAAACATGTCTAGGCCTCAGATGAAAGGTGATGGGAACATCGAGTTAGCTTCCTTTTGTTTAAGTCTGAGTCTGTATTTTTATTATTTTATTTAGTAGTTTTGTGTTTTATTTTAATATTGTGTTTTGTTTTAATCTCACATTGGGTATATGGAGAAAAGTTTGTAGTCTACATTGTTTTCAATTAAAATAGACTAGAATTTTGAGAAAATTATTTTGAGGTTTTTTTCCTTGAGGGGCGTGCCGCTTATGGCAGGGTGTGAAACTCTATATGTGAAGCTAAGATCGAGTGTGCGGCGTGAAGTGGCGTAATGTCAAGATCAAAGAGCGTGCGACGTGAGGTCCGGGAAGGTGGAAGACCTTTTCATTTATCAATTAGGTAATTATTAGTTATTTATTTCATCTTTCATCTTTTTTTTCGAAATCCATAGACCTCTCTTTTTCGTTTCACATCAATTTGGTATCATGCTCTTAGGAAAAAGTAATGAGTGACGAAAAATTAAATTGTAGTACAAGTTTCTTGTGAAAAGATTCCCGATATGAAATCAGTATAATTTTTTTGAACCATTTATTGCGAATGTTGAATGAATTGGTAATCTCGGTGAGGAGCTGATGCAATTTGTTACTTCATTCACTTTCTTTTTCATCTTTTTTGTCAAAATTCCAAAGAAAAAATCATATCCTAATTTTTTTTCTTTCAATCTCTTAACTCTCTACTACAAATCTTTTCTTAATCACAAAATCAAATCCCCTCCACAAAATCAGAATCTCAGCCAAAGATTTCTACAATCCCTCCATCACAACCTTTTCAACAGCCCAAGAGCTCAACAATCTCCTCTACAACAACCTTCTCAACAGTCAAAGATCTCTGCATAACAACCTCTTCAATAGCCAAAGAGCTCAACAATCTCCTCCACAACAACCTCCTCAACAGTCAAAGATCTCTGCACAACAATCTCCTCAACAGTCAAAGATCTCAACAATCTCCTCAAAAATCTTTTCAACATCCAAGATCTCAATAATCTCTCCAGCAACCACATCTGTAACATCTCCAGTAAGATCAACAAGAACAATTTCAGATTCAGACCCAATGTCGAGCCACCACTATCTCATATATACTCAATGAGGTTGAATTCTTCCCACCCGCGAGAATGATGGGAACATCGAATCAGCTTTCTTTTGTTTTTAAGTCTGAGTCTGTATTTTCTTTTATTTTATTTAGTAGTCTTGTGTTTTATTTTAGTATTGTTTTTTGTTTTAGTCTCACATCTAGTATGCGGAGAAAAGACTGTAGTTGTAAACTTATTTAAATGTTACATTGCTTTCAATAAAAATATATTAGAATTTTGAGAAAATTATTTTGGGTTTTTTCCTTAAGGGGCGTGCCGCCCATGGCAGGGTGTGAAACTCTAGTTGTGAAGTTAAAATCGAGCGTGCGGCGTGAAGCGGCGTGAGGTTAAGATCAAGGAGCGTGCGGCGTGAGGTCCGGAAAGATGGAAGGTCTTTTCATTTATCAATTAGGTAATCATTAGCTATTTCTTTCATCTTATCTTTTTTTTCAAAATCCGTAACCCCCTCTTCCGTTTCTCATCAAAAGGTGTAGAAAGTGACAGGTTAAGACTTGAAGTGGATTGTGGCCTAGATACTACAAAAGCAAATCTTTCTGTTTTTTGCAAAAGTAATTCAGCTTGAATTAATGCAAAAGAATAGAAACTCGGAAAGAGCAGAAATTAAAGCATATGATCGAGTATGAAGATAGAAGAAATGCAAATAGATAGTGCAGGAGAAATTGGATGTAAGCAAGAGTGAAAGTGAACCGTAATGAGTTTTCAGTTCTGTTTATCATGGCTCCTCTTAGCAGTTAATGCTCTTTTGTATATATTGGAGAAGTGGGAATGTCATGCGTCTCCCTGGTTGTCACTATTGAGTTTTTGGCAACTCGAGTTGAGGAATCTAGGCATGCTGAGAACCCTTTTACACGGGTTTACACATGACACAAGTTATCCCTACTGCATTTTTTGGAAAATAGGCATGGGCCTGGTGAAAGGGGGGTTTGAACAAGTCAATTTAGAGCTGTAGTTGCTGTAGGATTGGAACCTGTTGTTAAGCCTATCTAATAATGTTTGCATGTCCAAGGCCGATATATAAATTTGAGGTTGCGGATGTTGTTTGGTTATACTGTAATCTTCTGTTATCGTTCACTATTTTTGTGTAGACGAAGTGGAGGTTAGGGAAGTCAATTTGGAGGCTAGAGCGGTAGTTAGTGTAGGATCCACACCTGTTGTTAATCCTAAATCTAATAGTGTTTCCATGTCCAATGCCAATATATAAATTTGAGTTTAGGGATGTTGGTTGGTTGCAATTGTATTCCTCTGTTATTGTTTGCTATTTTTGTGTAGATGAATTTGAGTTTAGGAATGTTGGTTTGTTGGAATCTTAATCTTCTGTTTTCATTCAATATATCTGTTTAGACAACTTTGGGTGGCTTAAGTGAGCAATTACAAAGGATATTGCAACTAACAGACAGATTGATGCAAGAACAATTTATTTGGTGGAATTGGTGATGAACATTTTGTTATTGAAAAGAACATTACAGAATTCTTGTGGTACATGAGAGTACTTGCTTAATTTTCATTGCAAGTGAAAGTGATATATTTTTAATTGACCATGTATAGGCATCAAAGTATGGCCATGTAATTACTGACATCAGTGTGATAACCCAACGCTGTATATTACTGTTAGTGTATTTATAAAGTATCTTAATTACGAATCATAATTATTAACGTGTCAGTGCCATTGCCTAACACTCTTAACTCCATGTTTCATTGTTCTTAATGGCGCCTCTAGTCCTGCTAGTGTAAGTGGTCAAGTGCAACCAGTTCAGCATTAGAAGTAGAAACTGTAAAGCTTTTTGACTATAATCATATGTATGTTAAATTAAAGCTTATTATGTTTGTCAGTGTGAGTCACAGATAGAACCCATGCTAGAAACAGTATCTACTCTAATTGCAATTTTCCCTGGTGTAAAGTGTCCTGGAATCCTTACATCGATTAACTTTGAAAGTATGAGAAGACTGTTACCCACTAAAGAAAAGGAATTGTGTATCCAGGTCCTCTAGTATATAGACTGCGTTGAGCTTGTGATGTGTACAATAATCCTATTCAAAATTGTATCCAGATTGTTTCTGTTTTCATGACATGTCTATTCTTCTAACTTATAAATTTTCGTTGATCTTGAGAAGATCTCATTCTTGGATAGAAGGACCTGCTATTAAGTCTTCTCATGACGAGCTTTGTACATATTCTCATGTTATTGACTTCAAATTTGATTCTAATGGGGGTTTCTTGAAGTTGTGTTAGGTCTTACTGTCTTAGTACCATTCATTCTGTGGGCTGGTCTTGCATCCTTTACTGATTGTAAGATCTCAGCACCTTATGAATCACTATCAAAATTGTTGTTCAGAGGTAAGCATCCTCACCGAAACTCATTTTTCCTGTTTTTTTTTTTTTGTTTTTTTAATTTCGCATTTTACAACCCCAACTTGATTTGTAAACCTTGTTTCTGCTGTTTGATAGGAAAGATCTCTTCTAAAGCTGGCTGCAAAGCCAAAGGTGAAATCTTTAAAAACCTCATTTGGCGCACTCAGAGGGAAATTTGTAATCCAATTTATTTATACAGGGAAATTTTGACCAATCCTCCATAGCCTCCACCCTTCTAGCAAGAAAAATAGCAATTGAATTTCTTTGTGCAGTGGAAATTTGATCTGTTCTCCATAGTTTGTACCAATCTTTGTGAGGAGAGTAGGAATTCAGTTTCTTTGTGCAGGGTGAATTTTGACCTATCCTCAGTTTGTTTCCTCTTGCCAGTAAAATTGGAATTCAACTTATCAGCATGCAGGTTGCAGTTTGTTCCAACTACACGCGACTTCGAAAATTTTAAACGATTACCTTCATGACCAACTCTTGCTGGGTAACTGGCAATTTCTGTGTGCAGGCTTGTTTTGATCTACCCTTAGTTTATAACCTGTCTTCCAGGTAAATTTGGATCAATTTTTCTCTTGCCGGGTAATTGGCAATTTCTCTGTGCAGGCTTGTTTTGATCTATCCTTAGTTTATGATTTCTTTTCTAGGAAAATTGGATCAATTTTTCGGTGCTGGGTCAATTTTGAACTCTTCCAAAGGAAATTGAAATTCAATTGTGTTTGAGGATGCCCCTTTTTTTTTTCAAAAAAAAAAAAAAAATCTATTTAATTGTCATCCCCAAGTTTTATCTCCAATTACATCCGCCTGCATCCCATTACTGTCACAATTTGAAATGACAATATCTTTGCCTAATCTTCCCTAGATTTCTCTTAGGATTATCTTTGTAAAAGAAGGGAAATAAATGGTTTTCTGTGGGATCAGATGTTTTTTTGTGTTCATTCTCTATAATATTTTCAGAATAAAATGCTGAAGCCAAGTGTGTATCCTCCTCGGAGAACTGCATTCTTTTGTTGGTGCTTTGTGTTACTAGAATATTCCTTTGGATGAAGAGGATAATCTGACTGCCATTGAGGCCTGGCATCAGATTTAAGGTCCAAAGTATGGCATTTGTTATATAATAAATAAACAAAAGAAATCTAATTTTAATTTTTTGATAGCTCTTCCTATATCCAAAATCTGAAGTGTGTGTAAAAAATTTAGCGGAGTTTTTAAGATTATGTGAGAATATGTAAGTTTAAATAGACTTGACCCCCCGCGTCCTTTCTTAACCCTCAGAAGGAGGCCTGCAGTTTTACATATTATAACAAGTGTCGAATGCTCGCATGTAATAAATTTTTGGACAAAACTTATTTTCTTTCTTCCTCTTCGCTCTCATCACTTTCCAATCAACTCATATTAGCTGGCAGTATGTAAAATTCAATTCTTTTCGACATTAGTGTAAATAACTTAATGTTTCGTAATAATTTGTAGAAGACAAGTAGCAGTTTTTTAAAGGTCATCTGCGTCTTGTTGCATATATATTCAGTTTTGATTCAGAGGGGGAGAGAGAGAGAAGAAGAAAACGATGATAATGATGATGGTGGAGAAGAAGAGGAAACAAATGGAATGATTTAGATTAGTGTTTGAGATGAAATTAAGTACGAAGAGAAAAAAAAAAAAATTGCAAAATTTTGGCTAAGGTTTGAGGAGGGAGGGAGGAAGAAGATGATAGAGAAATGTATGAGGGTTGGGTTGGTAAACAAGTACTCACTGGTCCCCTTAATCTCCATTAGTTGTCAAAAGTAAAGAAACTTGGAGAGAGAATTTTGTTGGTAAAATTGGGTGTGTGAAATTAGGGTTTGGGACGAGATCATTGATAATAACCAACAATTAGTGTTAGTGGAGACGACACACATTGTTTAGTGGCTGATTTGTGTGAGATGATATGGTCATCTGTAAACAGAATCCATGGCAAAAATTCAAGAAAACCACAAAATTAGGAACCACTTCACCATGAAAAAAAATATTTTGACTTTCCTGACCTCTTTCTTGACCTCTGTTGGAGTATTTCTACCCCTCACTTTTGCCCAGGCTATCTTATTTGACAAAAAAAATTGAGATATGCTTTTCCCACCTGATGAATTTTGCGTGGGCAATTGGTGAGGGCCACATTGCTCAACCCTGACCTCAGGCTCCTGGCTGAAGGCAGAATGCCGTTTTTATATTGTTAAAGTTGTTTTGTGGGGCCCATTAATAGGAAGATTTGAATCCCAGTGACTATTTATTCAATGCCTAGATTTTTTTGGTTTGTTTAATTTGGAAAAAAACTTTTAAAAATTCAAAAAAAAGACAATATAATCTGAATATCGGCCTATAAATACGTACTCATCTCTTCACTCTTTACAACATCCAAAAAATACTCACTCCTTTTATATTTGTTTTTTGTCTAAATTTCATTACGTTTTTTTTTTAGAAAAAAATGCCGTCTTCCATCGAATCTGAAATCGCATGGTCGATAGCGGAAGATGTCTTGTTGTGTCAATGTTGGGTTAGTGTTTGCCATCACCCGATTGAAAGCACTGAGATGAGGTAGTTCTTAATATGGAAGAAAATTCATGGAGAATTTCAGGAAAAGTCTAAATTGCCTTGTACGGAACAAGGTCTACTAAGTAGGTAGAAAACATTGAACAAAGAATTAGGCAAATGGAGAGATGCAAAGAAGAAAGTGCAAGACAATTATCAAAGTGGCACAAGTTTAGTGGATGAGGTAAGAAAGTGTTTTTTGGTATTTTGTTTTAGCAAATTTTTTTTGTAAAAAAATGTTAAAATAATATTTCACATTTTTTTTAGCTTGTTCAAACAGAAAGGTGGTACTATCAAGCTGCTAAAAAAATTTTCACCCATGAAGAATGTTGGGAAGTGGTAAAGAATTGTCCGAAATTATCATTCTCCCTCCTACGAATATTGCCATGAATGAGATACCCTTGCAAGATTCACCGGCGCCGGCATCGCTAATGGAATTGCCGTCAGATACGGGGACACCATCCGTGGGTTTGAGTAGACCAATCGGAAAAAAGAAGGTGAAGAAAGGGGCTGCGTATAACAGTGACACGGCTATGTACTTGGCACAGCTAGTGGAGGAGGGTGCAATACAACTTCAGCTGCAAAGAGAAAGAGATGCGGCTGACATGTTAAGATTTGAGGAACACCAAAGAGCTAGAGAGTATTCATAGAAACAATACCAAGATAAAATAGATCGGGAGATTATGACCATGATTTGCACCGAATGTGTCTACTAGCACATAACTATTGGAGGGAGGAGCGTAGCGATGTGATGAGGAGAAGGAGACTTTTCCGTGAAGAGGGAACAACTATCAACACGCAAGACAGACCTAGCTGATTGGTTTAATAATGATAACTAGGTTGCCATTTATTGATGTACCTCTTGTATTTGGTTATTTTAAATGTTAGTTATTAAGTGAGTGAGTAAGATGTTGTTTCTTTTCCTAACCTTTGAATAAATTCTTTTTTATTGATAAGTATGAAAGCAAGATATAAACCAAACACACCAACTAAAAATGCAAAAATAAACAAAACATCCTTACTATATATTGAAAGCAAGATATAAGCCACTCTCAACTATGATAGTTTCTCAAACTCCAATTGTGCTCGATCAAGTTCTCTTGATGTCTAGTGTGAATATAAGAATCTTGCATGTCGGTATAACGCTCAAGCATCTTATTAGCCCAATATTCTTCCTTTTGCAGAGGGTCGTGCTACACGGGTTCTCTAAATCTTGTTTTGTATGGATCGTAAATCATTGTCCTCCTTCTATTCATCGGGTTCTGTTCGTCATCAGAACCATATTCATCCTCTGCATCAAAGTCATACTCATCCTCCATAATCATGTTGTGAAGTATAATGCATGTCATCATTATGCTCCGAAGAACCTCTTAATTAAAAAAAGGAGAAGGCCTCCTAATGGTTGATCAACGAGCTTGTAGGATACCAAAACACCTCTCCACGTCTTTACGATAACCCTCTTGCTTCGCGAAAAAATGTGCTTCCTTCTCTGTTATGAAATTTTGAATTGTTTTGACAAAGGTTGTCCATCGCGGGTAAATTCCGTCTGCAAGGTAATAAGGAAACTCGTACAAAGTTAGAAACAGAGTGCAATGATTGTGGGTTAAAATAGTCTTGTAAGAGATTATTACCCCGGGAGTGTCTTTCTCTTTCCTTATTCAGTGCACGACCTAAGTTTGAGCCACCATTGCCTTTCTTGATCGAGCATGGCCACCACTAGATTCACTTCATGGGCATGAGCTACTCTCACCTTTGCTTTATTGGCGCATCTTCGCCTAAGTTTTTCCTCTTCTCGCTCAATTCTTTCCATGATTCTCCTAGTATAAGATATTATAACTGTTAAAAGGAGAGAGATTTCTAAATCTAACGGTATTTCTGAATTTTGGTGTGAATGGATGATGAAGTATGATGCGTATTTATGGAGAAATGAGTGGATAGATAAGGATACATGGGCACTATGAGAGCTAACGGAGATGCTATCTGAAATCTATTCAGATATTTTAGATAGTTATGGACACATGACACTATGAGAGCTAACTGATCTCTTATCGTAAATTTTATCAGATATTGTGGATAGATATGGACACGCGAGGCTATGAGAGCTAACAGAAATCTTATCCGAAATTCTATTACATATTTTGAATAAATATGTACATACAATCATATCAACCAAAAATTCACAAAAAATCAATAAAAATAATTTGAATAGTAATTGCGGGGAGCCCTTGTCTTTTGCCTGGGCAAGAGGGGCGGGATATGGTTAAAAATAAGGAAGGCAAATACTATTTGACATGAATAGTAATTGCCTAAGGGAGCTCTTGCCTTTTGCCCAGGCAAGAGGGGTGGGCGTGCTCTGAGTGAGATGTTTGGTCCTCCGCAAGTATCATGTTCTGATTTCTAAGAGTTAGTATTACCAAGTCTTGTCTTTATTGTTTTGTTCTTAACTAATTAATTTTATTAGCTCCTTTCCTACCTTAAAATCAAATTTTCTAACCAAATTTCCAATGTTTTAAATTGAAAAGTTAGGGCACAAAACAAATAAATTGAAAGAGTTATTTGAGTTATATGAAACAAACTATAATATTTATCGAAAATACTCCCGAACTTGTACATTTTACCCATTGGAAATTCTGTGGGAGTTTGCCGCAATTTTCAAAGGCATGATAATTGAAGTTTAAACTGTGAAAATTCATGACAATTTTGTGAAATTTAATACCAGAAAGAAGAAAAAGAAGAAGAACGATGTACCTTATATTGTGGCTTTATAATTAAATCTCATTTATATTGATAAAATGCTTGCGATGAAATTAAAAAAAAAAAAAAAAAGCTACATAAAGAAGAAGAGCGTGCCAAATTGTTTGTTTCACAATATTTTATAGATTTTCAGCGTTAAAGTTTAATAATGGAGTTAAATATAGTTTATTTGGAAGACTCTGGCTATATTAGATTTTTCATTTCTCATTTTTTTTTAAGTTATATATTTATACCTGTACCTATATATATAATTGAGAAAACGCTAGTCTCAAACTCGGATAAGAAGTTACAATTCTATGAACTGTTTTGTAGACTATCAAGGTGTCATTGTATCACAGCGCTGAAAATTTTTTAGACAGTAATAAGAAATCGATGGTTTAAATTTCGCTTGCATCAAGATCTACCGTTTATATTTTAAGGAAAAAAAAAATTTCAAATTGTTTACATTGTTTAATAATAAAGTACAAGAGAGTACATAGTTTTGTCAGGAGACTGCAGTTGTATTGAATTTCACATTACAACACTTAAGAATTTCATTTTGGGTGACACCCATACACCTGAAATAATAAAAGAAATCCAATTATCCTCTCTAACTATGATTGCATGTAAAAAAAAAAACATTTTTGTAACGTTGCATTTTATGATTTTAAGGAACAAATCTTTTACAATTTCTTTTTGCCGTTATCTATTTTGAGGGTTATCCTAAATGTTCGCTTGCATTGCGCGTTCAAGAAGTTCTGTTCAAATTATTAGTCCACTCTTATTTAAAAACAATAAAAAAAGAGAGATCAATTTCGCTAAGAGTTTTCGAAATAAGATTTGTTGTCGGATTCATATAGAGACATCAGCAATTACAATTGCTTCTTTGCGTGAGCCTCATATTTTTGGCGAGCGCTGGACTGTAAATACGTGTTTGATTGATAATTTAATTATAAAATGCAAAAGACTAAATTACATTCATTTTAATTTTTAACAGTGGTGACCGCAACTGAAAGCACTCCACAACTGCAACTGTAATTTTGTGAGAACTGCGACTTAGACAGGATTGCGACTTGGAGACTGTGACTTTATAAGAATTTTGTGAGAACTGTAATATAAACTTTGTGAGAACTGCGACTTTATGAGAACTTTGATTGCAACTGCAGATTTCAGGACCGCGTGTCACATTTCTCACATAAAAGAACTCATTTTCATATTCACTTTATTTTTTTAGAGCGCTTATACTGTGAGTCGCAGTGCTCATGATCATGATTGTAATCCTCATGGTGGCAGTCCTTATTATAAGGATTGTGATCATCTCCTCTCTCACTTTGTAACTCGTTTCTAAAATCCTAACTCCCCCAAAATCAAACTCAGATCATGAGTTGCAGTCCTTGGAGTCGCCTACCTCACATAAAAGGATTGCGACCATTTCAGCATGATCATCCAGCAGAAATCAAATCATAAAATCAAATCTTATATCTCAAAAATCACCATGAAAACTATCAAATCCATCACGAGAAGATAGATGTAGAAGATCGGCGAGATCTGTGGAGATGACGAAGAGAATGGATGAAAAAAGTCAAAAAGAGAATGTAATCGGCCAAATTTAGAAAAAGGATAAAATTGAAAAAGAGAAAACATGAGTTATACGGCAGAGTCCAATTCGAAATTGACCACGTTGCTAACGTGAATTGAGACTGAGGCGGAAATAAATTTATAATTAAGATTTTTCTAAGTTAATTGAAAGAGAGGAGTTCAAGGTCAATTTTATGAAAAAAAACAAAGAGTTTGTTTTTACTTTTATACTCTCAAAAATTTAGTTTTTATACTTATTTGTCTCTCAAAAACCTCTATTAATGTGTATGCTCTTCTAATTTGAAAGAGTTTTCGGGAATACCCTTAGCCACAATTTTATTTGACATTACAAAAATATTCTTTGCATATTATATCTTTATAAATTTGATTTTTACAATAATTCATAATTTTTCATGTTGATAACATACTTTATATACTTTTAAAAAAAAAAAATACTTTTATTCTAATGGCGTTGAAAAACTGGGGGCCTTTGTCTAATTGAATTCGTATTCAAAACATTAGGGATGGCTGGTCGATTCGTCCCGTTAGCTAACGAATCTGTTACGAGACGGGTTGAACCCGTGTCGTAACGAATCCAAACGAGACGAATCAAGAATCGGGGTAACGAATCGGGTCGATTCGTTATCCGGATTAGCCGAGACGCCCGTTTCAGATTTTATTATTATTTTATTTTTAAAAAATTTCAAATTTATCACAATACGTAATTTTTTTAAGCTGTTGAGGGTTTTAAAAAAAAAAAAAAAAAAATAGGAGTCTGAAACTAATTTTCTCCTCTCCCATATATAATAATATAGGACTTTAAAAAAAAAAAAAAAGAGGAGGGTCGGGAAAATTTTTCCCGACCCGATTCGTCCCGTGATTCGTCACGGGACGAATCTGACCCGTCCCGTTTAAACGGAACGGGTCAACTCGGGTTGACCCGCCCCTAAACAGGACGGATCCGGGTTGACCCGCAACCCGTCCTGTACGACTCAAACGGGTCGCACAGGACGGGACGGGACGGGTCGAAACGGGTCGACCCGCCGTATTAGCCATCCCTACAAAACGTCCCAAACTCGTGTTCGTGTTCCTTGCGGTCGACTGACACGAAATTTTAAAAAAAAATTTCCAAATAAAGAAATTCCAACGAAACTACCGCTCAATTCCTTCCTTCTGCCCCCAAGTAACCGCCTCTCTGTCTCTTCCCGCTATAAAATGCCCCCTCAATCTCTCCCCCAATTAAACCCTAGCTTTCTTTCTTTCTTTTTTTTTTTGAATTTTTGTCATTTTTTTCTTCTTCTTTTTTTTCTCTTGTTATTGGCAAATGGAAAGCGAAGTGGCAGAAATCTTCATCGACGACATCGATGTCGACTCTATCTTGCAGGGATTCCCCTAGAACGACGATCTCGATCTCGATCTGTGGCTATCGAATTGGACGATTCGAACTCGCCCAGCGAATTGGAGACTCTGACCGATCTCTCTCTGTTTGCTGAGGAGATCGAGAAGTTTCTGATGGACGAAGCCGGCGGCGACGAAGGGAGACGGCGGTGACAAATACCTGGACGATTTCTTGGCTGGTGTTCTTGTGGATCCGGTTCTGATAGCGGGAGGAGCAAGTTGGAGTCGCGCGCGGGTCGGTGGAGAGCGAGAAGAGAAGTGGTGGATGGGGTTGTGGTGATCGATGGGGAGGAGAGAGAGGAAGAGGAAGAAGCTGAACAGATCATCAAGAAACGGAGAAGGTACTTTTACTGAGTCTGGGTTTCTTGTTTCAGTCTTTCTCTTTCTCTCCTCCCAGACATCGATTTCTGGTTTCTAAAAAATCGAACTATGAATCATTGAATTTGGACAACTTTTAATTAGTTAGCTGAAGAAATTTTGATCTGTTCAGTATTTTTCTAGGTGGAGGTTAGAGTTTATGATTTCACATGTATTTGGCTTTCAAATTATATTGTAACTGTGTACATAATTGGAAGATTCCCTTTTTGACTTGTAAACAATTTGGGTTTACCTGTTTAAAGTGATCATAATTAAATTGGATATTATTTTTGTATGCTTTGCTTAATTTATCTATTTTAGTAGAAAATTGTCTTGACATTAGCATAGAGCAGGTTAATTTATCGTCTTGTCTCGTGTATATATGCCATGTCAGCAGAATATAATTGAATTAATATATATCAATGATTTGCTTGCATAAAAATTTTATTTTTTATTTTTTATAGTGTATGAATCATATTTTGGGTAAAGAATTGCATTGGATATTTCAGACTGAAGATTTAGCTACATGGGTATTATACAGAGATTACTTTTTCCATTGGCTGGGTTATTGAAATTTTCATTCAATAACTATAACATCACCAAGAGTTTGCAGTATTTCTTGGTTTAGCATTTTCTATTTTGTTTTGAAGGTTAGGTTTAGCTGTATATTTGGCTTTCACTAATGATTGGACTTTGTGGGGGTAGAATCACCCTAAATCTTACAATGCAGTATGTTTAAGAAACGTTATCTATCTCCTTGTGAGGATTAAAATGCATATGATGAAGAAACGGTATTTCCTTGTGAGAATATCTGGTATGATACCGGTGCGCGAGAAATTTGAATTGAAATTTGTTTATCTGAATGATATTTGGAGGTAATATGTGGATTCTATGATGTGGATTCTATGATTCGTTTGTGTAAGAATGCCTTTTTTGGCTGGCTGTATGGTACTATATTACCTCACGCCCATTGAAATTACAGGCAGATGAGGAATAGGGAGTCTGCCATGCAATCAAGGGAGAGGAAGAAGTTGTATGTGAAGGAGATTGAGATGAAAAGCAAGTATCTAGAATCAGAATGCCAGCGCCTTGATTATGCCCTGCGCTGTTGTATGGCAGAGAATTTTGCTCTTAACCAGCGCCTCCAGTTGAATGATGCTCCCGCTGCCAAACAGGAGTCTGCTGTACTCTTCATGGGTAAGACTCTTAAACCACCTATTGCTGCTTCCACCTCTGCTTCCTGCTCTGCTATAGTTTATTTGGATGGAAGAAAATGCTCTTCCTTTTATATCCTCAAATTTTGGCATTCCGTTTCATCATCTCAATTATCCAAATCGGTCTTACATTTGAGGGTTTAAACATTCAGAAAGAAAAGCCTTTGATTATTTTTTTTTATTTTTTTTAGTATGCCTCTCAATTTGCGGCAGTTTAGTGTGGCATAGAATGTGATGCATATTTATTGTAATATGGTTCATATTTGAATGGTGTGTAGGATTGATTTGTGTTCACCTCATGTACCCAGGCCTGGGGTTGCATAGCCGATCATGCACACACTTATTTATGTTTGTGAACGTTAGGATGCAACATACTTGCCACCTGTAGGATGTTGTGACAGTTGAAATAGTTGGAAGCAGAACTTCCATACAAGATTTTTTGCACGACAACACCCCCCCCCCCCCCCCCCCCCAACAATTCAAACAACCCACCGAAGAAAAAACCCAAATAAAAGAAAAAGAAGAAAACACACACAGACAGACTACAAGCAGCTTTCTTCGCAAGGACGAGGAATCTCTCAATTGGTGTTGTGGATGCTGGATTGCTATCATGCTTCAATTAATTTATTGGAGAACCCATCAAAGCGTGCAAAATACTAGGATGAAGTTGTGCATAGGCAGGGACCTTCTCTGGGAGCTGCTTGCATGCTATGTAGGATGTAGCTTCCTCATACTAGTTCGCAGTAGGTCAGTAGCACGTGATGTTAGTTTTGTGGAGAACCCTCTCCTTGGAGCTATTCAGAAACCAGGACGCCCTTTGATATTAGCTTCTTCCCTCGAATGACAGGATGCAGCAGCACATGGTGATAATTTGTTGTAGAATTTTAGAAGCATGACTCTAAATTTGATTTGGGGAATTAGGAGAGCTTCTAAATACACTGTTGCATATTTATTAGTGTAGCCGCTGATGTGAAACACTACGCCTATTTTGAGACATTTGTTTTATTCATCTTAAGCATCATTTACCATTAAAGATACAAGGGAAATGTACTTTGTGAGCGTCAAGGGGTCTGGGGTTATATTCACCTATACTCAACCCTAAAAGGAGTGAAATATATTGTTCCCCAATGAAAGCATGATAGTGTGGTGTTTGTAAAGTCCGTTTTGACACGGTTGTCATATAACTTAACAAGATTTATTTATTGCCCATGTATAATCTACTGACCTGGTTATTCTTCCTGCTGTTCTTTTTGTTTGGCAGAATCCCTGCTGTTGGGTTCCCTGTTTTGGCTCGTGAGTGTCGTGTGCCTGTCCATCCTGCCCGGCCTGCAAATCCTGAACCCAAAGGATGCATGCAGACTGGGAGGAAGAGGTCTCGCTCTGGAGGTCCTCGTGTCCAGAACGGTACCAAGTAAGAGAGTACAGCCAGATTCTGGTTTTGATTTGGTAATTATGAGGAGGCGATATATAGGTTTGAGACCGAGGATGAAGTCATTTTTGTTCCCTTTTCATTGTCTCTCTGCCGGGGTCTTTTGGGCTGTCTCCGATTTGATCAGACTTTAAGCTCCGTAGTGTATGTAAGTATTTTTATGATTGAATGAATGATTGATATGTTCTCTCTGTAAATTTGTTCTATGCAGCTGTATTATTTTGTTGACGTTCATCTAGAGCCTTTGTCAAGGGTGATGATCATGGGAACTTGTCCCCTCCAATTTATCGTATGTACGTCAGTGTTTCATGCTCACTCAGAAATCTTAGTTGATAATTGTGTTTGCTCAAGGCTCTCTAGCCAGTTGCTTGAATTGTTGGTTATCAGTGTATTCTGCTAATGTGATGAATATATTAATCAATCTGAGTCTTCAGTCAGTATCAAAAGAGTTTGTTTTGTGTTCGAAGTTCTATGTTTGAGAGCATTGTACCTGAACTGAGTAGTGCTATTTGCTCAGACAAGAGAATCATGGATAAGTGATGTGTGCGCTAATTGATGCAATTAGTAGGATGGGAAACAAGACAAACAACAGAGCAAAACAATTGACTTGAGTAGTTACTATTACTTGGAGCTCTCTTCAGTATTCGTCAGCGCTAGAATAAGATCTAGCCTGCGTCGATCGTCTTTTTTGCTTCTTCGTCTACATCAAGTGATATCATGGCTTTGACAACTTTCCGACAATGGCAGGAGAGAACGATGAATTGCAAGGCCCTTTCGCAAGGATCAGCACTGCTAGGAGGAGAGGCAACACAATCAAAAGGTTGTCTCTCAGGATTGATGATCGAAGTTTAGCTGATGGTATGTACCGAAGTGGATATGATCGTCAATGGTATCAACCGTCATATGAACCATCATTTCATCGATCACTACCATATCATCCACCACCAAGGTATCATCTACAACATCCTTAATTTACTGAATTTTTCTACGAGAAGGAATCACCTATCTATCAATACAATGATTATGAAGAAGATGGGATTGTCTATGAGAAGCGACAGAGATTCGCTAATTCTAACCCTAATAAGAGAGGTGGATTTCCTAACCCTAATAGGAGGAACATGTTTTCTAATTTTATCCGAGACCAAGGAGGAGAATATTCAAATCTTGATGAGTTTTCTAATTCTATTTCTTCTTTTGACAAGAGTCATGATGTTGAGTCCATCGTAGCTTTGCTTTGGAGGAAGAAGAGATGAAAAATCGACCCTGACTGTTCATGAGATTTTTTTAGTCAAACGAGAATGCAAAGCCACACAACAATCACTAGTTGAAGAGCAGTCAACCGAGAAAGATTCATCAAACCTTCAAACGGTTATCATCCAAGCACAATCTCTCTATGTAGTCATGAGGCTTATGCCATCTATTCTTAGTTCAAAGGAAGAGAAGTCACAACTTATGCCCATATGCAATCAAGGAGAGTTCTTCGTGGAGCTAAAGGAAATAAAGTAAGACATTACTTTAGAAGAAGTTTCTACAATCGCTGAAATTTTCAAGGAAATCGACAAATTATAAGAGGAGTACAAAGGAGTTGAGATCAATAAGCTTGAAGTATTACCATCCATGGATGATAATCATCATCATGGTATGATTATTCTTCATGATTTCAAAGTTCCTTTCCTACAGAAGAAGAGTGTCAAGGATGACAGTTTTTGTAACACCCCGTTCCTAGAATACGTACTTAGATACGTATTTTAATTTTTTGATCATATTTTTCAATTTAGCTTTGTATTTGTTTTTGTTTTATGATTATTTGTGTGACTGTTTTGTATTGGATCCGGATTCGTGGACTCAGAGTCAGCCCTAGTCTGAAGTAGGGATCCGATCAGTAGTCAGATTTGACCGGTTTCAGTTTCAAACATCATTTTCAAATATTTTAGATTTTTCATGATTTTCTATAATTTTTCAGCATTATTCTGCAAAATCTTCAAAAACGGTGTCGATCGGTGTCGCTGACCGATTCTCAGATTTTTTAGTTTTCAAATAGAGTTGAATTTCTGATAACGGCTTTTACATTACTTCTTAAAATCTCATTTTCTATCTGCATTTTTAGAGATTTTTCTGAATTTATCAAAAAAATCCATCGGTTTTGGTGTCGACCGGTATTGTCGGAAGATTCCAGGATTTTTAATTTGAAAGTCAGATTGAATTTTTTGAATCTGATTTCATCAACTGTCTTAAAATAATATTTTCTATTTTAAGAATTTTTTGGAATGTTTCTGAAACAGTCAAATTTCACCCTGTTATTATAATATATTTAATTGATTCTTTTATCTTTTCTTCTCTTTCTTTTCTCTTTCTTTTCCTCCCCTATACCTTGCCGACAACAACTACAACAGCCCCCATTTCACCGTACCACCACTCCATCCCTTCCCCCACCCTATCATTTTTCTCCCTCCTTTTTTTTTAAATAAACAATATTTCTTTCTCCCTATCTTTCACCCTCACTCTCTCTCACAATCTCATCTTCTCTCTCTCTCTCTCTCTCTCTCTCTCTCTCTCTCCCCCCTTGTCTCCACCACATCCACCACTGACGTCTCCGCTGTCGGCGCGCCTCCCCTCCGGCCATCTCCTCCGCTAAGTCACCCCACATCATCTCCCTTTCCAACTCCAACTCCATCTCCATCTCCAACAACAACAACAACTACACCAACTTTCACATCACCATCTTCACCACTATTCACCACCATCACCTTCTTCCTTCTCTTCCACCATGGCCGGCCGTCACCACCACCACCTAGGGCCGACCACCTTCCCCCCAAGCTCCCCTATCTTCTCCTCCACCTCCTTCCTCTTCAATTAACATCCCCTCTTCTCCAATTTTCACCAAAATCCATTACCATCATTTTCTTCTTCTTCTTCTTCTTCTTCTTCAATTCACCATCAATCCACCTCCTCCACTTCCAACACCCCAATCACCATCTCCTCCTCCTTCTCCTCTAACTCTCCAACACCATCACCTTCAACCATCACCACCACTTTCAATAACCACAACAACCACCACAACAACAACATCACCATCAACACAATTCCCCTCTCCCCCCTCCGGCGGCGCTGCCGCCCAAGCCGCTGGCGGCGGCCAGCAACCGCCGGCCCCCCACCTCACTCCCCTCTCTCCTTTCTTCTTTCCCTTCTTTCCTTCCTTTCTTTCTTTCTTTTCTTCTTTCTTTCTTTTCCTTATTTCCTCTTTTATTCCCTTCTTTTCCATCAAACTCTCTCTCACCCCCTCTACTATTTTCCAGCAAACACAACTCCTCTCTCTCTCTCTCTCTTTTCACTTTCCTGCAAGTCTCTCTCTCTCCAACATCTCTCTTTCATTCTTTTTTCTCTCCCCTCTCCCCTCTCTCATTTTCTCTCTCAATAAATTAATATTAATTAATATATATTTTAATATATGGATTGGTGGCGTGTACGTGTTTATGGTGTTCCGAAATTTTATGCCGTATTCCAGTGATTTAGGCGAGTACCTTTTTTGGGATATGCTATTCTGGCTTTTAATATATGATGTGTCATTATGTAAGTGATTTTCTAATATTAACATGTTATATGAATACATGTTGACCATTATTATAACTGATTAGACTGGTATTATACTTGTAATGGGTATGCCTAGATACGCTCCCACTTCGCTCGGCTTCGCATAAATAATTAATAGATTAATTTATTGTTGTTATAAATATGGTTGTGAAGAGTTTGAAATGTTTAACTATACTGTTATTCTATATCATGTTATATGACCAGATGATTACCTGATATATGATGCTGTACTCTATATTCAACTCACTTGACACCGACATGTTAATTATCTGACACTGATATGTTATACTTAACACCTGATCCCTGACACTTGATATCTGACACCGTTACTTGACATGTTATCACTTGACACCTGATACCTGACACCTGATATATGACACTTGACAATTGACATGCTATCACTCACTTGACATGCTTTCACATGACACTAGTACATTTGACCTGATATTGTGACACCTGACTGGATTACTATTACACATGTATTACAATGTCTATTCATGATTACCACTGATTATTATATTATTACTAGACATTTGGTACTTCTGAACTCCTGTGCTCCTGAACTTCTGTATCTTGAACCCCTGAAATAGGGAGACTCCTGACATTATGCTCCTGATATTATACTCTTATTGATCCCCGTAATTAGATAATCATGGATATTAAATTACTGTGGACACCTTGTGGACATTATCACTAGATAATCTCTAATAATTAAACAACTTACATCAGGACGGGAGAAACTGATGGGTACCGATATAGCTTCCGTGTTTATGGTGGCCATACAAATGTTGTTCAACTAATTCCTGGGATTCGACCTGGAGGCCACCAGGTGTTTTCGTGGGGTGTACTGGCACCCATACTCCCCTGACTCCTGGCCGTAATCCCCTGGGTATATTCCTTTGGGAAGCGGTGACACCCTATTCCTGTTCGGGCGTATACTAAGTCCTACGGGCGTATAGTAAGACCTGGTACGTCGCGGTACGTTCTGGCTCAGTACCAGATACTCCTGGACCGTTGTCCCGAGTATGCACAGGACCCATTCTAAACATGGTTCGTTGATCCCCATCAGTTTTTAATAACCAACCTCGCTCGACTTGTATGCGGAGATATATGGTATGGGACATATACCCAAACATACAAAGTGGACGAGTCTTAATAATTAATAATAACATGCTACTGACATCTAACTAGCGACCTACTTGATCTTTACTTGTGAGATCGGTGACCCATTACATTATCCTGCTCCCCACTTACATATGACATCTATGCTACTGTGTTGAATTACCTGACTTGCTTATTTTTGGGTTTTCATACCGTTTTCTATGCATGTTTTTCGATTCAGATTTATTGGTATACATGTATTTACTTGATTTCAGATTTACTGTCGTTCTTTTAATTTTCTTTATGTTACTTGTCATGGCCTATACCTGTATGCCTGACCACATCACTTGATCATGTACACATGTGACTGCCTGAGCACACCAACTAGTTTTATCATATGTACTCGCTTGGTTGCTTTCTGACAGCTCTGAATCCTCATGTCCAAATCTTAAAGTCTGAACCCTGGTGGCCTTAGCTGTACCTGATCAGAGTGGCGCAGCGGAAGCGTGGATTAGCAATTGCTTGCCTGTACTCTCTTTCTTCCAGTCTCTCTTTGATCGGCTCGCGAGATTCTCATCTTGCTACTCGTGAGTATTTTTCCCATATTTCATATTGTACATCCTACTTTTGCACTTCTTGGTGATCTTATATTCTTGAAATATTGTATCATACTTTGTGATAACTATGTACTTGTGTTATTATTACTATAATGTATATTACCACTATGCTTCCATACTCTAATTCTTTCCTGTACTGATACTTAGAGTATATATGGAGGGTATTTCCGCCCTGCGTATATACGTCGCAGTAATGTCTCCGTACCTGTGGGATCGGGGCGTTACAGGGTGATATCAGAGCATAGACTCTCACATCTTCAGTACAACCAGTCGGTAAATTAATGGTAAAGAAATTTGCAAGTGGAATGCATGAGTCGTGGTTATACAATCCAACTACAAGTACAAAGTTATCTATTCCTTCTTGATCGTCCTTCTCTTGATTCTTGAATCTCTTCCATCCTTTTCCATTTCCGATTCCCATCGTCCTTATACCAACTTAAGATATGGATAGACTGATAGGGTAGCGGCAAAATCATGTGGTTCACTATCATTATGTTCAGGTATTCTTTGACTCTAGTACATCGCCTTGTCTTATATTGGTTAGTTTTTCGGCCTCGCATTCTATTCTTGTATGTACGGACGCATCACCGGAAATCAGTACAGCAAGTGGAGTAGTCATCACTTATATATCAGATAGACTGTATCATTACATTAGGAGTGTCGGTATGAAACAGTATTCCAGATTCAGGACTTTTCCCAGACAGAGTTATGATATTTTCTATTTTTATTATTCCAGTAGCGATCATGATTTCTTCTACCATGTTCATGAAACTCGGGTCTTCTCAGAACTGATCCGCAGTCAGGTTATTATTCAGATGACAGCATTCAGGACTCATTTCGGTTATTATGATTGCTTGATCGTGTTCTCAGAGCCACCAACTCCTGGTGGTCTTTATAGATTTGGTGGACCACAGGCCCCGCTTGCCTCGCCAAGCGAGGGTCGTATTCTGATCACGCATTAACCTAACCAGGTGTGGGCTTCGCTGCACCCTGGTGCTTAGCATTTAGCGCTGTGTTACGCGCTGGCTTCGCCGCATGAGCTCCGCCAAGTGCGAGCCTCGCAGAATGTTAGCTCCGCTGCACCCTAATGCTTAATGCCTGAGCTGTGTTACGCGATGACCTCACCTAGACTTGGCTTTGCTCATGGCTAGTCCCTTCAGTGCTTAGCACTTTCGCACGTTCCTCAGATTTCTCCCGCCTAACGTTTTTTCATGGATCCGATGAATATGATTTTCTCGCTGTATCTGAGCTATCATCATAATCCTTATGAATGATCCACTCGGCCAATCTTGCAGGGCCCAGATGTCTTCTACATATTTAATCTACAGTCGGGTTATCATTCAGAAGTCAATATTCAGAATTCTCCTTGGTTATTTTATATTCTTGGCTATATCTTTCAGAGTTAGCAATGCCCAGTATTCAGAGATCCTTAATTACTGGTCTTCTTTATTTATGCTCAGTATTATCAGGATTTTCTTTATCTTTGGTATTTTGGTTTATTCTCGGAGAATTAATATGTATGCAGCACATCAGTAATTCTATTGACTCTTTGTCAAGGACAGCTTCATGCCATACAGGGTTTTATATTATATTATGGATTTCAACACTATGGATTTTTAGGGATTTCGTCAGCTTTTTTTCACAGTCTGAAGAAGTATTATTGATTATCTCACCAAGTTAGCTCACTTTATATTATTCAAAATGGGTCAGTTTTCTGAAGTTCTAGCAGTATTCTTTTAGCAGCAGACATCAGGTCAGTATTATTATGGCACCGTCAGAGAATATATACGACAGAAGTGCAGTAATGTCTAAATCTCGAGTTTACCGTGCAGTCGATTTGTGAGAATTACCCTCAATTACTCATATCTTTACTGGTATAACCTCATTCCTATCCTTTCTATGTTCATTTTTCCCTTATCGAAATTTTGATGACGAAATTTTTGTAAGGTAGATGGAATGTAACACCCCGTTCCTGAAATACGTACTTAGATACATATTCTAATTTTTTCATCATATTTTTTGATTTAGTTTTATATTTGTTTTTGTTTTATGATTATTTGTGTGACTATTTTGTATTGGATTCGGATTCGTGGACT
Source organism: Agave tequilana (assembly GCA_038442645.1). Taxonomy (NCBI): domain Eukaryota; kingdom Viridiplantae; phylum Streptophyta; class Magnoliopsida; order Asparagales; family Asparagaceae; genus Agave; species Agave tequilana. The sequence continues at coordinate 41,116 of JAVJIF010007021.1, read as the reverse complement.
CGGAGTCAGCTTTAGTCTGAACCGGGGATCCGATCCTAGTGTATTGCTCGATTTGGTCTTTTCGGTAGTCAGATTTGACCGATTTCAGTTGTAAACATATTTTCCAATAGTTTAGATTTTCATGATTTTCTAGTATTTTTCAGAATTATTCTGCAAAATCTTCAAAAACGGTGTCGATCGGTGTCGCCGACTGATTTCCAGATTTTTTAGTTTTCAAATGGAGTTGAATTTCTAATAATGACTTTCACATTACTTCTTAACATGTCATTTTCTATCTACATGCATTTTTGGAGATTTTTCTGAATTTATCAAAAAATCCACCGGTTTTGGTGTCGACCGGTATTGCTGGAAGATTCTGAGATTTTTAATTTGAAAATCAGATTAATTTCTTAAATTCGATTTCACCAGACATCTTAAAATAATATTTTTTATTTTTGAGAATTTTTTAGAATGTTTCTGAAACAGTCAAATTTCACCATATTATTATAATATATTTAAATTGATTCTTTTATCTTTTCTTCTCTTTCTTTTCTCTTTCTTTTCCTCCTCCATACCCTGCCGACAGCAACTACAACAGCCCCCCCATTTCACTATACCACCACTCCATCCCTTCCCCCATCCCATCATTTCTCTCCCTCCTTTCTTTTAAATAAACAATCTTTCTCTCTCCCTATCTTTCACCCTCACTCTCTCTCACAATCTCATCTCCTCTCTCTCTCTCTCTCTCTCTCCCACCCCGGCTCCACCACCAGCCACCACCGATGTCTCCACCGCCAGCGCGCCTCCCCTCCGGCCATCTCCTCTGCTAAGTCACCCCACATCATCTTCCTTTCCAACTCCATCTCCAACAATAACAACTACTACACCAACTTTCACATCACCATCTTCATCACCATTCACCACCATCACCTTCTTCCTTCTCTTCCACCATGGCTGGCTGCCGCCACCACCATCTAGGGCCGGCCACCTTCCCCCCAAGCTCCCCTCTCTTCTCCTCCACATCCTTCCTCTTCAATTAACATCTCCTCTTCTCCAATTTTTACCAAAACCCGTTACCACCATTTCCTTCTTATTTTTTAATTCACCATCAATCCACCTTCTCCTCCACTTCCAACACCCCAATCACCATCTCCTCCTCCTCCTATAACTCTCCAACACCATCACCTTCAACCATTACCACCACTTTTAACAACCACAACAACAACAACAGCACTATCAACACAACTTCCCTCCCCCTCTCTCTCCACCATCATCTGGCGGCGCCGGCGGCGGCCAGCAATGGCCGGCCACCCACCCCACTCCCCTCTGTCCTTTCTTCTTTCCCTTCTTTCTTTCTTTCTTTCTTTCTTTTCCTTTCCCCCTCTTTTAGCCCCTTTTTTTCCATCAAATTCTCTCTCACCCCCTCTACTATTTTCCAGCAAACACAACTCCTCTCTCTCTCTTACTTTCCTACAAGTCTCTCTCTCTCTCCAACATCTCTCTCTCTTTTTCATTCTTTTCTCTCTCCTCTCTCCTCTCTCATTCTCTCTCTCAATAAATTAATATTAATTAATATGTATTTTAATATATTAATTGGTGGCGTGTACGTGTTTTGGTGTTTCGGGATTTTACACCGTATTCTAGTGATTTATGCGAGTACCTTTTCTGGGATATGCTATTCTGACTTTTAATATATGATGTGTCATTATGCAAGTTGATATATGATATGCGAGTAATTTTCTAATATTAACATGTTATATGAATACCTGTTGACCGTTATTATAGCTCATTAGACTGGTATTATACTTGTAATGGGTATGCCTAGATACGCTCACGCTTCGCGTAGCTAATTAATAGATTAATTTATTGTTGTTATAGATATGGTTGTGAAGAGTTTGAAATGTTTAACTATACTGTTCTTCTGTATCATGTTATATGACCGGATGATTACCTGACATATGATGATTCAACTCACCTGACACGGACATGTTAATTATCTGACACTGGTATGTTATATTTGACACTGATCCCTGACACTTGATATCTGACACCGGTACTTGACATGTTATCACTTGACACCTAATACCTGACACCTGATATATGACACTTGACAATTGACATATTATCACTCACTTGACATGCTTTCACATGGCACTAGTACACTTGACCTGATGTTGTGACACCTGACTGGATTACTATTACACATGTATTATAATGTCTATTCATGATTATCACTTTTACGGGGACTTGGCATGATTATTTTATTGTTATCAGACATTTGGTACTCCTGAACTCCTGTGCTCCTGAATTCTTCTATACTTGAACCCCTGAAACAGGGAGACTCCTGACATTATACTCCTGATATTATACTCCTGTTGATCCCTGTAATTGGATAATCATGGATATTGGATTACTGTGGACACCTTTTGGACATTATCACTGGACAATCTCTAATAATTAAATAACTTACACCAGGACGGGAGAAACTGATGGTGTAGCACCCTGTTCCCGGGATACGTACCCAGATGCGTGTCCCAAATTTTTTTCGACCGTACTGTTTCAATTTTCTTTCAGTATTTAATTTTGGGTTGTAACTGCTTATGTTATTATGTATCGAATCTTGATTCTCAGACCTAGAGTCAGCCTTGTCCCGGACTGGGAACTCGATACCAGCATGCTGCCCGATTTGACCTTTTTGGTAATTTGATTTAACCAATTTTAGTTTCAAACACTATTTTCTAATATTTTAGATTTTTCATAATTTTCTAAAAATTTTCAGAATTTTTCTGCAAAATCTCCAAAACCGGTGTCAGTTGGCATCGCTGATCGATTCCCAGATTTTTAGTTTTCAAATGGAATAGAATTTTCAGAAATGGCTTTCACGTTACTTCTTAGAATTTCATTTTCTATCTAAAAATATTTTTTAAAAATTTCTAAATTTATCAAAATTTGACCGATTCTGGTGTCGGCCGGTATCGTTGGAAAATTTCAGGATTTTTAATTTGAAAATTAGAATGAATTTCTCGAATTCGATTTCACCGAGAATCTTAAAATAATTTTTACTATTTTGATAATTTTTTGGAACGTTCTGAAACAGTCAAATTTTGCCCTATTAAAATAATAATATTATTTACCGTTCTTCTCTTTTCTTGCTTTTTCCTTCTCCACTCCCCTATTTTATACTTCCAGAATATTTTATTAATTTAATTATTTAATAATACATTTATTTATTATTTTTTTTACTATTTCTTTTCTTTCCCTTTATTTTTTTTCCATTTTTCTTTCTTTTTCTTTCTTTTCTTCCCCCTTACCTTCCCCATGCCCTGCTCCCCTTTCCTGTAGCAGCCGCCTGCAGCAGCAGCAGGGACATGATGGGCTGCAACAGTAGCCCATCCCTCCCCCATCTCCTCTCATTTCCCCTCCATCACTTCTTCTCCCTATAAATTTTCTTTCCCTTCTCCTCTTCTCATTCCTTATCTTCTCCATTCCAATTCTCCAACTCAAACAACTCCCAACACTCCCACATCATCACCGCCGCCTCCACCACCGGAGCCGCCGTCGCCGCCCCTAGCCGCTGGCCACACACCCCTCCCCTCCCCACTTCCCTTCTTCACTTCCATCACCCCCAAACACCACTCCTTCAATTTCATCCAAACCCATCACCACAACTTCATCTTCTTCTTCAAAATTCTCCACCAAACCACCTCCTCCTCCACTTCCAACCCCCCAATCATCATCTCCTCATCCTCCTCTAACTCCCCACCACGTCCAACAACCACGACAACCACCAGAACTACCACCACCACCAACAACAACTATCACCACCACCACCAACTCCACCAACAACGATAACATACCAACACCCCCACCTGCTGGAGTATTCAAGCAAGACAATTAGACCGAGTACTTTACCTTGGGGAGCACCAATATTGTTGGCAAACAAGAAGGATGGTGGCAAGAGATTGTATATTGATTATGGAGAATTGAACAAAGTCACCATTAAGAACAAGTACCCTTTGCCGAGGATTGATGATCTCTTTGATCAACTTCATGAGGCCCAAGTGTTCTCAAAGTTAGATCTGCAGTCAGGGTACCATCAATTGAAGATGAAGAAGGAATATATCCAGAAGACGACATTTAGGACTCGCTATGGTCATTACGAGTTCTTAGTTATGCCCTTTGGAGTTACAAATGTCTCAGCAGTCTTTATGCACTAGATGAATAGAATCTTCTCACCCTATTTGGATAAGTTTGTGTTGGTGTTCATTGATGATATTTTAGTCTATTCTAAGAATAAAGAAGAGCATGCAGAGTATCTGAGGGTTGTGCTACAAACGCTCCGACTTGAGCAACTTCATGCCAAACTTAGTAAGTGTGAGTTTTGGCTGGAGAGTATAGCATTCTTGGGCCATGTTGTTTCTAAGGAAGGAATCTCAGTGGATCCCAGTAAGTTTCAGGCAGTGAAAAATTGGCCAACTCCGAAGACAGTAACAGAGATCAGGAGTTTCATCGGATTAGCTGGATATTATCGAAGATTCATGCAGGACTTCTCTAAGATTGCAGCTCCTTTGACCAAGCTTACCAGGAAGGGAGAGAAGTATGTATGGACTGAGGAGTGTGCGTCTGCTTTTGAGGAGTTGAAGAACAAGTTGATTTCAGCTCCAATCTTGAAGACCCCCTCAGGGACATGAGGAATAGTTGTATATAGTAATGCATCAGGGAAAGGTCTTGGATATGTATTGATGCAGCATGGACATGTGGTAGTTTATGCATCCAGGTAATTAAAACCATATGAGAAGAACTACCCAACGCATGATCTAGAGCTGGCAGTTGTGGTCTTTGCGTTGAAGATATGGAGGCATTACTTACTGGGTGACCGAGTGTTGATCTACACCGATCACAAGAGCTTGAAGTATATTTTCACCCAGAAAGAGTTGAACAAGAGACAGAGATGATGACTCGAGTTGATGGTAGATTATGACATAGATCTGCAGTACTATCCTGGCAAGGTTAATGTGGTGCTTGATGCCCTGAGTAGAAGATCTGAAGCCAACATGGTAGTATTGTCACTCAGCAAAAGGAGTTACTTAAGGAGATGAGGTGCCTAGACTTGATGGTGACTCGGAGGGTCAGTGGGTCCGTGCAGTTGATGACATTTCAGATCCAGCCGACACTGATGGAGGAGATCAGAGAAGCACAGAAAGAAGATCCCAGATTGCTGAAGTTCAGAGAGCAAATGGAAGCGGGGCTGAGGTCAGATGTTCGCATACATACTGATGGTGCACTCTATTTCATGAACAGAATTTGGGTTCCTCAAGGGGAGATTAGATAGAAGATCTTAGCTGAGACCCACAACTCAGCTTACTCTATACACCCTGGAGGAACAAAAATGTATCAGGATCTGAAGGAACATTTCTGGTGGAATGCGATGAAGAGAGAGATCGCACAATATGCGGTGAAGTGTCTAGTGTGTCAGCAAGTGAAGGCTGAACACTAGAGACCAGCTGGATTACTTCAGCCTTTGCCAATGCCAGAATGGAAGTGGGAGCATGTTACTATGGATTTTGTCACCACTCTACCCCGCAGTCCAAAGGGGAACAATGCAGTATGGGTAGTTGTTAACCGTCTCACTAAGTCAGCACATTTCATATAATTCAGAGTAGGACAATCATAGAGCTTTTGGCAGACAAGTATATGAGAGAGATAGTTTAATTGCATGGAGTTCCGTTTAGTATTATGTCGGACAGAGACACGAGATTCATATCTCGCTTCTGGGAGAGCCTTCAAGAGAGTCTGGGGACCCGTCTAAAGTTTAGCACATCTTATCATCTAGAGACAAACGGGCAGTCCAAACGGACCATTCAAATCCTAGAAGACATGTTGATGGCATGTATGATAGACTTCAAGGGATCGTGAGAAGACCATCTATATTTGGTAGAGTTTTCTACAATAACAGCTATCAGTCAAGCATCAAGATGGCTCCGTTTGAAGCCCTATACGGCAGGAGATGCAGATCACCATTGTGTTGGGATGAAGTTAGTGAGAGAAGGTATTTGAGACCAGATGTGATAGTACAGGCCGTGGACACGACCAAGACCATCCAAGAGCACCTTCGTGCAGCACAGGACAGACAGAAGCGTTGGACAGATTTCAATAGAAGACCGTTGGAGTTTCGGGTGGGAGAGCACGTGTTTCTGAGGATATCTTCGACCAAGGGAGTGATCAGATTTGGTGCACGTGAGAGGCTGAGTCCGAGGTATATAGGCCCGTTTGAGATATTAGAACAGGTAGGAGAAGTGGCCTACAGATTGGCACTGCCGCCATCACTGAAAGGAGTACACAATGTGTTCCATGTGTCACAGCTGAGAAGATATATCAGGGACGAGAGCCATGTATTGGATTATTCAGAGTTGGAGTTGCAGCCGGATTTGTCATATGCTGAGCAACCAATGGCTATTATGGACAGAAGTGTCAAGACCCTGAAGAACCGGACCATCCCGTTGGTTCTAGTTTCATGGAGCAGGCATAGTCCGGGAGAAGCAACTTGAGAGTGGGAAGACGTCATTCGTGACCATTACTTGCATTTATTCGAGCCTTGAGTGGTAATTTTCACATGAACTCCATCTCTTGTCATACCAGTTCTTTATTTCCATATTCATCTCATTCCTTATAGAAATTTTGAGGACGAAATTTTGCTAGGTGGGTAGATTGTAGCACTCCGTTCCCGGGATACGTATCTAGATGCGTGTCCCAAAAAATTTTCAACCATATTGTTTCAATTTTCTTCCAGTATTTATTTTTGAGCTGTGATTGGTTATGTTATTATGTATCGAATCAGGATTCTCAGACCTAGAGTCAGCCCTGTCCTGGACCGGGAACCTGATACCAGCATGCTGCCCGATTTGGGTAGTCTGATTTAACCAATTTCAGTTTCAAACACTGTTTTTTAATATTTTAAATTTTTCATAATTTTCTGAAAATTTTCAGAATTTTTCTGCAAAATCTCCAAAATCGGTGTCGGTCGGCATCGCTGACCGATTCCCGAGTTTTTAGTTTTCAAATGGAATAGAATTTTCAGAAACAGCTTTCACTTTACTTCTTAGAATTTCATTTTTTATCTAAAAATATGTTTTGAGATTTTTCTAAATTTATCAAAATTTGACCGATTCTGGTGTCAGCCGGGATCGCTGAAAAATTTCAGGATTTTAATTTGAAAACTAGATTGAATTTCTCAAATCCGATTTCACAAAGCATCTTAAAATAATATTTTCTATTTTTGAGAATTTTTCGGAACGTTTCTGAAACAGTCAAATTTTGCCATATTAAAATAATAATATTATTTACCGTTCTTCTCTTTTCTTACTTTTTCCTTCTCCACTCCCCTACTTTATACTTTTAGAATATTCTGTTAATTTAATTATTTAATAATATATTTATTTATTATTTTTTTACTATTTCTTTTCTTTCTCTTTATTTTTTCCCCATTTTTCTTTCTTTTTCTTTCTTTTCTTTTCTTCTCCCTTACCTTCCCCATGCCCTGCTCCTCTTTCCTGTAGCAGCGACCTGCAGCAGCAGGGGCATGATGGGCTGCAGCAGCAGCCCATCCCTCCCCCCATCCCCTCTCATTTCCCCCTCATTACTTCTTCTCCTTATAAATTTTCTTTCCCTTCTCCCCTTCTCATTCTTTATCTTCTCCATTCCAATTCTCCAATTCCAATAACTCCACAAACACTCCCGCATCATCACTGCCGCCTCCACCACCGGAGCCATCGTCGTCGCCACCCCTAGCCGCCGTCCACGCACCCCTCCCCTCCCCGCTTCCCTTCTTCACTTCCATCACCCCCAAACACCACTCCTTCTTCTTCAATTTCATCCAAACCCATCACCACAACTTCATCTTCTTCTCCAAAATTCTCCACCAAACCACCTCCTCCTCCACTTTCAACCCCCCAATTATCATCTCCTCCTCCTCCTCCAACTCCCCACCACCTCCAACAACCACCACAACCACCACCACCACCAACTACCACCACCACCAATAACTCCACCACCAATAGCAACATACCAACACCCCCCACCTCTCTCTCCTCCCTCCCCCGGGGAGGTGGGGGGTGGTGGAGTTCGTGTGTTGTTGTTGTTGGGTGGTGTTTATTGTTGAAGGAGGTGGTGGGTGGTGGTTGATGGTGGTGGTTGGTGGTGATTGGTGGTGATGGGGAGTTGGAGGAGAAGGAGGAGATGGTGGTGGGGTGGTTGGAGTGGAGGAAGTGAGGTTTTTGGTGGAGAATTCTTGAGAAGAAGGTAATAAAGTGAAGGGTTTGATTGAAATTGGAGGAAAGGAGAGGGAAATTGGGGATGGTGGAAGTGGAGAAGAGAAGAGGAGAGGTAGAGGGTGCGGTGGCGGTGGCTAGGGCGTCGACGGCATTGGCCTAGGTGGTGGAGGCAGCGGTTGAGGTAGGGGAGAGAGATTGTTGGTTGGTGGAATTGAGAAGATGAAGAAGGAGAAAGGGAAGAAGGAAAGAAGTTAAAAGGAGAAGAAGAAGAGGGGGAGAATGGGAGAGGGATGGGGGAATGACCCTTGCTTGTTGCTGCTGTTTCTGGTCGGGTGTAGGTGCAGGGCATGGACGGTTGCAGGGGACGGGGAGAAGTAAGGGAGAAGAAAAGAAAAGAAAAGAAGAAAAAGAAAGGAAAAGGAAAAAAATAAAGGAAAAGAAAAGAAATAGTAAAAAAAAATAAATAAATATATTATTACATAATTAAATTATTAAAATATTCTAGGAGTATAAAGTAGAGGAGTGGAGAAGGAAAAAGCAAGAAAAGTAAAGGACGATAAATAATATTATTATTTTAATAGGGTAAAAATTGACTGTTTCAGAATCGCTCTGAAAAATGCTCAAAATAGTAAATATTATTTAAATATACCTGATGAAATAAGATTAGAGAAATTTAATGTAATTTTCGAATTAAAAATCTTGAAATCTTCCAGCGATACTGGCCGACCACAGAATCGGTGAAATTTTGATAAATTTAGAAAAATTCTAAAAAATGTATTTAGATAGAAAATAAAATTCTAAGAAGTAATGTGAAAGTCGTTTCTGAAAGTTCAATTCCATTTGAAAACTAAAAATCAGGGAATCGATCAGCTTTGCCGACGGACACCGGTTTTGGAGATTTTGCAAAATAATTCTGAAAAAAATTCAAAAAATCATGAAAAATCTAAAATATTAGAAAACAGTGTTTGAAACTGAAATTGATCAAATCAGACTATCAGAAAAGTCAAATCGGGCGGTATGCCGGTATCGGGTTCCTGGTCTGGGTGAGGACTGACTATAGGTCTGAGAATCCAGATTCGGTACCAAATAACATAAGCAATCACAACTTAAAAATAAATACTGGAAGAAAATTGAAACAATACGGTCAAAAAATTTCAACATATGATTTTTTTTGAAATACATGCAAATTTATTTTTAAGAGAGTCATTTTCTTTTAACAAAGAAGTGTTGTTCTTTTTCAATTTATTATTATCCTTTTTAAGCAAATCATATTTTTCAAGAAGTTGTTGACAAAATAAAGCAAGCTCATCATAAGACATGTCAACCTCCTTATCAAGCTCGGATTTGGAGTTTACCTCAAGGGGGTTATCTCCTTGGACCATGTAGCACAAGTTGAAAGCATCACTTCCATCATCTGAGTCGCTCCCCGCATAATATTGCTTTTGTTCGCCACGGGAGACTAAAGTGTTCCATACTACAAAAGCCGAATCAAAGATAGAAACCCTAGATAAATATTCATCATTTAGGGTACTCTTTAATGCATGGATGGCTTTTGCATTAGTCTCAAGATTTTTGCCATTTAAACAATATGAATCTTTGATAGTGGTAAAATAAACATGAATACCTAGGACTTAGAGGTATATTGGCATCTTAACCTTCCAAGTTTGGATGTTAAGTATATAAAAAGTAGGAGGTGATATGAAATCCATGTGTGTGTATAAATATTTGTGATTAACAAAAAGAGGATCTTTAACTCTAGGTTGTTAGACCCAAATCAAGAGCACCAAGCTCTGATACCAATTGAAATCATGTAGAGGGGGGTGAGTAGGTGACTAGCTAATCTAATGATGAATAAATGCGGAATTAAAACTATTTATGCAAACTAAAAAATTAAGCTAAAAACACTAAGTATAACACAAGAGTGTAGCCGAATTTTCGGTGAAGGGCTCTGGATTATCTCCTCAAGATTCCTCTAGATAAGAGTTGAGGTGCCGCTATGGCTCTCTTGGTTGAATACAAGTGTGAGCAAACAATCCCATGCATATATCAATTTAAGCACAAGTATATCAAGCAAGTAATGAATATGAATAAAAAAAGCAAGCAAGATATAAACACAAGTGAGAGATAGAGAGAGCAATCGCAAACACGGGAGATTTGTTTCGAGGTTCGAGCACCCTTGCTCTACGTCCCCGCCTTCAACACTATGAAGGATTTTCACTAGAATCGACCCCACTGGATCACTCAGTGCCGCAACATCTACAAGGAGTTCACACTAGAACTCTTGGACTCACTAGTCCCCTCACTTGTTCCCGGAAGAACTACACACGCAAGCACACTAGCTTGCCGAGGCCGCACCTCTACACCGAGCTCCCACAAGAACTCGAAACAACATGAACTCGCAAGTTCGTCTCCTCAAATACAAGATAGAACACTTTGGTGATCTCAACACTTTGATCACCTAAAAACACTCTCACAATAAAGATCCCTAGAGGATTGATATAGCAATGGATAGTTCAAGTGCGTGTGAGAAAACTAGGATTGATTTTGTGGTGAAAAACTCAAGAAATCTCTTTTACAAAATACTCTTGAAAAACTCTCCTTTTGATATGGAAGTATTGGCTCTAAAATAAGTGGAGATAAACACTTAGAAGTGTAGGAAAAACTATCTTGAAAACTCACTTAAAATCTTATTTAAAACAGCCCCATATAAGTAAACTCCAAAAACTTGCCGTTGGGGACAACTCAGTAGAACTTTCTGCTGTCGGTCGATCGCCCAGCCGACCGGTCAACAGTCAGATTTCTGGCCGTTGTGTCATCGGTCGATTGGCCGGTTGACCGAGGCCTGGATACCGAGAGCAGAATCTCTCTGCCGGTCGAGCACCCGGTCGACCGGGGCCAGATCCAGATAGCAGAACTCTCTAGCGGTCGATCAGGTCGGTCGACCGGTCCTCCAGCCAAACAGGGTTGTGCACGTTTGTGCACATCGTTCGGCCGCCCGGTCGACCGACCTCTGAATTGGTCGACCGTACGGGTGACCGGCAGAAGGCCAGAACACAGGTTTTTAAGGATTAAAATTTGGTCTTTTTATCTTCAATAAGAATCCCATAAATTCTCATAAATTCTACAAAAATAAGTTCATTGATATACTTTGATAAACAAACATGTTTGAATAAAAATCAAAACATATTACAAATATTTTGAACTATATTTGTAATATAGAAGTTTTGTCTTAAACAAAAACCTGTAATTTTCAAAAATGATTTTTTTCAAAACTTTTCCAAATATAAAACAAGATATTCTAAACATTTTTGAAGCTTAGTGTGTATGGATATGATCCACTACACATATATGATGAAATATCTATATTTTTGAAAATAAGCTCTAAAATAAGTTTTGATAAAATACATGTATATTTTGAAGCTTAAAAACCAAACCGATATTTTCTAAAACGAAAACTCTTTTATGAAAACACATATAAATCTTGTGTGTGAGGGTATATGAACTTGAGCAATCCACCAACTAATCTATCCTTTACATTTTATCTAAAAGAAAATCTTGACACTTACAAACATGACACAAGTCTTCTTGGAATCTTCTCTTTAAAAATCTTCTTCTTCTTTTTGACTTGGTCCAAACCTTGATCCAATGAGCTAGACTCCTCTTGAGTACTTGATGCAATCTTGATGCGCGAGCTCTTGATCAACATGTGTTAGTTTCAAAACTTGACTTTAAATCCTTTATTGAAGCTAAACACCAACTAAGATCTTGATTAAATATCTGAGACTAATTAAACACAAGATCATTAGTACTATAACTATATGAGTTAATCATCATCAAAACTAGAGCAATGGGCCTTCGGGACAACAAGATACGTGTCCTGATTTTTTGACCGTATTATTTCAATTTTCTTCCAGTATTTGTTTTTAAGTTGTGATTTCTCATGTTTTTGGTATCGGATCTGGATTCTCATTCTTAGAGTCAGCCCTGACTCGGACCAAGAACCCGATACCGGCATACCACCTGATTTGACCTTTCTGGTAGTCCTATTTGACCAATTTTAGTTTCAAGAACTGTTTTCTAATATTTAATATTTTTCATAATTTTTTGAAATTTTTCAAAATTTACTGCAAAATCTCTAAAACCAGTATTGGTCGGCATCGCTGACCGATTCCCAAATTTTTAGTTTTCAAATGGAATTAAATTTTCAGAAACGGCTTTCACGTTACTTTTTAAAATTTCATTTTTTTATCTAAAAATATTTTTTAGAATTTTTCTAATTTGTCAAAATCTGACCGATTCTCGTGTCGAACGGTATCGCTAGAAAATTCCAGGATTTTAATTTGAAAATATTATTGAATTTCTCAAATTTTATTTCACCAAACATCTTAAAATAATATTTACTATTTTTTAGAATTTTTTGAGACGTCTTGAAACAGTCAAATTTTGCTCTATTAAAATAATAATATTATTTTGCCCTATTAAAATAATAATATTATTTACCATTCTTCTCTTTTCTTGCTTTTTCCTTCTCCACTCCCCTACTTTATACTTCCTTAATATTCTATTAATTTAATTATTTAATAATACATTTATTTATTATTTTTTTACTATTTCTTTTCTTTCCCTTTATTTTTTCCATTTTACTTTCTTTTTCTTTCTTTTCTTTTCTCCCCTTACCTTCCCCATGCCCTGCTCCCCTTTCCTGTCGCAGCCACCTGCAGCAGTAGCCGGGACATGATGGGCTGTAACAGCAGCCCACCCCTTCCCCCATCCCCTCTTATTTCCCCCCTCACTTCTTCTCCCTATAAATTTTCTTTCCCTTCTCCCCTTCTCATTCCTTATCTTCTCCATTCCAATTCTCCAACTTCAATAACTCCACCAACACTCTCACATCATCACCGCTGCCTCCACCACCGGAGCCACTACCGCTGCCGCCCCTAGCCGCCGGCCACACACCTTTCCCCTCCCCACTTCCCTTCTCCTCTTCCATCACCCCCAAACACCACTCCTTCTTCTTTAATTTCATCAAAACCCATCACCACAACTTTATCTTCTTCTCAAAATTCTCCACCAAACCATCACCTCCTCCACTTCCAACCCCCAATCATCATCTCCTCCTCCTCTTCCAACTCCCCACCACCAGCTCCAACAACAACCACCACCACCACCAACTACCACCACCACCAACAACTCTACCACCAACAACAACATACCAACACCCCCAACCTCTCTCTCTCCCGAGCTAGGCGCGCTGTCTCCACCTCCGGCGGCGACGCCGCCGCCCCAGGGCCGCCGGCCATCACCCCCCATTTCTTTTCTTCTTTCTTTCTTTCTTTCTTCTTTCTTTCTTTCTTCTTTCTTTTATTTCTTTCCTTTTTCCCCTTTCCACTTTTACCCATCCCTCATTCCCTAATTACATCTACATATTTTCCAACATACCCCTCCTTTATTTCCTTATTTATTTGTTTCCTTTTTTTCCTACTTTTTCTTTTTTCTTTTTTAAACAAATACCCTCTTTCTCTCTCTTTCTAACAAAAAAACTCTCTCTCTCTCTCCTCTCATTCTCTCTCTCATATTCATAATATATATATTTTAATATATGGGCTAGTGGCATGCTCGCGTGTTAGCGGACTTCACGGATTTTACCCAGTATTGCGTTCCAGTTTTTAGACGAGTGCTTTATATTAGGCTTAATAATTACTACTTTCGTATTTATAGCAAGATATTAATATGTGGATATTTTAACATGCCTAAAACTTGCTACTGTAATTTTTAGTACATGATACCTTGCTATACGAGTTAATATATGATGTTGTACTCTGTATTCACACCGATACTTAACATGTTATACTTGACACGCGATATCTGATACCGACACTGGACATGTTATACTTGACATGTGATATCGAACACCGGCACTTGATATGCTATACTTGACTCCTGATCTATGACACTTGATATCTGACACCGGTACTTGATATGTCATACTTGATACCTGATCCTGACACCTGATATATGACATGATACATGCTAGCACTCACTTGACACGCTTTCACATGTTACAAGCACATTGACCTGATATTGTGCCACCTGACCAGATACTTTTACCCCTGATACCTGTGTTATATGGCATATTCATGACTATCACTTTTACGGGGACTTGGTATGATTATTATATTGTTACTAGATATTTGGTACTCCTGTGCTCTTGAACTCCTGTATACTTGAACCCCTGAAATAGGGAGACTCCTGACATTATACTCCTGATATTATACTCCTGTTGACCCCCGTAATAGGATAACCATGGATATTGGACATTATCATTGGGCAATCTGTAATAATTAGACAACTTACACCGCGATGGGGGAAACTGATAAGTACCGATATAGTCTCCATGTTTATGATAGTCTTATAGTGTCGCGCGGTCATATACTTAGATTCGACCTGAAGGCCACCAGCCGCTTCCGTGGAGTGTACTGGCACCCCTACTCCCCTACCTGCCGGTTGTGCTATAAGCCCCTGGGCCTATTCCTGTAGGAGCGGTGACATCCTATTCCTGTTCGGGCATACAATAAGTCCAGGTACCTAGCGGTACGTTCCGGCTCAGTACCGGATACTCCTTGACCATTGTCCTGGGCATGTACGAGACCCATTCTAAGCATGGTTTGTCAATCTCCATCAGTTTTCAATAACTTACTCCTCGGTCTGAATGCTGAGGTATGTAGAATGAGACACATACCGATGTATACAAATCAGATGAGTCTTAATAATTAATAATAACATGCTCCTGATATATGACTAGCTATACACTTGATATATACTACTCACCACTTATACCTGTACTATCTTGTGGGATTACTTGATTGCTTCCATACTGTTTCATTATTATGTTATTGTGAAGGCAAA
Organism: Agave tequilana; assembly: GCA_038442645.1. Lineage (NCBI taxonomy): Eukaryota > Viridiplantae > Streptophyta > Magnoliopsida > Asparagales > Asparagaceae > Agave > Agave tequilana. The sequence goes on along the minus strand of JAVJIF010007021.1, from coordinate 25,961 downwards.
GTCAGGTTATATAAACTCATGTCCGCCGCCAGCGGCGGCTTGGCCGCCGGCCATCCCCTCCTCCACTCCTTCCTTCTTTCTTTCTTCTTCTTTCTTTCTTTTCTTTCTTTCTTTTCCCCCTTTCCATAAATACCCCTTTTATTTATTTTCCCTAAATACCCTCCCCTTCATCCCCTAATTACTTCTCCATAATTTCCATCATACCCTCCCCTTTAATTCCCTATTTTTCTCCTCTTTTAAACATACCCTACACACACACACACACACACACACTCTCTCTCTCTCTCTCTCTCTCTCTCTCCCCCTCCCCTTCCTCTCTCCCCTCTCACTCTCCTCTCATTTTCTCTCTAATATTCAAAATATAATATTTATATTTATTTTAATATATGGGCTAGTGGCATGCTCGCGCATGTTTGCGGACTTCTCAGATTTTACCCAGTATTGCGTTCTGATTTTTAGGCGAGTGCTTGGTATTAGGCTTAATAATTACTACTCTTGTATGTATAGCATGATATTGATATGTGGATATTTTAACATTCCTAACACTTGCTACTGTAATTTTTAGTACATGATACCTTACTATACGAGTTAATATATGATGTTGTACTCTGTATTCACACTGACACTTGACATGTTATACTTGACACGTGATATTTGACACTGACACTGGACATGTTATACTTGACACGTGATATCGAATACCGGCACTTGATATGTTATACTTGACTCCTGATCTATGACACCTGATCCTGACACCGGTACTTGATATGCCATACTTGATACCTGATCCTGACACCTGATATATGATATGATACATGCTAGCACTCACTTGGCACGTTTTCATATGATACAAGTACATTGACCTGATATTGTAACACCTGACCGGATACTATTACCCATGATACCTGTATTATATTGCATATTCATGACTATCACTTTTACGGGGACTTGGCATGATTATTATATAATTACCAGATATTTGGTACTCCTGTGCTTCTGAACTCCTGTATAGTTGAACTCCTGAAATAGGGAGACTTCTGACATTATACTCCTGATATTATACTCCCGTTGACCCCTGTAATAGGATAACCATAGATATTGGACATTATCATTGGACAATATGTAATAATTAGACAACTTACACCAGGACGGGGGAAATTGATGGGTACCGATATAGCTTCTGTGTTTATGGTGGTCATACAAATGTTGTACAAATAATTCCTGGGATTCGACCTGGAGGCCACCAGGCGCTTCCGTGCGGTGTACTGGCACCCCAACCCCCTGCCTGCCTGCCTGCCTGGTGTGCCGTATTCCCCGGGGTATATTCCTTTGGGGAGCGGTGACACTCTATTCCTTTTCGGGCGTTTACTAAGTCCTACGGGCATATAGTAAGTCCCGGTACCTGGCGGTACGTTCCGGCTCAGTACCGGATACTCTTGGACCGTTGTCCCGGGCGGGCATACACGTGACCCACTCTAAACATGGTTCGTCCCTCCCCATCAATTTTCAATAACCAATCTCGCTCGACTTGTATGCGGAAGTATATGGTACGGGCCATATAACGAAACATACAAATTGAATGAGTCTTAATAATAACTTGATAATTGACTTCATGCTATATGAATTTTATTATCATATCCATATTTATTATCTATTGTAGTTACTCCATGCTTGTTAATTTGATTACATGACATTTGACCAGCTACACTTGCTTTTATTTCATGCCACATAAATTCTAATATCATTTTCATATTTCACTATTTATTGTGGTTATTCCATACTTATTGATTTGGGTATATTATACTCGACCTGATGCACTTGCTTTTGTTTATACTTATCATTTGGGTTCTTGCACTCACTGGGTTACCCACTAACAACCCTGAATTTGCATGTCCAGATCTTGCAGCTTGGACTGAGGTGGACCCATCAGCTGAGGACCAGGCTTTCTTCGAGGAGCGGCGGATTAGCTACAGCTTCATCCCATTTTTTCCGCTCACGAGATTCCCTCTTCCAGCTCGTGAGCCCTTATCTTTTGTACCCTGTACAATCTACTTTTGTTCTACCTTGTAATGTGATATTTATGTAATATTATGTCGCAGACTGTGATGATTGAGTTCTTGTACTTTTATGTTGGAATGTATATTATCACGTTTTTTCGCACTCTAATTCCTGTATTGTATTGATGCTTAGCGTACATACGTGATGGTACCGTCGTCCTGCGTATGTACGTCGCAGTAGTGCCTCCGTATCCGTGGGATCGGGGCGCTACAGATGGGTACCGATATGCATCTGTGTTTATGGTGGCCATATAAATGTTGTACAACTAATTCTTAAGATTCGACCTGGAGGCCTCCAGGTGTTTCCGTTAGGTGTACTGGCACCCCTACTCCCCTGCCTCCTACCGGGTGTGTCGTAATCCCCTAGGTATATTCCTTTGGGGAGCGGTGATACCCTATTCCTGTTCAGGCATATACTAAGTCCTACGGGCATATAGGAAGACCCGGTACCTAGCGGTACGTTCCGGCTCAATACCGGATACTCCTGGACTGTTGTCCCGGCATGCATGGGACCCATTTTAAACATGGTTCATTGATCCCTATCAGTTTTCAATAACTAACCTCGCTCGACTTGTATGCGGAGGTATATGGTATGGGACATATACCCAAACATATAAATTGGACAAGTCTTAATAATTAATAATAACATGCTACTGATATCTGACTAGCGACATACTTGATCTTTACTTGTGAGACCGGTGACCCATTAAATTGGACGATTCTTAATAATTAATAATAACATGCTACTGACATCTGACTAGCGACATATGACGTCTATGCTACTGTGTTGAATTACCTAACTTGCTTATTTTTGGGTTTTCATACCGTTTTCTATCCATATTTTTTGATTCATATTTATTGATATACATGTATTTACTTGATTTCAGATTTACTGTCGTTCCTTTAATTTCCTTTATGTTACTTGTCATTACCTGTACCTGTATGCCTGAACCACATCACTTGATCATGTACACATGTGACTGCCTGAGCATGCCAACTAGCTTTATCATATGTACTCGCTGGGTTGCTTTCTGACAACCCTAGATTCTTATGTCCAGATCTTAAAGTCTGGACCATGGTGGCCTTACTGTACCTGATTAGAGTGGCGCAGCGGAAGCGTGGATTAGCAGTTGCTTACCTGGACCCTCTTTCTTCCAGTCTCCTCTTGATCGGCTCGCGAGATTCTCATCTTGCTACTCGTGAGTACTTCCCGTATTTCATATTGTACATCCTGCTTTTGCGCTTCTTGGTGATCTTATATTCTTGAAATATTGTATCATGCTTTGTGATAACTATGTACTTGTGTTATTATTACTGGAATTTATATTACTACTGTGCTTCCGTACTCTGATTCTTACCTGTACTGATGCTTAGCATATATATATGTGAGGGTATTTTCGTCCTGCGTTTATACGTCGCAGTAACGTCTCCGTACCTGTGGGATCGGGGCGTTACAATTTTAAATTCTTCGAGTTCATATCACCTACTATCAGCACGTAGGTGCAACATGTTCTACAAGGTATATCAAAACTTATCTCCACTCGTACTTTGGAAGATCTTCTTTGTGGAAGCGTATCAATGAATTATGAGAGCATGATGTATGTGTATGGCTCAATGAATTATGAGAATATGAGGTATGTGTATGGCTAGATGATAGAGGAGCACCAACCAATTGGCATTGATTATCAACAAATTTGAGATTAAGATTTCATGAAGATTCGATGACGCAACACTACATGGAGTTTGATGAAGATCATCGAGACAAATCAAGATTATGGGATCACACTTTTTCTCAAGTAGAGTTTGATAAATCCAATAAGAAGTATAAGACAATCACTGATGAGAAAAGGCGAGAGTCGAAAGATATGATGATGGTATATTTGAAGAGAGGAAGAATCTCAACTTAAAAGTCACTACTAAGCAGTTATATTCTGATATAAATTTGAGGACGAGTTCTTTTGAAGAGAGAAGGACTGATATAGGAAGAGAAACAAAATAAACAACAGACCAAAATAATTGACTTGTCGACAACCTCTCTTCTGGCATGCCTACAGGCTTTTACCGAAAGTCAGGATTTTTTCAGTTTTTCCTTGACTGTGTCGACATAACCCTTCAGCTATCGACAACCCTTTTGCGTATCTGGGTGTTTGATTTAGATTAGGATTTTGTTTTTGGGTCTGATTTGGATTCCAATTGATTTTCTGTTTCTTCATTTTGAATTTAGATTACCTAAATAGATTAAGACTCTTTTTCTTTTCTTTTAGGAATAAATTATAGTTTCCTAGTAGGAGTGTTACTCTTTTGTAAGCCTATAAAGGTCCTTGTATTCTTTATTTTGAATCATCTTTTACCCAATTTTATTAGTAAACATTTAAAAATTTCCTTTATATTTGCTCGTGGATTCGAGTTGTTCCTTTTGGATCGTGAATTCAGGTCGTTCTTGCTTGTGGATTCGAGTAGTTACCTCTAGCTGGGATCTCTTCAGGGTTCGTCAGTGCTAGAATGAGATCTAGCCTGCATCGATCGTCTTGCTCGCTTCTCCATTACGTCAAGTGGTATCAGAGCTTTGACAACTTTCTGATAATGACAAGAGACGATAATGGATTACAAAGCTTTTTCATAAGGATTAGTACTGCTAGGAGGAAAGGCAACACCATCTAAAGGATGTCTCTCAGGATTAATAATTGAAATTTAACTGATGGTACGTATCGAGGTGGATATGATCGTCAATTGTATCAACCATCATATCAAACCAACATTTCATCGATCACCACCACATCATCCACCCCAAGGTATCATCTATAACATTCTTAATTTACTGAATTTTTCTATGAAAAGGAATCACGCATCTATTAGTACAATGATTATGAAGAAGATGGAATTGTCTATGAGAAGCGACAGAGATTCACTAATTCTAACCCTAATAGGAGAGGTGGGTTTCCTAATCCTAATAGGAGGAACATATTTTCTAATTCTATCCGAGACCAAGGAGGAGGATATTCAAATCTTGATGAGTTTTCTAATTCTATTATTTCTTTTGATGAGAGTTATGATGTTGAGTCAATCTTGCTTTGGATTATTCCCATGAAAGATCATGTCGAATATGTGGTTCATAACCTTAAAGAAAGGACTGCGGTATGGTGGGAGAAATTTCAAAACATGTGTATGTACCAAGATAAGCCACCTATAAGAACGTGGAGAAGGATGAAAAGACTCCTATGTGCCCGTAGCTTTGTTTTGAAGGAGGAAGAGACGAAAATCGACCCCGACCGTTTATAAGATTTTATCAGTCAAACGAGATTGCAAAGCCACATTAGCAGTCACTAATTGAAGAGCAGTCAACTGAGAGAGATTCATCAAACTTTCAAGCGGTTATCAACCAAGCATAGTCTCTCAATGAAGTCATGAAGCGTATGCCATCTATTATTTTCTTAGTTCAAAGGAAGTGACGCCACAACTCATGCCCATATGCAATCAAGGCGAGTTCTTCGTGGAGCCAAAGGAAATAAAGTAAGGCGTTGCTTTAGAAGAAGTTTCTATAACCGCTGAAATTTTCGAGGAGATCGACAAATTATAAGAGGAGTACAAAGGAGTTAGGATAAACAAGCTTGAAGTACTACCATCTATGAAAAATAATCATCATCATGGTACGATTATTCTTCATGATTTCAAAGTTTCAGAAGAAGAGTGTCAAGGATGATAGTTTTAAATTCTTCGTGTTCGACCACCTACTATCAGCACGTGGGTGCAATATGTTCTGCAAGGTATGCCAAAACCCATCTCCACTCGTTCTTTGAAAGATCTTCTTCGTGGAAGCATATCAATGTATTATGGGAGCATGATGTATGTGCATGGCTCTATGAATTATGGGAGTATGATATATGCGTATAACTGGATGACAGAGGAGCACCAACCAATTGTCATTCATTACCAACAAATTCGAGATAAAGATTTCATTAAAGATTCGATAACGCAACACTATATGGAGTTTGATGAAAATCATTGAGACGAATCAAAATTTGAGATCATACTTTTTCTCAAGTAGAGTTTGATAAATCTAATAAGAAATATAAGACGAATGCTGATAAGAAAAGACGAGAGTCTAAAGATATGATGATGGTATATTTGAGAAGAGGAAGAATCTCAACTTAAGAGTCACTACCAAGCAATTATATTCTAATAGGAACTCGAGGATGAGTTCTTTTGATGAGGGATGGACTGATGTAGGAAGAGAAACAAGACAAACAACATGTCAAAACAATTGACTTGTTGACAACCCCTCTTCTGGCCTGTCGACAGGCTTTTACCAAAAGTCAATTTTTTTTTCAGTTTTTCCTTGACTGTCGACAATACTCGTCAATTGTTAATAACCCTATTGCGTATCAGGATGTTTGCTTTATATTAGAATTTTGTTTTTGGGTCTGATTTGAACTCCAATTGATTTTTTGTTTCTTTATTTGAATTTAGATTACCTAAATAGATTAGCACTCCTTTTCTTTTCTTTTAGGAATAAATTATAGTTTTCTAGTAGGTGTAGTACTCTTTGTAAGCCTATAAAAAGGTCATGTATTCTTTATTTTGTAATTATCTTTTAACCAATTTTTATCAATAAACTTTTGAGTTTTTCCCTTATTTTTGCTCGTGGATTCGAGTTGTTCCTTTTAGCTCGTGGATTCGCTTCGTTCTTTCTCGTTAATTCAAGTAGTTATTCCTACCTGGAGATCTGTTCAGGGTTTGTCAACGTTAGAACGAGATCTAACTCACGACGATCATCTTCCTCGCTTCCCTGTATGCGTCACTAATTCAGGCCTCTGTTCAGTCATTAAGTTAGAATTGTGTAAACAATCTTTCATCATCTTTTGGGCTGAATATTGCAATGCAAAGATTTGCTCTTTGTGAATTCTTCCATGGCCAAGATAGCGAAAACAAGCGAGTCATACGCTAGGCCCAGCTTTTTTGGTTCTTTAAGTTTGATGAGGTGATATGATTTGCTATGCTTAGTCTCATTCACATCTTCGGAGGAAAGATATCTTGATATGCTGGACATGAATATAAAACACCTATAATCTTATTTCCGGAATTTTACATTACTAGCAAATCAGGAGTTCTACATTTGGTACTTATGCACGACTCTATGCTGTGTGCAGCCTGTAACGTTCTGAGATAAAACTGCAAAGCAAAGCCAACAATATATTTACCCTAGGCCAAAGAACATATAACAGATAACAGCGAATGTGTAAATGGTGAGAAATTGACCATGTCCGATGGTGGGTTTTTTTTTTTTTTTTTTTTCGCTTTCCCTCTTCTCTTTTCCTTTTTAATGTTCAACAGGTAGAATCCACGTTGGCGATAAATTTATGGAATAATTGGACAAGGATTGGATCCAGGCCTATATCCTATCCAAATTTGCAGTAGTTACTAACTACTTAAGTAATCGATATCTGAAATCAAAGCAGCATCCACTTGTCTCTGGCTTCATCCACTCATTTGACCTATCAAAGCCAATCAGAAAAGCATGGGAAGGATTGTTTTCAGTAATAAACAAAATCATCAGCTAGCTGTAGCATTGAATATTTTTCAGAGACCAGATAAGATACAGCTTGCTTAAGATCTTGGTATATAGAACAAGAGGACACAGTAGTATGGCAATCTTTCAGTGCACTTAAAAAAACTTCCAACCATTTAAGATCTTGGACTCGTTCCTTTTCTCTTCTCCAGTAGTTTGTCTTCAGAGTGGTGCACGATCGAATCAGGTCAGATATCTGAACCTCATTGGTCTCTGAGCTTTGCTTCGTATGGAAGGAGAAACATCTCTGCAGCTGTCACCGATGCCTTTGATACCGAGACTGGATCGCCTCGATCAGTTGGTATGATCCAACATACGAAAAATCTATGCTACTCTTGTTTTGTTGTTTTTTCTGTCAGTATTAACAGTGCAGTTTGTATTTCTTGTGTTGGTAAAATCTGTCAGCTTAATTATCTAGAGGAACGAAACAATTCATCAGGAAAATATCCCAGCACTGTTACTGAACTAGTTTCCACTGTTCCACGAGCAAAACAAGGGCACCATATCAAGTCTCTGGTTTCTGTTCTTGAGGAAGTTCCTTCGAAGGGATCTGTAATGGAGAGAGTAGCAGTACTGGAAAATAGAGTGCTAGAGGTACATTATAAATTCACTTTTTCATGATTGTAGAATTTGGTTCTCCCCCATAGATTGAACAATTCTTGTTTGCAATCTAATAGCTTAAGCTTTTATGTCAGAACCGTGTCTCAAAGTATCATGATTTGTATATTTTGAGATAAATCACTGTGATACCATCTCCAGTTACAGAAGTTTTTGTCCAAGAAATCAACTCGTTCCTCGCCTTTGCTTACCATAGCGCATATCATTAACGCGGCTTTACTGATATCTTGCTGATAGTTTTTTTTTTTTTTTTCTCTCTTGACCTTCCCCAGAACAAAGGATTTCCGTTTATCTCTCCTTACATACCTCTACTTCTAAGCAAATGGAACGTCGTAAAATTTGCGTCTAATTTCAGTTTCGTGTTTATAATTTTCAGTTGTATCTTGAGAAGAAAGGAGGAGACAGATTAGATGTGAGCAATATATCACTGCCTGAAGAGAGCGAAGGTACTTCAGCCAGAGAGGAGAGGAAATCTTCTGGTGCGAAGAAGAGAAGCCGAAGGAGGGTTGACAGGATCTTTGGTTATCGAAGATGGCTGAGTTGGATTCACATATCTTGCTAATTGGTCGTAGTCGATCTAGTTTATGTTCCTCCATGGAAAATTAATTCTAGACGCAAGTAATTGCTCGAATTATACTGAACGTCTTTATACATCTCATGTATCTTTAGTAATATTAGTTTAATATTAATGTGATTTTCTCATTATGTACGTACACATAGTTTACGTATAGTTGGATATGACATTATTTACAATGCAAACTAGATTGAGATCCTGACTTGTGATAGGTCATCAGGCGTGACACTGGCATATGAAATGTAACGAACGGGTCTTATTTATTTGGATGACAATCTTTGTGCATTCATCATGAGCACAAATATGGGTAGTATGTGACTCTATTTAAATTCTCCAAGAAAAGTTTGTTAGGAGCTCGAGGGTTCAAACTGTTGCATTGTGTCTTCGATCTGATGGTGTTGTTTTCGGTTTGTAATTTAAGCAAGGTTTAAAATCTGATGTGAATGAAAGACCTTTTTATTTGACAAGACTAAGAAACATGAAAATTGGACTACTTCAATGCTTTTGAAAAAACAATAGAGTTCTAGATATAATCTTGCATATCTTCATCTAGGGTGAGAATTAGTTAACCATCTCTAGCATGAACACCCATGAAAATCCTGTTGTAACAAAATTGATATACTCTGATACCAATTGTTGCGTGCATAACCCAGGATACCATACTTACTATGATACCAATAGTTGGGAGATACGAGATCCCCACCGATGACCTCAAGCACGCCATGAGATCGATTACCTCGAACACACAAGATGAATATTAAAAGAAATAAGAAGAAAAGCACACAATTTAACGTGGTTTGGCTCAAGCTTGGCCTACGTCCACGGGGAGAGAATTTGAGAGAGCTTTATTAATAAATTTGATACAAAGAGATCTAACTTTCCTCTTGATGACATAATAGTATTCACCTTCTCCTTGAATCTACGCCTAGATTATAAGAATATATTCTCTCTATGCACCTTCACCTTACTCCTCTCTTTCTTGGCTTTTTAGGGTTTTTTTGACTTTTAAGGCCTTACATTATGTTCACCAGACTTTCTTTTACTCTTCTGCTCTACTTAAATCATAGGTTACAACTCTTTATTTATAAGATTTTACAATACAACTCATATTTAGATTATGAGATGATCTTAGCTATTAGATATTTGAAGAATCTTAATCAATTCTATTAGGAGTTGATCTCCTTAATCTAGAAGGATTCTAAACCCTTTAAGTTTTAGAAGCAAATCTTCATTGAATAAGAATTGAACCCTATTCACACTCCGAAAAAGTAAATGTGCAATCGACTGAAAAGAAAACTGCTTCACCTTGATTTGCTTCTTCTGCTTTAAGCCATCGTCTTCTCCAACTCAATTAGATTTTCTTGGACCATCATCTCCTCTTGAAAAACAAAACAAAATCTTAACAATCTCCACCTTAACTTTCTTTTCAAGCATTTAAAAAAACAACTTGAAATTTTAGATTACTACCTTAATTGTTTTTTGGTTGAACCATGTCGTGAAGCCTTCAACCTTACCCCCTCTTACCAGGGCCTTTGGCGGATTCACCGCCATGCCTTAGGCCATCTCGGGCTTCAGCCGAATGTACCCTTTCTTTAGTCGTCCTGCAACACTTAGACCTATTGTAATTTTCCTTGAAGCTCCATCTCGAAGTGAGCTCCCTTCAAGCTTTTCATTGAAACTTCTTGACCTAATTTCTTTTCCTTAGCTTACATTGCATCATGACCACCAGCAGCAAATTTCGCTTTGTGACGCCTTCCCGGCCATGGGCCCTGCTGGTCTTGTGGCAATCCTTTTCTAATTCTGTCATGGTTTTACCAACTTTACATGAACATTATCAAAGACTTATCATGCCATGGTCTTTCATCGATCATTTGGTGATGGTCCACCTTTCATCGATATTTTAACCTTGAGACTTACCATCATCACATAACTGCTATGGTCTTACCGGTCCTTCCTGCCGCACACTGTCATGGTCTTCCTTCCATCAATCAGGGTTGTCATCCACAACTATATTGATATTTGTCAGATCTATTGCCCTGCTATTAATTATCTTGAAACCTGATAGACCCACAATGCCTGCAATAATCTCACCATGTCACGACTAGTCTGTCATAACTTTGACCGTGATCTCCGTTGATTCCTTTAACTAATCTGGATTAAACCTTTATTAGACATTGGAATCTCTTCGACTTGCACCAACCATTTCATCTAGAATGTTGAAAAACATAAGATTCGATACCTTGCTCGTCTGAACCCGACTACCATTGCACGATTTACCGTCCGATCAATCTCGTTCATTGATCATCTTCATCACCCTCCGTAGTTTTTTCTTTGACTTACTGCTGCAGCGAGCCCCCATGGGATGCTTTGTGTGATGCCTTTGTGAGCTTATCGAGCTTATCTTGCCATCCTTCATTGGCGACGATCCGATCATCGTAGCTGTGTCTACCATGTTCAGATCTGAGCATCATTGAGCCTTGACGATTTCACTTTGATCAATATACTCTAAAAGTCATTGATTCTTACCTTAGAATAAATCTTAACTTTCTTGTTTTCTTCTTCATCTTGATGCCTCCTCCGAACTCCATCGACTTGATATCTTCTTCTTCATTTAGAGCACTCGAGTATTGAACGAACACCATCAACTCTGATACTATTATTGCGTGCATAACTCGAGATACCATACTTACTATGATAACAATAATTGGGAGATACTAGATCCCCACCGACGATCTCAAGCACGCCATGAGATCGATTACTTCTAGCACACAAGACGAATATTAAAAGATATAAGAAGAAGAACACACAATTTAACATGATTCGGTTCAAACTTGGCCTACGTCCATGGGGAGAGAACTTGAGAGAGTTTTATTAATAAACTTGATACAAAGAGATCTAACATTCTTCTGATGACATAAGAGTATTCATCTTCCCCTTTAATTCACGCCTGATTATAAGAGCATACCTTCTCTCTATGCATCTTCACCTTGCTCCTCTCTTACTTGACTTTTTAAGCCCTCTGGCCTTTTAGGGCCTTACATTGCTGTTCATCATAACTTTCTTCTACTCTTCTGCTCCACCTATATCCTAGATTATAACCATTTATTTATAGAATTTACAATACAACCTTTATTGGACTATGAGATGATCTTGTCCATTGGATGCTTGAAGAATCTTGATCAATACTATTTATTAGGAGTTGATCTCCTTGATCTATAAGAATTTTAAACCCTTTAATTTTTAGAAACAAATCTTCATTGAATAGGAATTGAATCTTATTCATACTCCTTCTGAAAAGTAACTCGCAATCGCTTGAAAAGAAAACTGCTTCACCTTTATTGCTTCTTCTGCTTCAAGTCATCGTCTTCTCCAACTCAATTGAATTTCTTGGACCATCATCTCCTCTTGAAAAACAAGGCAATATCCTAACAAATCCTGCACTCTAAAATCTCTAGGCCTCGCGGGGTTTGGGGGTTGGGGTTGGGCATTGAATTTCTCAGAGAATAACTTGTTGAAAAATTCCAGTTTTTAACGTTTTCATCCTTACCCTAACATCATTTTCTTCCACTTTTTGATGATTTGCATAAGATAAAATGTGCAATGTAAGATACATTAGGTTATACTTAAAAATAAGCACAACCAGAAGTAGTCTGCACTCATAGTATGCTACCCGCGACTATAGCGTTCGTCCCTTCCAACCAAAAACTCAAAACATAATTAGGGACTCTGTTAGAATTAAGAATATACTCAAAGATTCATGAAGATCAAAATAACCCAAGGATCTAGAATCCATACATCTCACGAAAAAAAATCTCAAATGCATATACATATAAATACATACCTGAAGCCATTAGCGGAATAGTGAAGGTATGTTGATGAAGATCAAAACCTTTCCTTGATCCTTGCAAACCCTAATTGCAAACTCCTTCTTCTCTCTGTCTCTTTCTCTTTTCACAAAGCCTAAAAAATAATGATGGCACCCCACAAAAGGAGGAGGTTGTTTTCTTTTCAAGAGGAGAGAAGTGGGTCTACAGTTGCAATTAATCACATATGATAAAATCACCCATCATGGCCCTTAATATCACACATGATTATTAAACCTTATACAAATGTAACTTTAATATTTGGGCATACATAATATCAGTTAGGCTTTAATTATGGAATCCAATAATACTAAAAGGTTAGTGGTCCACCTTAATGTGAGATTAACATTCTCCCACTTGGACCACTAGCCGATTATGATAAAAACTTTGGAAAACAAACAAAAAAGACTCATTTCAAAAACATTTGACTCCATTGGATTCCATACTAAAAAACTTTGACACGTGATCACGAATTTTAAAAATAATAACTGATAAGCCCAAATAATTAATTACTGTAATACTGCAATTAGCTTGGACCATCAATGTGAGTCATAGCGGTTATACAACATCTATGTCATACTCCCTTCTACGTACCACAACATTGATAACCCTTACTAATTGAGTCCATAACCAAAATGACCCCTGTAATTTGTCTTGTCAAGACATTTCCTGTTTAACAAACATCCATACATAATATGTGCACACATAATTGGATAACAGGAATACAGAAACAAACTTTTATTGCGCAATAGTGTCGATTACATAAGTGCCAAAACATACATTACAGATTACTCAAAAGACCCATTCTAATAACATGTTCTTTGAATGTCTTTGGAGGTAATCCCTTGGTCAATGGATCAGCAACCATTAAAGTGGTACTTATATTCTCAATAGACACTTTTGTTTCTGAACTCTTTCTCTAACCACCAAGTACTTAAGTTTCATGTGTCTGGAACCACTAGAGTACTTTCCATTCTTAGAGAAGAAAACGGCTGCTGTATTATCACAAAATATCTTCAGCGGCCTGGCAATAGAATCAACTACACCAAGTGCTAAGATAAAATTACGTAACCATAATGCATGATTCGTGGCCTCAAAACATGCTATGAACTCAGCCTCCATCGTGGATGAAGCAGTGATAGACTGCTTTACACTCTTCCACGAGATTGCCCCACCTGCCAGCATGAAAATAAAGCCTGAGGTAGACTTCCTGCTATCTGGGCAACCAGCAAAATCTGAGTCCGAACAGCCGATCACTTCCAACTGATCTGATCTCCTATATGTGAGCATATGATCCTTCGTCCCTTGAAGATACCGCATTACTTTCTTTGCCAATTTCCAGTGCTCCATTCCTGGATTACTCTGGTATCTTCCTAACATCCCAACAGCAAAACTGATATCTGGCCTGGTACAAGTATATGCATACATCAAGCTCCCAACAGCTGACGCATACGGAACTTTCTGCATTTGACCCTTTTCTAAGTCATTTCTAGGACACTGGCTCCCACTTAATTGTCACCCTTCATAATGGGTGCACAACTGGCTGAACATAATTCCATATGAAATCTTTCTAAGACTCGATTGATATAACCTTTCTGAGACAGTCCTAGCAATCCTCGAGATCTATCCCTGAAGATCTCTATGCCAATAACATAAGCTGCCTCACCCATATCAACCATCTTAAAGTTCTTGGTAAGATAGTCTTTAGTTTCATACAGCAAACCAATATCACTACTGGCTAACAAGATATCATCCACATACAGAACAAAAAGATAAACTTGCTCCCACTGATCTTCAGATATATACACTGATCAACAGTGTTTTCTGTAAATCCGAAAGAGGTAATGGTATCATTAAACGTTATATACCATTGCCTGGAAGCTTGTTTCAATCCGTATATGGATTTCTTTAATTTGCAAGCCAAGTGTTCTTTTCCTTTCTTTGCGAACCCTTCAGGTTGTTCCATGTAAATTTTCTCATCCAAATTTCCATTCAGAAAAGCTGTTTTCACATCCATTTGATGTAACTCTAAGTCATAATGAGCTACAAGGGCCATGATGATTCTAAAAGAGTCCTTCTTTGATACTGGAGAGAAGGTTTCTTTATAATCAATGCCTTCTTTCTGAGTGAAACCTTTAGCCACAAGTCTGGCCTTATATCGTTCGATATTGCTTTGGAGTCGCGCTTGGTCTTAAAGACCCATTTACACCCGACTTTTTTTACAGTTATTAGGCAATTCGACGAGATCCCAGACTTTGTTTTGGTCCATAGATTTCAACTCTTCATTCATAGCATCAATCCATTTACTAGAATCATTGCCTTCAATGGCTTGTGAAAATGAAACTAGATCTTTATTAATCCCAATATCAAAATCAGATTCCTGTAGATACACCACATAATCGTCTGAAATGGCAGATCTTCTTTCCCTTTGAGATCTCCTCAAAGCTGCCGGTTGTGGTGGTCCTACAACATTTTCAATGGCGATATCCTCATGAAGTGGTGAACCATTACCATTATGTTGTTCTGGTAACTCAGCCTGATGATCAAGCTGAGGGACAACAATTTCTCTTGAAGGAAAGGGTATTGGGATATTTACCCTTATCACTTCAAGATCCACCTTTCTTGGTTCATCACTCCCACTAATTTCACCATTCTCAAGGAATCTGGCATTACCAGTTTTAACAATTCTTGTACTATGGTTAGGACAATAAAATTTGTACCCTTTAGACTTATCTGGATAACCAATGAAATACCCAGATATGGTCCTTGAGTCTAATTTCTTTTCTTGTGGATTATATTCTAGCCTCTGCTGGACAACCCCAAACATGTAAGTGTCTTAAACTAGGTTTCCTACCAGTCTACAACTCGAAAGGAGTTGTTGGGACTGCTTTACTAGGAACCCTGTTCAAGATATACATAGCAGTCTTTAAGGCTTCATTCCACAATGAATTAGGTACATTAGAGAAGCTCATCATGCTCCTAACCATATCCATAAGTGTTCGGTTTCGCCTTTCAGCAACACCATTTGCTGAGGCGTACCTGGCATTGTGTATTGAGCACAAATACCATGCTTTTCTAGAAATTTGACAAATGGGCCAGGATTTTGTCCTGACTCATCATATCTTCATAAAAACACCACCTCGATCTGATCTTATAATTTAATTTCTATCTAATTGTCTCTCGACCTCTGTAATGAACACCTCAAGGATGTCAACAGCCTGAGACTTTTCATGAATTAGATATACATAACCATAACGAGACAGATCATCTATAAAGGTAATGAAGTATCTCTCTCCCATAAAACATGGAATAGAGAGTGGTCCGCAAATATCTGTATGAATAATCTCAAGAAGCTCTTTACTTCTTGTGGCACCTTTCTTGGGTGTTTGGTTTGCTTTCCTTTTATGCAATCCACACAAACACCAAAATCAGTGAAGTCTAGGTTATCCAAATTCCCATTCTTCACTAATCTTTCAATTCTATCCCTGGAGATATGCCCCAGTCGTCTATGCCACAAGATAGAGGATTTTTCATTAATTAAGCCACGTTTAGAACCAACATTTGAATGCAGGGTTAAAAGAGATTGTGCAAACTCATCATTCAAGGAAATTTATATAAACCATCACATAAAATTCCATGTCCAACCGACATTGAATTAAACATTAAATTGAGTTTTCCACAACTGAATAAAACTGAATATCCAACAACATCTAATTTGGATAATGACATTAAATTCCTAGAAATCGAAGGTACATAAAAAAGTGTCAACAAGATCCATCTGATGACCCGTCTCTAAGAGTAGTCGATAAGTTCCAACATACTCGACCTCCACTTTGAGACGGTTCCCCATAAAGACAAATCTTTCACTTCCTTCGGTTTCCTGGTTGTAAGGAATCCCTGCATTGAATTAGTTATGTGAGTTGTGGCTCCAGAGTCAATCCACCAAGTATTAGAAGGAACTTCAGCAAGATTTGATTCATAACATACAAAAGAAAGATTCATACCTTTCTTTCGAACCAAGCCTTTCTCTTGTTGCAATCCTTCTCACATGTCCTTTTCTGCCACAAAAGTAGCATTTGACAGTGAAAGTCCTTCCATGACCCTGGCTACTTTCCCCATGTTCATTCCCTTTCTTTGGTGGAAACCTCTTACCTCTTCCATACTTTCCCTTCTTATGTATAGCTCCTTGAGTTACTGCCAACATTGAGTGATGTCCTTCTTGCCTCAGTCTCACTTCCTCTTGAACACACATACTAGTCAGCTCATTCAGATTCCACTTATTCTTATGAGTATTATAGTGAATCTTGAATGGTCCAAACTGAGGAGGAAGTGAGTTGAGGATGAACTGTACCAAGAAGGATTCATCCACTTTCATTCCCAGTGTTCCTAACTTGGCAGCTTTATCAGTCATATAAGAATGTGTTGTTGGACTCCCTACTACCATCATATTTCATGGTAGTAAGTTCAGCCATAAGGGTGCCAGTTAATGACTTATCAGCAGATTTAAACCGGTCTTTACAGCAATTAAAAGTTCTGATGCATTAGTAGTTTGAGGGAGTGAAGTCTTGATATGTTGGCAATGGTCATCTTAATGAACATGAGACTGAGTCTGTTCGACCTTTCCCAGGTTTGGCATGACTAACCTGATCTGCTGTACTTTCAGCAGTGATTTCCTCAGGTTTCTCAACTAGTAGAGCCATGTCAAGATCCAGTACACCCAGTGTGAATGGACATGTTCAAACCATTCAGAAAAGTTTGTACCATCCAGGGCTGGAATGCTAGTTGCATGAGAGTGAAGGGAAGTGGGAGCGTTCACTGAAGCAAAATAGGACAAGCTCACATTAAGGCCTCGAATCAATACAAAAACTTTAAATTTTATGAAGATGAACTATTGATATCACTTTGATTTCTCCTTTGGGCGAAACCTAAGCATATCCAGCGTTCACTCTACAGGTGAGAACTTTTATCACCTATGTAGGTCTAATATAATTTATGCCACTTAGACAGTAAGTCATGTTACCTTTGGGTATCCAATTCTACACCACTAAGTTGCATAAATTACACTACCCTACCCGGTTCATAATATTGAAAGAGACTTTCCTTTGGGCAAGTCCCAATCTCCTAACTAGAACCGCCATCGAGAATATTATTGTCTTTAATGTCACCCTCATTGACAAGTCCCTTATGTAGTTGTGTTGGCCCAAAGGCCATTATCCCGGTTATTTTGATGATAGCAAAACATATTTAGTTATGTATTTAACATTTGTGTTTCAGAATTTTTCAGGGTATTTAACAGGTTGTTTTTGACGGCTCCGCTAAAAGACTCACACATTTGGAGTTCGCCGCAAAAATGAAGATTCCCAAGCTATGCACAACTAGAATGCTTGGGATCAAGATGATGATATGAAGATCAAGACAATATCAAGACAAGATCAAGACATTGAAAAAAACAAGCTTTGTATTTTTATTTTTATTTTAGATATTTTGTCAAAGCTAGATATTAGAAGTAGAGCTATGGGATTATCACAACACACCTCTTAGTTAGGTTCATGGCTTCAAAAATATTTTTCAATTCCATTTCTAACTTAGATCTAAAGAGAACATATTTTGGAAATATGATTTTCAGAAAAATAATAGTTTTGGAAAAACAATTTTATGGAAAAACAAGTTGTGTTCAAAAGAATTTTATCAAACTATTTTTAACATGATTGAAGTATGACACATGCTTACACTTCATATTTTACAAGTTCCAAAATCTTACCCAAAACCCAAAACCAAAATCCAAGTTTTCTGGTTCTGGAAGTTCTGTTTTTCAGAACTCACAGTGACCGGTCGACCGGCCGGTCGACCGATGTGCACATTACTGTGCACGTCTATATCAGTCGACCGACCCGGTCGACCGATGTTCACTTGCCTTCACAGGAGTTTTCGGTCGACCGACCCGGTCGACCGATGAGCCCCAACGGTCATATTTTTGACCGTTGGCGGTCGACCGACCCGGTCGACCGGGATCTGTCAAAAGTTCTGACAGATCCAACAGCTAGTTTTTCTGATGTTTTTCTTTTTGGGATTTGTCTCCAACGAGTTTTTGAGGATGTTTTTGACCCCTATAAATAGAGGGTCACCTCATATTGATTAGACAACCATTGCAAAATATTTCATAAGAGTTTACAAAGATTTTCAAAGCTTTCCTTCATAAAAGATTTTCCAAAGCCTAAATTCCCAACACCCAACTTGTAGCCTATTCCTCTACCTTCTCTCTAGATTTTGCACACCACAATCCCAAGCTTTACATCTACATATTTGGTTCTAGGATTGTGCAAGTGAGCTTTTGTAAAGTGATCAAGTGTGATCACTCATTTCTTCTTGGAGTGAAGTTGTAGAGGCATCGGCCTCAAGGGAGCTAGTGAGCTTCGGGTGGTGTTGCGGCATCACAAGTGTAAGGGACAAGTGTGTCCTTGTATTGGCGATCCGGTGGGATCAACGATAGTAGTGCAATCCTTCAAGTGTGAAGGCGGGGACGTAGAGCGTGGCTCGAACCTCGGAAAAACATCCTTGCGTTTGCGTTTGATCAATTTTCTCTAACTCTACTCCTTTCAATTCTTGCACCTTAATTATTGTATTTATTGCAAGTCTTTTATTTGTGCTATTTGTGTGTGAAAGTTTTAATTCCGCATAATTGCCATATTTCATATAGCCATCACCTATTCACCCCCCCTCTAGGTGATTTCAGTTGTATATTCATAAGGCTTACTAATATAGGTCACTTGGCAACTGCTAAATCAATAAACCGTATGAATACAAAACTAACCAATAATATTCTCTACTCTTTATTTGAGTAATCCTATAATACTCCAATTTATTACTTGACCAATATCAATCAATATTAACACAATAACATTAAATGTGTAACATACAATTATGATTGAATTTAAACAACCATTAGTCGACTGGTCAAGGTAAGTCTAGTCGACTAAGGCCAAGTCAAGTCGACTACAAAAGGAAGACTAGTCGACTTGGGTCAAGTCTAGTCGACTATAGAGGAAAGATAGTCGACTACAAAATAAAAGGTTAGTCGACCAAGGCAAGACTAGTCGACTCCTGCAGGAAGGCAACTCTCGGTTAACCTGTTAGTCGACTTGGGAAAAGGGTTAGTCGACTATACACATTATTAGTCGACTAATCAAAATGTCAAGTCGACTAAACAATAAAAACAGAGAGTTCTCAACTTTCTGGAAAGAGACTTAGTCGACTGGTGTTCGGGCAAGTCGACTAACAGTCGACGAAACAGTTATCAAATGCGGTTTCTGTTTCGACGACTGAACCCATTAGAATATGAAAAATTAGGGTTTCTATTACTGAATTTTGATCCCAATTAATTGCACATTTAGAGGAATATTAATAGAATATTAAGGCTACTAAATCCTCTTAAAATTCTACAATTAAATGATCAAAATTTGATTTTTGAACTGTTAATCAAAAAACCCTAATTTCCCATAATCTTAATTCTGAGATGTATTGATTCTTAAACAAAGCTCTGATACCAAATGTTAGAATTAAGAATATACTCAAAGATTCATGAAGATCAAAATAACCCAAGGATCTAGAATCCATACATCTCAAGAAAAAAAAATCTCAAATGCATATACATATAAATACATACCTGAAGCCATTAGCGGAATAGTGAAGGTATGTTGATGAAGATCCAAAACCTTTCCTTGATCCTTACAAACCTAATTGCAAAATCCTTCTTCTCTCTGTCTCTTTCTCTTTCACAAACCCTAACACAAATAATGATGGCACCCCACAAAAGGAGGAGGGTTGTTTTCTTTTCAAGAGGAGAGAAGTGGGTTTACAGTTGCAATTAATCACATATGATAAAACCACCCATCATGGCCCTTAATATCACACATGATTATTAAACCTTATACAAATGTAACTTTAATATTTGGGCATACATAATATCAGTTAGGCTTAATTATGGAATCCAATTAATACTAAAAGGTTAGTGGTCCACCTTAATGTGAGATTAACACTCTGCACAACTCGAAGTAAAAGAGAATGATTTAATGTTTTGGCATGTCCTATAGCTTAGGATTGCACATTTATTTTTAGGTACAATTTGTTGCGGCAAATAAATTGCTACAACAAAATTAGTTGCAATAATAAAATAAACGATTACATGAGAGATTGAGATGAAGGTTGTTGCTAAGTTGTTGGTGATCAGTTGAGATACAATCTTAGATTATCTCCAACATTGCTGAGAACAAACTGAGCATTTGACAATGGTTTTGTGAGAGCATCAGTAATCTGATCCGATGTAGAGATATGCTGAACTAGAAGTTGTTTTCGAGCAACTCTTGCTTGAACAAAGCGAAAATCAACTCACCTAACAATTGTTGGATCCAAATCAATTCAGCAGTTGTGCAGTCAAAGACTTCGATCTTCACACTCAGTTCTGAACATGAGACTGTGTTTTGGCTTCCTTTATTTTGGTATGATCCAAAAGATCATGGATGTATTTGGTATGTGATAGAAACAATCCGGCAACGATCGAGAAGCTTCTATACGAGAAAAAAAATGAAGAGGACCAAGATCTTTCAATGCAAAAGATAATAAGGTTGTAGTACATTTCAATCTCCTTGGACGATGATTTGTAAGAATTATGTCTCCAAAATAAATTGAGAGGAATAAGACATGGGAGGAGGTGTGTCTGATGAAGAGGGAGACAACGGCATGAGAATCCACAAATCTAAGCCGAAGGTCACGAAATCAAGGGTTTTATTTATAAAATGTATCTTTTTTAGGCGTGAATACTTATGTTTCATGGGGCACAAATACCCAGCTTAATCAGAGGATTTATATATATATATAATTTTTTTCAAACTTATCTAATTAACTTTTGCATAAATACCAAGGCTTGCTTAGGCCAAAAGCAAATAGCTAATCAATAATTAGATTTGTTTATTTTTTATACATATACAGTTTTTTTTCCTTTTTTTTGTAAGGTAAGGCATAAGAGTCTTTGTTTTGAACCCTAAGTGTGTAAGTGTATAATGTGTCCATATTTCATCAAGGTAAAGATCAGGCTAAATTACTTTCACAAATTTTCTTCCTAATTTTAAAAATCAAACAAGTCATCTTATTTTGACCAAGTGTAAGAAATTGTAATTATGATTTTCCTATTCCTTAAAATTGACTTAATTTCTTACAAAAATATATCAAAATATTATTCTTACCTTTCAAAAAGTTTTTTTATAAATATATATATTTCTTTGTTTTCTTCTTTTTTTTGTTTTTTTTTATATTAGTCATGTTAGAACCCTCCCTCACACTTATCTCATGCATTGTCCCCAATGTATGAAAGAAATGTATAGATGCATGAAATAAAATAAAAAAGAGAAAAGTTACGATACATGAGTCAAAAAGACCCATAGCAGTTTCATTTATCGGCACCGATTCCAAGAAAGGTTTAAGGCATGACATTTACCTTAAAGTCATTTCCATTCTTGGTGTCACTGATCTCTACTGCACCGTGTGGAAACACAAGTTTTTACAACGAATGACCCAGTCTATCTTGATTTTAATTTTCCTAAAAAAAGATGAAGCCTAGAATTATAGAGTAAGACTTTTTGTCCAGGACAAAGATTTTTCTTATGATGTTTTATCATGAAAAATCTTAACTCTATCTTTAGTGATTTTAACATTTCATAGGCCTCATTTCTTAACCCCTCTAATTCGGAAATTTGTAATTTCGAAGGTCACCAGTCTTAGTCAAGTCGAAATTCAACTGCTTGATTGCTCATAAGGCCCAGTGCTCTAACTCAATGGGTAGGTGACAAGTTTTACCATAGACTACCCTATAAGGAGACTGTTGGCCTAGAGGCCTTCCACTCTAGTTTTGATGATGATTAACTCATATAGTTATAGTTTACTAATAATCTTGTGATATTTTTTCAGATATTTAACCAAGATATTAGTAGGTGATTAGCTTCAACAAAGGTGTTTTGAAGCTTTCACATGGTGATTTAAGAGCTCGAGCATCAAAGCTCATATCTAGCACTCGGTTGGAGTCAAACTCGGAGAATCGCGTTTGGATCGAGTCAACTTGGAGACGGCGTCCTACAAGAAAGCTTCGGTTTGTTTTAATATAGTTTGTTTAAATCCATTGTAAAGTTAGATAGTATGATATACTCAAGTTCATAACACACACACTTATTTTTAAGTTTCATGTTATTGATTTTGGTTTTCGGTTTAACCGATCTTGGTTTTCATGAATAGATAGAATCAAAACAAGTTTACATGGTTTAATGTATATTAGATTTTATCTAATACATCTATACTTCACATACTTAGAAAAACTTATTTTGATAGTCTACTTCATGAGTTTGGAGTTTTGTATTTATATAAAACCTATTTTGGATTTAATATCAAAAACATAGATAATAACCTTTCATGTATATTGGATTCTATCCATATACTATATGCTTCAAAGTTGTTTAAATATCATGTTTTTATATTTACATATGTTTTGGAAAAATCGGATTTCCATTTCAAAAATTCTATTTTTGGAAAATACAGAATTTGGTTTAAGACAAAATTTTCAAGTCACAAAAATGATTCAAAATGTTTGTAACATGATTTGATTTTACTTAAACATGTTTGTATTTTAAAGATATAACATGAACTGATTTTTGTGGAAATTATGTGATTTTATGGGATTTAATTAAAGATAAAAACCTAAGTTTTTAAGGCCCAAATTTGTCAGACTGGCTGGCTGCCGGTCGACCGTAGCAATGAGCGGTCGATGTAGGCTGTCTAAAAATCACTAAAAGACAGCCATTGAAAAGCAGAATTTCAAGTTTTAGACGCAAAGCTAATTTTAGCCGCGTCTCAGCACCAAGGCGCGAGGGTTCAAACCCGCGTCTCAGCATCAAGACGCGAGGCTCGACAGCCGCGTCTCAGCATCAAGGTGCGAGGGTCGAAACCCGCGCCTCGGTTGTAACTGCCCTGGTTATGGGGCCAATCACGGCCCACATAACGGGGGAAGTTAGCCCCCATTATGGAGTGTTTTTAGGAGGCACGTACGCCCCTGAAACCTCTATAAATAGCCTCGTTGCTATGGAGAAGGGGTCGGATTTTCTGAGAGAAGAACTCTGAGAGAAAAGAGCTTGACTTTGAGCTTTCAGAGAGGAGGAAAGAGAGTCCAACCCTTCAAACAACTTGCTGCGTACAAGTTAGTCTTTGCCGACAATCTCTTTGAGAGTTTTGGTTGACAGAGCTGTGTTACTCCGTCAACCACCCGAAGAGAAGAGCCCGGAAGATCTCAACGTTCACCCGGTCAATGGAAAACAAGATTCACTCTCCACCGCCCTTGAAGAACCCAGCCTTAAACAAAGGGAAGATTCAAGACTCAACATCCTCCCTCCCTTGTAGTCGGAAAACTATTTTGTTATAATCTTTCAATTGATCCAAGGAAATTTTACACCGAAACCATCTCCGTACCAAACAAGAGATGGCGACTGCGTCGGGGACTACATTTGTTACTGACGAACAAATCGTGGCGTAAGGTGACGTCCTCTATAAGGGAAGATGTCGAATCGCTTGTCGTCGAGTTCGACCAGGCAAAGTATGAAGAGTTTTTCTCTTCCGGCTCCAAGAGCCAAAGACCCGCGTCTGCCGGAGGGTCTACGGGGACTTGCCCCGAAACCCCTCTGAGACTCTCTCAGGCGCGGCTGCTGTGAAGGGTGTTGCGGCCAACTGCGCCAAAGCGTGACACACGCGCCAACGTCTCTCAGGAGACCCGCGTGGCCTCAAGCGCAGCTGC
The DNA here is from genome assembly GCA_038442645.1 of Agave tequilana. Taxonomy (NCBI): domain Eukaryota; kingdom Viridiplantae; phylum Streptophyta; class Magnoliopsida; order Asparagales; family Asparagaceae; genus Agave; species Agave tequilana. The sequence goes on along the minus strand of JAVJIF010007021.1, from coordinate 1,456 downwards.
TGTAAAGGATGTCGCGGCCAACCGCGCCATACGAGACACACACGCCAACGTCTCTCAGGAGACCCGCGTGGTCAAGCCTCTGGTGTCCAGCCAGTTCTCCCTCTTCCTCAGCAGCAGGTCGTCATTGGTTTCTCTCCACCTCCACGACGCAACCGAAACGCTGAGCGCCGACAGAGGAGGCGTGCGCGTCAGCTGCAAGTTGGAACTTCTGATCGTCCAACTGAGGCAGGTCGCAAGGTTCAAACTGGCGTCTCAGTTGCGCCATATCCAACACGCGAAGTCCGCGTTTGGCGGCCAAAACGCGAGACTTCCCAAGTTAGCTCCTCTAAAGACTCCACTCACCAGACGCCAAGAGAAGCAGTGCGCGCCTCATCAAGTACAAGAAGCGCGCGCCTCTAGGCGTAGGGCCCAGCAGCCCGCTCTCTATCAAGCGTCTCTACTCCGACGCACCAATCAGCAACGCGACACAGTCGCGTCTCTTCTCAGCAGAGACGCCAGACACGCGTCCAAAGCTGCGACGCGAGAACTGCGTCTCTGAATATCGCGTCAGCTGTACAGAGCAAGGATGCCTCCTACCCTCGACATTGCGAGGCTAATCTCTTTGACCCTCCTCCCACGGATCTGAGAGATTATTTGACAAAGAAAGAAAGAAGTGCTAATCAGATCACTTCGTCATGTTGCTGCCAACGGCTTATCACAATGCTTTCTGAATGCCGTTGCAATTCGTGCAAACCAGCAGTCTCTAGTTAGACAGCTGACCCTGATTCCCCGATCAGCTAAGAGAAGTCGCTCCCACAGGAGGAGGATTTTCTCTGACACTGAATATCCAGAGCTCACTGCAAACATGGTGAGCAGGAGCAGGAGAAAACAAACCTGCAGTCAGCTCCGATGAATTCTGACACTGAACCAGAAGAAGTGTACCGACACACCGCACCCGAACCCGGGGCAATTCCCTCGATGACTACAATGCTCTAGTCCGGGGCATTGAGGTGAATGACTCGCATTCCGCTATTGCAGAGTCGCAGGCTTCAAATTCCTCCATGGAGAAAGAGGCCTACATATATATGACTGGCAACTCCTGAGGAGACCGCCAGGCGCTTGGAGCAGCAAGCCCAGGTCAGAAGGAACAATTCGATATGATTCGTGCTCAGCAAGAATCTATCCACTCCCTCAAGCAGATGCTCGCACAGTTGCTCGAAGACAAGAGGAAGTCAACCAACAAAGCCTCCTCTAAGAAGTCTAAAGGCAAGCGAAAAGGGGGAAAAAGCTCATCTTTTGTGCACATAGAGGAGGAAGAGCAAACCTACTTCTGGTCATCTAAATTCGTTGCAGGAAAAGGATGACCGAGACCAAGGAAAGGTTCATTCTAAAAGAATGAATCAGTTGGAGCAACGTCTTGAGGCCCTTACAAACCAGAAAGGCCTCCAGAAATAGGATTGATCTGGCCATATCTGGC
>JAVJIF010007020.1:0-78246 GCA_038442645.1 Agave tequilana | reverse complement strand
TATAAATGGCCTCAAAGCTAATCACAATAGGATTCAAATTAGAAGGTTTCCTAATTCAATAGGGATTTCAATCCTGTAGCAAGTCGGCGTGTTGATTACTGAATATGACTCATTAGACGACTGAATTGGAAACAGTGGTCAACATATGAATTGTAGCCCTTAAGTCCTTTTTTTGTAGCACCTTGAATCATCAGATTTGAATATCTGTAGCGAAAGTTATGATATGAATATTAAAAGGTGTACAGTCTGAATCTGAGTCTGAATTGATTTTGAACTCTATTTTATTTGAGTTATTCTCCTTATCCCTATTAGGATTAACTATATCTCATCCATCTTCTAAAAGTATATTTTCTGATTTTGAATTTGAATTTTGAAGATGATATATCCTTTCCTCCTCTTGATTTTAAATTGATTTTAAATTGAAATTCAAATTTAAATAGGATTAGGGAAAAATAGAAGATTCTTGTATTCTTATCTTTTCATTTAAGTAACTACACATCATAATCAAAAAGAGGGTTAAATAGCAATGTTAAATAAAGAATAATTAAGGATAAATGTGCAAATGTGACAATAATAATGCAAAATTGAGATGCAATCACACCCACACCTTTCTTTTAATCGTCTCGAGTAAAACTAAAAAAAGAAAACTAATCTAATCTAACTCACTTCGTAGAAATCACGGTTGCACTTAGCACGTTCAACAAGCCGTTAAACCTCTAGGTTTTCCCTAGAGGACGAGTGTTGTCTCGTGATGGTTTTCAGTGAATTCACCCATAAATTTTATAAAAGGAAATAAAATGAGAAATGTTAATATTTTCGAAAATCATTATGAAAAAAGGGAAAATATTTGAAATATTTTTTGCAGAAATCAAGTAATTTATAAGTTTTAGGATCACTTATTATTCATTCCTATATTTAGTCTTCATGTTAATATTCATTATCAATTTAGGTTAGGATTAAAACTGATTTTCTCACTTAGTCTATTATTTTACCTCAAGTCATATGCACTTTTGTTATCGTGAATCTTTGGCTTGGAATTCTTCAACTTTAACTCTTAGGCCTTGTATATTAACATATATAATTTTTTTTCGCAGAAGTTCGAAGTATTACTACTTCGTTGCCCTTTAAGCACTTCTTTTTTTAATAAATATAACTTATCTAATTTTCTTTTGTGTAAGTACCAAGGCTTCTTGAGGCCATAATACCTAACTAATTGATTATTAGATGTGTTAATGCATATATTATATTTATATATTTTTCTTTTTTTTTCAAACTTACCTAATTACCTTTCGCGTAAATACTAAGGCTTTCTTAGGCCGAAGCACCTAGCTAATCATAATTAGATTTGTTTATTTTTTAATATATATATTATTTTTTTATATATATATATATATTTCTAAGACACAAGAGTGTTTGTTTTAAATTCTAAGTGTGTAAGTGTATAAAGTATGCATATTTCATCAAGGTAAAAATCAGGTCTAAATTATTTTTTCAATTTTATCTCCTAAACCTAAAAATCAAACAAATAATCTTATTTTGGCTGAGTATTAAGAAATCGTAATTATGATTTTCTAATTCCTTAATTAACTTAATTACTTACAAAAATAAATTTAAATATTGTTTTCTTTTTTCAAAAAGTTTTAAAAGAGTTTTTTTTATTAGTATCTACCTATGTTAGCATTATTGGCTTTTTGGTTATGGTGGAAGTGAGTAAGGGAAGTAGTAATAGTTCCCTTTGAACTTGGGAATTGATTAGTGATTTTTTCGGTATTTAGATGTTATTGGGAAGTGTGGTTTAGAAAATGTTGTCTTTTCCGGTGTTTGGATGGTAATGTGAAAGTGAAAAAGTTGACCACAAAATAATATTAAAATAAAAATTAATTAAGAAAAATAAAAATTAGATTGTAATTAGAATGCAAGTGAGATTTATATGATCACACAATTAACTGTTTTGAGCTACAACTTATTACATATGATATTTACATGACCACAAAATTAATTGTAGCACCCTGGAAGTGAGGAAGTGATTGTGTAAAATGGAAAAGAGAAAAGGAAAAGGGTTTTTTTCATTTTCCTTTTCCGGTGTTTGGATAGATAGGGAAATGAGCAATATACTTTCCCGTTTTCTTACTTCTGCCTACTTCCTTGCAACCAAACACGCCCTTAGTAAACCCTTCCCTACACCTATCTCATGCATTATCTTCAATGCATGAAAATAAAATGTAAAATAGGTACACCTATAGATCTATTTAGGTTTATTCCCTCTAGCTCGCTTTCCATCATTCCAATGTGTCCTGTTTAGTGGTGAAATTTGAAAGGTCAATGTTTTGTTTTTTAGCTCTCATCCTCTCCATCTTGTTCATCAATTTCATCTTCTTCCTCTTTTTCTCTCACCATTCTTTACAAATTCATCCTTGTTATCACAATATTATTGGTGCAACATGAATACTTAAAAATATGAGCTCATCCTCATACGTCGCCTCAAAACTTGAATTAACTATATCTTTTGGAGGTATGTAACTAACCAAGATATCCCTAATCGAATCATCCAAACAGTTAAATTCATCTTTAAACAGATTTTCAAAATTTTGATCAATTTGAGGTTCTTGATAATTGCACCAAATTATAGGATATAATGTAAAAGATGATAGGGTGGGGTGGGGGATAATAATGATAATTTGAAAAAGAGGTTGATGGATGAAAAGATGGTCATGACCTATCAAATGAATTGTAAACAAATGAATTTAGATAGGCCAAGGGGATATATATATATATATATATATATATAGACTTGTATCCTTTCAAAAGGATTTGATCCCGGATCCTTCCTACTCAAATTCAACCCTCCAACATTCGAATACAAGATCCACTCCGTTGAAGTTGATCTATACTATTTCAAGTATCTATAAACCAAAATCAAGTGTTTTAAATACTTTTTGCCCATCCATCAAACGACGCAAAATAGACGGCCGAAAGTAGTGTAGTGAGGGTTAGATCTATGTCTTTAGACATACAAATTCTCGATCCGGCCATTTCATTATGATCTAAACATTTAAAAACCCCTATAAACTAATTTTTGTTAGATTTCAAATGTTCTACACCGTTAAACTAACCACTCACTATTTAGGCCGTCCGTTTTTCCCTACTTGATGGATGGGCAAAAAGTATTTAAAACACTTGATTTTTGGTTTATAGATACTTGAAATAGTATAGATCAACTTCAACGGAGTGGATCTTGTATTCGAATGTTGGAGGGTTGAATTTGAGTGGGAAGGATCTGGGATCAAATCCTTTTGAAAGGATACAAGTCTATCTCTCTCTCTATATATATTAGTTACTGTTTAAGTTAGAATAGTGTGTGGATAAGTTTAAACATGAAAAGTAACAGATGCAGAACACTTACCTGTCCAAGGCACGCACTGATTCTTCTGGATTGCCGCGGAAACGCGGCTATTGCTGTGTTTGCGCGACTTTCTGGTGGGGCAGGTGCTCTGCCTTCTAGGGTAGAGTCACAACGCTTCTGGTAATGTTCTGCAGGTTCCAGAGTCCTGTAATCTCCACCTGCACACCAAAAGCAGAGGAGGGAATTATTAGAAAACAACGTGTACGTTCTCTTCCTGGCAACGGCGCCGAAATTTGATTGCCAAAAAGAAAACAGAGAATATGGAAAGTGTATTAATTGGTTTTGACTTTGAATTTTTGCAATTTAATCGCGGTAGCAAGAGATATTCAGGTCAAACCTCAGGGAGAGATGCGATAGAAGCTTTTCAATACTGTTGCCTTCTTATGATCTTCTCTGTTGTTAAAACTTAGAAAGAGAATAGATGGATTGTATTGGGAGAAAGTGTTAACCTAAAAGAAAAGTTCAATGTTCTAAAAAGCGATTTCAGAACGCGCGCGGTCTGGGAGCGCATAATGCTTAAACGGTTAAACGGATTACACGTTTTATTATTATTTTAATATATAATAATATTATAAACTCCAAAAAAGTATAAAAGATATAACAAACATAATTTGAAAAATTAAATTGCTAGCACTAAGAAGAATTTAAAAGTAATAATGACAATCAGTACAAAGTACATCAATGTACCTCCAACAACTATAGTTAAAAATGTTTTTTAAATGAATAAAATATATATTTCTTTCAAAAAGTAACATACTTCTAATAACTTTGGTTCACTGCTAGATGCAACTACAAGTAATGTGCAACTCTATCCTTCTCACGCTTGAGGCACTCCTCAGCCTATTAAAAGAAACAAAGACCATTGGAAAGAACCTGAGCAAAATACATGCACACGAAGGAGGAGAGAGAGCTGACCAGGGGGAGGTCGCCATCGACGTAGGATAAGGTCGTCGTCGACGCTTGCTGCTGAGCAGGGAGCTAATCGCAGGGGAGGTCTTTGTCGACAAAGAGGGAGGTCGCAACGGGAGGATCAACCGCAAGGGGAGGTCATCATCGAAGGGAGAGTTCGCCACATGAGGATCAACGCTTTGTGAACTTCTTGTGTCGATCGAGCTTCGGGAGCTCTAATTCCCGAGGAGGATCGTTGCCGCCGTGAGCTTCGGGAGCTTCAGATAAAATTAGGACTTAGGGAGCTTCGTTGTCTCGTCACCGTGAACATCGAGAGCTTCTTCGTGAGATTCAGTAGCTTCATCGTCGTCGCAGGAGGATCGAGGATACGCATAAATTTAGGGCTCGCGAGCGAGCCCTAATTCTCCAACACACGACAATTTATATCCTCAATTATTGGATCGGGTTTGAGTTCAGTTAGCTTGATGAGTTCAAAATTCGAATTCATTTAGAGAGATTGAATAACGTTTAAATGGACGCTAATTAATCATCGATTAGACGCTTAATCATCGCTTAAGCAAATTAATCGCCTGGCCGAGTAATCTGACCACTTTCTTCAAGTTCTGCTCTGTTTCAGGCTGAAAACATTTAAGCGGATGATTAATCGACCGCTTAAACCTTTTTTTAGAACACTGAAAAAGTTCATAACTCACTAATAATCGACCACCATACATGCTAACACTAGATAGATAGTTACTTCACTTCAAATTCTAAACATGATATTTTACTATAAGATCAAGATACATAGAACAGAAACTAGAGTACGGGTTGAAATAGAACTAACCAAGATGTAACATTACAATTTCAAGATTGTCGGTGAAGTATAGAGTAAGAAAGATCATTAAAAAGTACAATCAAATATTTAATCCTAACACTTATTAAAGTTGAACATTAAAAATATCAAGACTTTATCAAGTATAGATTAAGAAGAACAATTAAAAAGTGTTTAACCTAGCTGCTTATCCTAATGAGTGATTGGAGTAGGCATGCATATGATCTAATCCAGTTATCTATTAGACATTAGATGTGATGGTGGTGATATCTTAGCAAGCCATGAGAAAAGATTTACCTAAATATCATGGTAAATATGGCAAGTAAAAGAAAGCAAGAAATAAAGAAAGCAAGAAAAAGCAAAAATAAAGTAAATAACATTGGAGATATGAAAAGAACGAAAGCACCTTGTATTGATCTGTTATCTCGAATTACAATGGCTTCTCCTTCTCACAAATTTTGAACAAGAAGTAGAACTGGAATCTAAAAATTACAAAAGAAATTTGAAAGAGAAACTAAAGAAAACTCCTAAGTTATGATCTCTAATGTGGAGATACTTGATTATGAGAGATCTCGGCTTTTTAAATAGATATCAAAGCTAATCATAATAGGATACAAATTAGAAAGTTTTCTAATTCAATAGGGAATTCAATCCTGCAGCAAGTCGGCGTGTTGATTGCTGAATATAACTTGTTAGACGGCTGAATTGAAAACAATGGTTAACATACGAATTATAGCCCATTAAGTCCTCTTTCTGAAGCATCTTGAATAATCAGATTTGAATATCTGTACAAAAGTTATGATCCGAATACTAAAAGGTGTACAGTCCGAATCCGAGTCTGAATTGATTTTGAACTCCATTTTATTTGAGTTATCCTCCTTATCCCTGTTAGGATTAGCTTTATCCCATCTATCTTCTAGAAGTATATCTTCTGATTTTGAATTTGAATTTTGAAGATGATGATATATCCTTTCCTCCTCTTGATTTCAAATTGATTTAAATTGAAATTCAAATTTAGATAGGATTTGTATCCTTATCTTTTCATTTAAGTAACTACACACTATAATCAAAAAGAGGATTAAATAGCAATGTTAAATAAAGAATAATTAAGGATAAATGTGTAAATGTGACAATAATAATGCAAAATTGAGATGCAATCACACCCCACACTTATCTTTTGATCGTCCTCAAGTAAAACTAAAAAAAAACTAATATAACCTAAATCACTTTCGTAGAAATCACGGTTGCACTTAGCACGTGCAACAAGCTGTTAAATCTCTAGGTTTCCCTTAGAGGACGAATGTTGTCTCGTGAGGGTTTTCAATGAATTACACCCACAAAATTCATAAAAGAAAATAAAATGAGAAATGTTAATCAGATTTGAATATTTTACAAAAGTTATGATCGAATACTAAAAGGTGTACAGTCCGAATCCGAGTCTGAATTGATTTGAACTCCATTTTATTTGAGTTATTCCTTATGTTAGGATTAGCATCCCATCTATCTTCTAGAAGTAATCTTCTGATGAATTTGAATTTGAAGATGATGATATATCCTTTCCTCCTCTTGATTCAAATTGATTTAAATTGAAATTCAAATTTAGATAGGATTTGTATCCTTATCTTTTCATTTAAGTAATACACACTATAATAGAGATTATAGCAATGTTAATAGAATAATTAAGGATAAATGTGTAATGTGACAATAAAATGCAAAATTGAGATGCAATCACACCCCACACTTATCTTTTGATCGTCCTCAAGTAAAACTCTAATATATAACACTTTGTAGAAATCACGGTTGCACTTAGCACGTGAGCTGTTAAATCTCTAGGTTTCCCTTGGACGAATTGTCTTGATTCAGTGAATACACCCACAAAATCATAAATAAAATGAGAAATGTTATTTTGATCACTTGAAAATATTTAATATATGAAATCATATCTAGTCTTAAGATACTTATATTATTCATTCTATATATCTTGATATATTATATATATTTATATATAATATGAATTTCTCACTTAGTCTATTATTTTATCTAAGTATTGACTTTTGTGACCGTGTTGCCCTTGGGATTTTTTAAGCAAATCATGCCTTGTATATTTATATATATATATATGCAGAGGTTCGAAGTATTACCACTTTGTTGCCCTTTAAGCACTTTTTTTAATATGTATAGTCTAATTTTCTTTTGTGTAAGTAGCAAAGTTTCTTGAGGCCCTAATACCTATTAGATGTGTTAATGCATATATATTATTATTTTTTCTTTTTTTTTCAAACTTACCTAATTACCTTTCGCGTAAATAGTAAGGCTTTCTTTGGCCGAAGCTCCTAGCTAATCAATAATTAGATTTGTTTATTTTTTTCATATATATATATATATATATATATATATATATTTCTAAAGCACAAGAGTCTTTGTTTTGAATTCCAAGTGTGTAAGTGTATAAAATATGCATATTTCATAAGGTAAAAATCAGGACTAAATTATTTTTTCAATTTTTCTTTCTAAACCTAAAAATCAAACAAATAATCTTATTTTGACTGAGTATTAAGAAATCTTAATTATGATTTTCTTATTCCTTAAAATTAACTTAACTACTTACAAAAATAAATCAAATATTATATTTTTGCAAAAAGTTTTTAAAAGAATTTTTTATTAGTATCTACCTATGTTAGCATGTTTATGGGCTGTTTGGTTTGGGGTGGAAGTGAGGAAGTGACAAAGTAGTAATAGTTTTCTTTGGAACTTGGGAATTGATTAGTGAGTTTTTCGGTGTTTGGATGTTGTTGGGAAGTGTGGTTTGAAAAATGTTGTCTTTTCCGTCGTTTGGATGGAAATGTGAACGTGAAAGTGAAAAAGTTAACCACAAAGTTAATCGTAAAATAATATTAAAATAAAAATTAATTAAGAAAAATAAAAATTAGATTGTAATTAGAATGCAAGTGAGATTTACATGATCACAAAATTAACTATTTTGAGTTATAACTTATTGCAATTGAGATTTACATAACCACAAAATTAACTGTAGTACTCTGGAAGTGAGGAAGTGATTGTGTAAAAGGAAGAAAGAAAAAGAAAGGGGTTTTCTCATTTTTCCTTTTCCGATGTTTAAATAGATAGGGAAGTGAGCAATATACTTCGTTGTTTCCTTACTTTCGCCCACTTCCTTGCAACTAAACACGCCCTTAGTAAACCCTCCCCCACGCCTATCTCATGCATTATTCTCAATGCGAAAATAAAATGTAAAATAGGTACACCTATAGATCTATTTAGGTCTATTCCTCTAGCTCGCTTTCCATCAGTCCAATGTGTTCTCTTTAGTGGTGAAATTGGAGAGGTCAATCTTTTTGTCATTTTAGCTCTCATCCTCTTCAACTTGTTCAACACTTTCCTCTTCCTTCTCTTTTTCTCTCCACCACTCTTTACAAATTTATCTTCGTTATCACACAATCTTATTGGTGCAACATGAATACCTAGAAATATGAGCTCATCCTCATACATCTACTCAAAACTTGAATTAATTATATCTTTTGAAGGTATGCAACTAACCAAGGTATCCCTAACCGAATCATCCAAACAGTTCAGTTCATCTTCAAAAAGACTTTCAAAACTTTGGTCAATTTGAGGTTCTTGATAATTGCACCAAATTATAGGATAGGATGTAAAAGATGATAGAGTAGGATGGGGATAATCATGATAATTTGAAATACAGGTTGATGGATCGAAAGATGGTCTTGACCTATCAAATGAATTGTAACCAAATGAATTTAGATAGGCCATAGGGAATATATATATTTGGTTAAGGTTAAGTTAGAATAGTGTGTAGATAAGTTTAAACATGAAAAGTAACAGATGCAGAACACTTACTTGTCCAAGGCACGCACCCTGCAGGGTGGCTGGTTCTTCTGGATTACCGCAGAAACGCGACTATTGCTGTGTTTGCGCGACTTTCTGGTGGGGCCAAGTGCTCTGCCTTTTGGGGTAGAGTCACAACGCTTCTGGTAATGTCTTGCAGGTTCCAAAGTCATGTAATCTCCACTTGCATATAAAAACAGAGGAGAGAATTATTAGAAAATAACGTGTACCGTTCCCTCCCTGGTAATGACGCCAAAATTTGATTGCCAAAAAGAATACAGAGAATATGAAAAGTGTATGTGATTGATTTTGACTCTGAATTTTCGCAATTTAACCGCGGTAGCAAGAGTTATTCGGGTCGAACCTTAGGGAGAGATGCGATAGAAGCTTTTCAGTATTGTTGCCTTCTTATGATCTTCTCTGTTGTAGTGTTGTTAGAACTTAGAAAGAGAAAAGATGTATTGTATTGGGAGAAAGTGTTAACCTAAGAGAAAAGTTCATAGCTCACTAGTAATCGACCTCTATACATGCTAACGCTAGATAGATAATTACTTCACTTCAAATCCTAAACATGATATTTTACTACAAGATCAAGATACATAGGATAGAAACTAGGGTACGAGTTGAAATAACACTAATCAAGATGTAACATTACAATATCAAGATTGTTTGTCAAGTATAGAGTAAAAAAGATCATTAGAAAGTACAAATAAATCTTTAACCCTAACACTTATTTAAGTTGAACATTAAAAATATGAAGATCTTTATCAAGTATAGATTAAGAACAACAATTAAAAAGTGTTTAACCTAGTTTCTTATCCTAATGAATCTTCAAGAATAAAGATTGGAATAGGCATGCATATGATCTAATCCAGTTATCTATTAGGCATTAGATGCGATGGTGGTGATATCTTAGTAAGCTATGAGAAAAGATCTACCTAAACATCATGGTAAACATGGCAAGCAAAAGAAAGTAAGAAATAAAGAAAGCAAGAAAAAGCAAAAATAAAGTAAATAACAAAGGAGCTATGAAAAGAACGAAAGCACCTTGTATTGATATGTCACCTCGAATTACAATAGCTTCTCCTTCTCACAAATCTTGAACTAGAAGTAGAACTAGAATCTAAAAATTACAAAAAAGATTTAGAAAAGAAACTAAAGAAAACTCATAAGTCATGATTTCTGATGTGGAGATTCTCAGCTCTTTAAATAGACCTCAAAGTTAATCACAATAGGATATAAATTAGAAGGTTTCCTAATTCAATAGGAAATTCAATCCTGCAGCAAGTCGGAGTGTTGATTGCTGAATATGACTCATTAGACGGCTGAATTGAAAATAATGGTCAACATATAAATTGTAGTTAAGTCCTCTTTCTCCTTCTGTAGCATCTTGAATCGTCGGATTTGAATATCTGTAGCGAAAGTTATGATCCGAATATTAAAAGGTGTACAGTCCGAATCCGAGTCTGAATTGATTTTGAACTCCATCTTATTTGAGTTATCCTCCTTATCCCTATTAGGATTAGCTTTATCTCATCCATTTTTTAGAAGTATATCTTTTGGATTTGAATTTGAATTTTAAAGATGATATATCATTTGCTCATCTTGATTTCAGATTGATTTAAATTGAAATCTAAATTTAGATAGGAGTAGGGATAAACTAAAAGCTTCTTGCATCCTTATCTTTTCATTTAAGTAACTACACACCATAATAAAAAAGAGGGTTAAATAGCAATGTTAAATAAAAAATAATTAAGGATAAATGTGCAAATGTGACAATAATAATGAAAAATTGAGATGCAATCACTACTGTCTTTATATAATTAGACGTATTGTTTCCATAATGTTTGTTTCTTCATTTTACATTCCAACTACCCTTTCTTTTATTCTTGACATTTAAGTTCTCTCCTTTTAAGTTCCACGATGTAGTTCTTGGTCTTGTATTCGTTCTACTTGTTGTCTTCTACTTCTCAATGCAATTGTTTAGGGTTTTTTAGATGTACCCCAAACCTTTCATATTTAGAAATTTACCCCCAAATCATTGTTATTGCCTATATACACTCCAAATCTTTGAAACCAAAAAAATCCCCCATCGTTACTGTTTAAGAATCAAAAGAAAATATTTTTTTTTGTTAAAATACTAAAAATAACTAATCTACTTCTTGTACTCTAATTCACAATCTAATTTTAACCTACTTCTACATTTCTCAAATGAAACTTTCAAAAAAAAAATTCAATCCCTAACAAAGAAAAAATACTTTTGTTGGACAAGGAGAGAGAGGTCGGAAAAGGGGCAGATTTTGGGGGGAGACAAGAAAGAGAAAGGGCGGACAGAGAGAGATTGGGGGAAGGATAGAGAGGGAGGATTGAAGGGGGAGAGAGCGCGTGAGATTAGGGGAGAAGATAGAGAGGCCAAATTGTGAGATATAAAGATAAGGCGAGGTTGGGGGAACTTTCTCAATCTCTTTAATTCTTTTTCTTATAAAAAAAATGAAATATAAGAAATGAGGATATAAGAGGCAAATCATACAAATTTCATCCATAGACTAGCAGTGAGGGTAACTTTTTAACATTTTAAAGATTTGTAGGGTATAGGCAATATCAATGATTTGGGGGTAAATTTTTAAATATGAAAGATTTGGAGGGGGCATATGTTAAAATTCCAAATGTTTTATACCATTAACCTATGTTGTGTGTCCAAACTCGCTTCTCATATGACTTTGCTGGCTTTCTTTGCCGACATATCTATTCTTTGAGAAAGGAAGAAAAAAATGTTTGACTATTGTTTGATTGACTCTTAAAAGGATATCAAATGTTTGTATCTCTTCTGAAAACATGTGTTTGCTATCATAAAGATCACAAGTCCAAAGCCATATCTCCCACACATTCTTTACTCAATACCTATGGCTTCCATTCTCATACCCACCACTACTTTACTGCCATGCCCATTTAAGGGTCTGTTTGGTTGTCATAATTGGCCGTAATTCGTAAGTCGTAATTGGTAAAATCTTTTACAGTTGTAAATGAGTTACATGCATGTAAGTTTTACGGTATTTGGTGGTAATATAAAGTTGTAAGTGAGAAAGTGTATTGTATTTTACTGTGTTTGGTTGTTATAATGTGTAAGTTGTAAGTGAAAAAGTTGACCACAAAATTAACTATTTGGTGATTTAAAAAGTTTTAATATTGCAAATAAATATTAAAAATGCTAAATATTAAAAAAATTTAATATTAACATAAAAAAATAATACAAATTTGTATGACTCAAAATTAACTGTAACTGGGCTGTAAGTGAGTGGTAATTGGGTTGCAAGTGAGTGGTAGTTGAGTAAGTCTTTTACGAATTACGTTCCAAACAAACGCCATAGTTGTAATTGGTTTGTAAGTCATTTACGAATTACGGACTTTTACGCCTTTTACGGCGAAACAAACAACCCCTAAATCCCCTCATATGCGATTTAAGTCCCTTCTAAATATTTTTTCTCCTTTCAAGGTTCCTTTACGTTCCTCCCTCCATACGCTGCCAATTTTTTTAATGCTCTCAGATAATTCTACTTGTCATACATGAGCACTTTGGGTTTGTTTGGTATGCGACAATCCAAGATTCTCATGCTTATTCTTATGTTTGACATAAGCTCAATTTAGCATTTCCATGAATGTACCCATTGGCATCACATCCTCTAGTTTCGTGGGAATTAGATTCTCTCACAACAACTACTAAGTCATTTGTCCCAAGTATTTGGGGTAGGCTACATGAACCAAAAGAGAAGTACGCCGAATCGGGCACATGGATCAGCTTTCTCCACTTATTCCTATCAAGCAATATGCCTTCACTAAGACCTTTAGCCTCTATATCTTGTCGTATTAACTCCATCCATGTTTTCTTCGGTCTCCCTTGCGTTCTTTTAAGTTGCCCAATTCTGATACGCTCTACTCGCTGGACTGGCGCATTTGTAAGTCTACGTTGCACATGACTAAACCATCGTAGGTAGTTTTCTCTCATCTTCTCTTCTATGGAGGTTACGCCTATCTTAGTACGAATATTCTCATTTCTCACCTTATCTCTTCTCGTGTTACCACACATCCAACAAAGCATGCACATCTCTGCTACACTCATCTTCTGTGCATGATATCTTTTTATAGCCCAGCATTCTGTGCCATATAACAAAGCTGGCCTAATAGCAGTCTGATAAAACTTTCCCTTCAATTATAACGGAATATTATGATCGTATAAAACTCCTGTTGCGCTCCTCTATTTCAACCAGCCGGCTTGGATCCTATGGTTGACATCACTATTGATCTCTCCATCCTTTTGGATAATAAAATCTAAGTACTTAAAATGATTGCTCATCGGTGTTTCTTGACCATCTAGTGTTACAATATTATAATCTCGGATTCCCTGTTAACTGAATTTACACTCCATATTTTCCGTTTTGGTCCTACTTAATCTAAAACTTCGAGATTCTAGAGTTTTCCTCCATAACTTCAATTTTGCATTTACCCCATCTCTCGTTTCATCGAATAGGACAATATCATCAGCAAATAGCATACACCATGGTATCTCATCCTGAATAACTCTAGTAAGCTCATCCATCACTATAGCAAATAAGAATGGACTCAATTCAGATTCTTGATGCATTCCAATTGTGATAGAAAAATCACTTGTTATGCCTCCACAAGTTCTGACATTTGCCACTACTCCATCGTACATGTCCCTGATTATGTCAATATATTTGATGGGGACTCCCTTTTTCATCAATGTCCACCATGATACCTTTTTTGGCACCTTATTATAAGTTTTTTCTAAATCAATAAAGACCATATGCAAATTTCTCTTCCTCTCTCAAAATCGCTCTATAAGTTGACAAAGCAAATGAATAGCCTCTGTCGTCGATCGCCCCGGCATGATCGAACTGGTTCTCTGGTATTTTAACATTCTGCCTTAACTTGTGTTCAATCACCCTTTCCCAAAGCTTCATGATGTGATACATGAGTTTTATTTCACGATAGTTTGAACAACTCTGGATATCACCCTTGATCTTATAGAGAGGTACTAGGGTACTCTTTCTCCACTCATTTGACATCTTTTTAGTTAGCCAGATCTTGTTAAAGAGGTTTGTCAGCCATCTCACGCCCACCTCTCTTAAGCATCTCCATACCTCAATAGGAATTCCGGGCCAAAAGCTTTCCTTGACTTCATCCTCTTCAAGGCATCTTTAACTTCAGATTCGCTAATTCTGCGCATATAATTACGGTTCATATCTTGACACTGAATGATAAGGTCATCCAAATCTTGAGTAGAATTACTATTCAACAATTTATCAAAATACTCTCTCCATCTTTTTTTGATTTCTTCATCTTGAACTAAAACCTTCTGATCCTCATTTTTGATACACCTCACAGTACATAAGTCTCTAGTCTTTCTCTCCCTTATTCGAGCAATTCTATATATATCCTTTTCAACCTGTTTGGTGTCTAACTCTCATACACTTCTTTATACACTTTAGCTCTTGCATTCTAAACGGCTTTCTTAGCCTTCTTCTTGGCTAGCTTATACCTCTCAAAACTCACTCTATAATTTTTCTTCAAATCTCTGTAAGAGTTTTGTTTGATCTTAATGGCAGCTTTTACTTCTTCATTCCATCATGATGTATCTTTACATGGTGGAGTACTACCCCGTGACTCACCAAATACATCTTTAGCTACTCTTTTTATGCAGCTAGCAATTTTATTTCATGTTGTCTTGGGATTATCTTGGGCTTTCCAATCAGCTAGCAATTAGATTCTCTCCATGACAAAAATATTTTTCATTTCTATCTTGTAAGTTAATAAAAAAACTTATTTTCCAAAATATTAATTGTCTTCCTTCTCATCTTTTCTTCTTCCTTGTTTTTCTTCACTTTGACCGCCACCATCACTACGTCACTGATGTGTCGACGCCACTACCACCTACCACCATGGTGTTACCTTATCGAAGTCACGATCACCCTTGTCACTGTCACTGTAGGCACTGCCACCCATTTTATTTGTAGGTGTTGCCAGTGTCGTGTCACCCATTAGAGCTTCGGCAGTTGCCACCACTACTAATGTAGGAACTAACCGCCACCACTGATGTTAGCACCCCTGCCACCATCACCGACACTATTGCTTTCAAAGAGCTGCCACCTCATTGTTGTTAGCACCAACGCACTAACCCATGCAATCATCGCCGCCACCATGCCATCACTATCATTGCCATTGTCGCACCATCAACACTGACTACCTACCACCACACCTCCGCCACCATTGCCACTTGTGTATACTGTCATCACTCCCTCTTCTGCCTTGTTGTCACCACCGCCATTGTCATCTATAATGTAGTCACCAACCTTACAACCAGTGTAGCCACCACCACCATCGTAGTCATTGCTATCACGGTCACTACTACCATTGGTACCAGCTTATCAATGATGCTACCACCACAACCACCACTCTTGCAGTGCAATTGGTAGTTTGCAGCTATCATCACAACAACTATCATCATTCTCGCACTACATAGGGTTAATTTGGGGGAAAAAATATAGTCCAAAGTGTCACAAATGTCACATTCCTTGAAATCCTTATGATGTATAAAAACAACAATATTATATTGGCCGGAATGTTAAAATCATACAAAAATGGTAATGCAATATTCTCAACAATCTGATGCTTGGGAACTAGGTAGCATGAACAACTCCTATCATGAAGCTGTGTCATATCGGACATGTCCGACGCACATGTGAGACACACATATCATGTGTATTTTTAAGAATTTGTCGCATGTCGTCGTGTCGTGTCCATATTAGTATGGCCATGTCCGTGCAGCATAGCTTGGTAATTAGGTTTCTCGGAGATGGAAATGTTGTATTCTGCGTATCAAACACAACCTTAATGCTAATTACCTCTTCTCCTAGAGCAAACTTTTTGAGTATAAGTTTATAACTCTTTATAACATCTTACTATTTTCTTTTTAAATATGCTATCTGCTATCTATAAGTATTTCCACCAGTTTTTATTCCTTGCTTTCCTGTGTACCAAAACAAGTGCTCTGTGTAAGATAGTTTTGTATAATTGCACAAATTTATAAGTACTTATTCAGATTCACTTTTCATTTATGTCAAGGATTGTAGAGGATGTTGAAGTACAAATATGATATATGGGAAATATACTTGTTCGTTTCTTTCATATTTTAGAGCTCACTTGTGAATGCTTATATATTATATTTACATGCATCTTATGATCGAATTTCTTTACATCTTAATACACTTAGTTGGACCTGATGGCAACTTTGATCAAAATCTTCTCAAAATCAACAATAATGTATAATATGTTTGCACATCTAATTTTTATGGGAATGCGGGAATGCTGGAATGTCAAGAAAGTGAGTGGGACATAGATATTGTTGTAGTGAGGATATCTTGAAAGAATTAAAGACTAGACAAGGTGTTTAAGGATTTTTTTCATTAGCGTACTATATTTCTGATTTATTTTTGTATTTATAGTTTTATACAAGGTTGTAAACTTGAGCGTGGATTTTAGCCTAGTATAGACGAGCTCCAATTCTACTGTGAAGTCATAATTGATTATCCATGAACAAATTGTTCTGTTTAGGTCCCCAGTTCTCGTGCTGTTGCACATCATAGGTTCTCATGAAGATGCTTGATGAAGAAGCACTACCAATGACTAAGTATATTATGTTTGAAGCAAACAAAATTTGCATAAAAATGATTTGGGTACTTCCCTTAGATATTCTCAGAAGCATCTTCTTCCAGGTACCTGCTATAGAATGGCCCTTCAAGAATGTGAGTCCACTCAGAATTCTGGAAAAAGATGCATGTAGGGTACACATCCTTTATTTTAGGGGTTGTGGGTGGGGGATGATCTCTTCACGAGAAGGGAACATGCCATGCAAAGACATTGGCTAGATCCGGCATCCACATGAACACATGCCCCTTTATTTGTAATTGTTGGATTATTTCATAGTTGCATACTTTGTTGACATTGTGGTGCAAAATTAAGTCTCTGATAAGCACATTGTGCATTTAAGAGTGGTCCTTGGATGAACTATTTAAAGAGAGCAAGGTGTTCCTTTGTTCAACTGGAGGCAACTTTTCTGGTGCATTAACAAGTATGGGGAGACTTGAATATGTATGTCATGTGTAAGCATTAGGGTGGAGGCACATACTTCTATATTAACTAATTGATTGAAGAAAGAATGGATGCATATATATTTGCAAGTATCTTTTTAGTAAGCCAGATTTTGTTAAAGAGGTTTGTCAGCCATCTCACGCCCACCTCTTCTAAGCATCTCCATACCTCAATAGGAATTCCATGTTAATGACCTTGAGCTTTGATTTCTCTATGTGATTTCTTTTGTATTTTTCTTATTCCAATAAGAATGATATTTTTAAAAACATTTCCTTAAACAGGCCACATGTGTATCTTTTTTTTGAGGCAGGCATCATTATTTCATTACTTGTTGATTTGGGGAATCCAAAATTTTGATTAGTAATTATAAATTTATAATACCATATAAGGTGGGGGCATGCTTCTCTTCTTGTCGTCTATTGTTAGGATGGCTGCAAACTAGGTTTCAAATATCATCCGATTCTAATATATATTGGCAATATTGAATCGAGTTTTGAGGTACCCGGTACGATATTAACCCTATAATATGGCCTTTATGGTCTATATTGCCGATCTTGATGGCAAATATTGATGATATTGATACATAAAACCGTTGGTTGACCGATGCGGGATTTTAAACCATGCTGCAATGTTCTGGTTACATTGATTAACCTTTGACCTGGTTTCTTATAATTGGAAAGTCTTTAATTGTGCTGTATGGTTGTCTTGTGTTTTACTTGGGCTTCTTGTATCATATTTCTTTTCGTATAAGTATGGTGATCTCTCAACTTCATATTCTTGATGTCGTCCATATTGATTATTATAAATTTATATTAAATACTCTCTGTCATGAATTTATTGATTGAATTCACGTGTCACACCAATATTTAAGGCATTTAGATGCAGAAGAGATTATGGAATTTAAATTCAGACCTGATTCATATGTATAAGGGTTATTTTGCATCTGTCTGAAATATGCAGAGTTTCTACTGTTTATTAAAGGCTATGTGGTATCTTTTGTTCATTGCTTAACTCAGCATTATCTTGCGTTCAGGTGGATTTTTTTTAATACTCTCACTGAAAATGATATAAGCAGGTGTCACTTTGTATTGTTTTCAAACTGTCGATCTTGTCATAATCTGTTTCTTCTTAAACTGTGTAGGATACTCAACAGAAAAAACCTCCTCCAAGTTTACAATCATATATGGAGAAGTCCTTCAAATATGGTGAGATGGATCTTGCTCATCATGATTTACCCCCTCCATGTCCTGCCTTTGAAAGAATTGGAACTGCAGCGATGGGTGGGGTTGATAATATGCTACCTCATCTAAGGCCTTCATCGCCTTCCAGAATTAGGTCAAAAGTTGATGGTTTCCCTGAAAGGGTTGCTGATAGGTCCTCTTTATCTGGATTTGGATCTGGCAGGCCAAGTGATCAGAATGGCGGGTTAGCAAGAAACTGGTTCTCTGGTGATGTTGCTCAAAATGCAGAAGCTTCACTTGCATGTAACCATGACAATAGATGTGACAAACTGCGCGCTAGATTGCTGATCGATGCTTACGGAAGTAAAGATACTTCACATGAGAGGCTACCGAAGTTTCAGCGGCTTGATTTTAATGACAGTAGTAGTGTTATGTCTATAAAAGATACAAGGAGTTCTGAAGAGGAGTATGTCTGGGAAAGTATGAGCCCAACATTAGCCAGCCAAAACGAACGGAACATCCCTACATCGTTTGGGCGTAATACTGATTTGGCCAGGCCGGATGCTGCATATCACCGAAAGGATTTTGCGAGTGATTGGCATAACCAAGATTTTCTTCCTCGGTCTGATGATCCTGCTAATAATATTGCAAATGTAATTTCTATCTTATATTTATGGCATGATAACGTATTTTAATCCTTTAGATCTAGCATATCTTATGCTTCAGTCCTTTGCCATATAGTTTTGGTATCTGATAGAAACAGTAGTAGATTAACTAGTTAGCATACATCATTTACATTGATTGCATGGATGTTTGACATCATGATATGTTTGCATGATTGCATCATCAAATGTTCAGCAGCATATTGATAATGAAGATTTTAATTCTTTTCTCTAAATTTTTGACATTTCAATTTTGTATCTGATCAGAACAGTGGTAGATGACTAGGTAGCATTCGACTTTCACTTTAGGAAATTGCATAAAATGTTTGACATTGTGATATTTTGCTTCACCAAATATTCTGCATCGTATTGATAAGGGGAACTTTGTTTGAAGTGCAGCAACACTTATGACATTTTACTTCTTTTTCTTGGATTTTGACATTTTTGGTTTAATGGTAATGGCAATTATATCTCCTTGTAGTTTATGGATGAACTTCATTTACCTCTACCACTCATATGTTACTCATATATGCTTTATCTTGATTTTATAAATGCTTGGTTTGTGACTGCTTTAAGTGATTGCTCTAATAGTAGCGTAGATATTTTCTTCAAATTATCTGTTTACATGATTTAACATGCAAAGTTTGTCATGTCTGAATTTGTCTTTCTTTTTTGTGTTATATAATTGCTATGTTTTATCTTTTATAAATCATCTTGGCCTTTCCTTACTTCCAGTTTAACAATAATTGTTTCTTGTTTTGCAGTCTTGCAGAACTTTCAGTGATAAGTTTCAGGATGATGTAGAGAGTCATAAAGAGCCAATTCAACAGGACCAGAGTTCTTACCATGCTCGAGAACCTTCGGCATTCTCAAATGTTTTCCTGCAGACTTCTCAACAAACCTCAATACCAAGATCACAGGGAAAGCTTCTTCAAATGTCCTATTCTGTGAGTGGAATGGCCTCGACGATTGCTCAGAAAAAATCTTGCTCTTTTGATGATGCTGGCCAAGCAGACTTGCCTTCCGAAAGAATATCAAGTAGGCATTCTGACTCTCTGAAAGGCGAAGCATCAGCACTAGAGAGGCATTTGGCACAAAAACCTCATGCCACTTCAGTTTTATGGCCTCTAGTTTATAAGTCGCAACCTCCACTGCCTACTGCTGCTTCACAGCAGCAAATCAGGAGTCTTTTTGAATCTACTGAGCCTATAAAAGCCCAATGCCCAACCGACCTTTATTCCTGCACAGCCAGCATTTTGATGCCGATGACAGAATGAAATTGAACCCAATCAGTTCTCAACATTCTGGTTTCAGTTTGAACCTAGAAAGTCTGCAACAAACAAGTAATTTACCATTAGAGTCTCATGAGGGTCAAGAAATATCGGCATCGCTTGCTACAGCTCCAGTATCACCTCATTTAGGTCATAACTCTTTCCATGGACAAGACCAAGGAGCTGTTATTAGTCCAAATTTGCCCAATTTAAAATCTGAAATAACTCCTCCTATTCATCCTCCTCTCCAGTCTTCAGTTTACTCTTTTCGTCCTCTACATCTGCCTCCTCTTCGTCCTGCTCTGCCCCCAGTTCCAGCTGCTGCTCCTCTTTCAGCTGCTTCTGCTGCTGCTGCTGCTCTTCCAGCTACTGCTGCTGCTTCCCCTCCTGCTTCTGCTCCTCTTCCTCCCCCTACTGTTGCTGGTGCTGCTGCTGCTCCTCTTCCTTCTCCTTGTCATCCTGTGTTTCCTCCTCCTCCGCCGCCGCCTCCTCATCCGATGCTTCCTCCTCATCCTGTGCCTCCTCATTATCATCATTCTGTTCCTCCTCGTTTTTTTAATCTTGTTCCTTCCCTTCCCCTTTTTGCAACCAATTCTCATCCTGTTCCCATTCTTCCGCCACCTGTGCCGACTCAAAATAATTCTTTTACCTTTATGTGTGCACCTTGTGGCCCTTGCCTCTATGTCCAGGTCCTCTGCCTGCTCCCTCGCAGGTTAGACCTGCATCTCAAAGTACTAATACAGTCATTTCTGAGTCACCTGCAAATGCGTATTCTGGCTTAATTAGTTCTCTTATGGCACAAGGTTTGATTTCATTAGCCCCACCAAACCCGCCTCAGGTACCTCCCCAGGTGAACTGCTCCTTGTTTTCTTCTTTCACGTGTATGATAAGTTGTATCTGGCTTCTTAATCAACTATTCTGGTCTACAGGATGCTGCGGGGATAGACTTCAATGCAGAATTTCTAAAGGTTCGACATGAGTCTTCAATAAATGCTCTTTATGGTGATCTTTCTAGGCAATGCACGACTTGTGGCATGCGTTTTAAATCCCAAGAAGAGCACAGTAATCATATGGATTGGCATGTGACTAAAAACCGGATAGCTAAAAACCGGAAGCATAAGCCATCTCGCCACTGGTATGTTAGTGCACAGGATTGGCTCAGTGGTGCAGAAGCGTTAGGAACTGATGCCTTGCCTGAATTTTTTCTCACGGAATCAGTCACCGAAAAGAAGGAAGACAAAGAAGTAGCTGTTCCTGTTGATGAAGATCAGTCCAAATGTGCACTATGTGAGGAGCCCTTTGAATACTTCTACAGTGATGAAATGGAAGAGTGGCTTTATAGGGGGGCTGTATACATCAATGCACCGAATGGGTCACTTGAATGCATTGAAAGCTCCAAGCTTGGACCCATTGTTCATGCCAAGTGTCGCGCAGGAGGTAATGGTTCTGGAAAGACATAGGCGGTAAGTTTCTTCGCTCATGGATATAATAAATGGATGAAGTTTATAATGTCCACCTATAATTTAGTGTCAGGGTAATGTTCGTGACATTGATATAGACATATATATCTTTACTGAGGAAGAATATGTAAACTAGCTAAGAGAATTGTGGTGTGGCATCTTAGCATTATATATGCTTATTTTTTTAATTCTCCTTTTGTCTCATATGACAGTAATGGGTTTTTATAGCTGATGAAGCTAACTAAAGGCGTAACATAGACCCATTTAATATGGAATAATTGAAATAACAACCCATTTTTTTGTTTTACTTTTAGTTCTTTAGTTTGTAAGTTCTGAGTCTTCTGATAAAAAAAAAACTTCTAATTTTTCATTTCTTATTGATATTGATTTGACAAATTATTGATTTGCCTTGTCAGGATTAATTGTTAGGTATCACATAATTCTTTTTCTTCCGTTCATAGCAGTCATAAAATTATAATTTTGAAAGCTGGGAGTCAATGTTTCAATTATCACCAGCGTAATATTGGAGAGCATTTTTGTGTTTACATAGGGTCTTTTGTCTTTTCTTATTGGAGATTGAAGAGATCCATAGAAAAACCAACCAAGATTCACAACTCTGTCAACCTGTTGTCAACCCTGAGTTAATTTCTGGACCAGGTGGGCCCTGAGCATGAGGGCTTGCAGTAGTATCAGGAAAGCCAGTAGTTGGGAATCGACAATTTTATTTGTTGCCCGGCAATGTAAGCTCACACAAAAAATGCATCCAAGGGGCAACTGTCCAAACCCCTTGGTTAGGAGTCAGTGTACTTGAATAGGTAAGACAATTAGGTTAACTTCCCTATGAAGATAACCTGATATCGTTCTGTCTTGATATGCTAGAGTCATAAGTTAATATTGTGTGATTGTTTCAACATGATTGGTAGAAAATTCAGAAGGAATGATCTGATTTTTCCGAAGAAGTTGAAGTTCACCTAAAGAGATCAATAACAATTTTATTTGATTATAATTGTAGAAGCAACCTTTTGCATCAAACAGGTGTTAACAAAAAGAAACTCACCCTTTAGATTCAGGACATTCAAACATCAAGCAATAATGCTCCTCTGACAACCTCAAAAATGAGAACAAAGGCCACATAAAGGTTTATACTGAAGTTCTCAAGAGGAAAAGATGATTTAGCTCAGGTCTCTATCATTCCTTACCTGCGGCTTTGAAGCTGTTGAACATGTTTCGTTATTTGGCTACTTGGGAGCCTTAGAGAAGGGTGACTCATGTCAACTCCAGATCTACTGTGTGAGGATCAATGTCAAATCAGTTTAATTTACCACAACATGGGTACTGGGTAGTTGTAGAAAATTAGTCATGTAACTGTCTGTCACGAATGGTGAGATGACATAATAATCTGATCATTGCAGGTCTACTTTTGGATGTAACAATGGTTAGTGACTGATAGTCTATTTGACACACAGGAATGTCTCTAATAATTCCTCCATTCTGCACCAAGATAAAGTAATAAACAATGTGTTGATGGCCTATTGAACTTCATTGATGTCATTGTGGTTTTAAGATTGGATGAAGTAGCATATATATACTGATTTATGTTTGGGTGATTCAAAAAATGGTTTCTTCTTAAAAAGCCCAGAACTAATGATTAAAGCTTAGGCTGACCTGATGCTAATCTCAATTTATTAAGAAGAGAGAATGGGCATAACTTTGTTCATTTGTCATCATCTCGCTTTTCCTATGGGTTCTTGTTTTCTCTCTCCCTCTCTCAAAATGATGGTGATGTTAAATTTCTTAAAATGCTGGTTAAAAGTCAATAAATTTCTTAAATTTGACTGATTGATCAGTTTTGTGATGTTAATTCCCTGTCGTTTGGAGGCAGTTTCAAAATTAGGAAAAATACTTTAAAACACCAAATGCTTATAAAGACTCCAAAATAGTTTTGCTGCACATCTTATATGGATATAAAAGGAGTCCCATTTTACATGCTATTGCATCTGTACCAGACTCAAGAAGGGTATTATAATCACCCAAGCTTCCTCTTGGAGCATGAATCAACACTGAGAAAGCTCATTAAATTAATGGAGCAATTTTTTATGACTGGTTATTAACTTGATGTTGGACTTTATCACTTGATTCCAAATTCTTTCCCAAGTGTGGCTAGAGAGATCCTTCCAAGAAAAACTTAGAGCCAACTGGATACTAGGCTGGCCTACCATTTCTGGTCATGTAATATGTAATGTTCATACAACCAAGGAACAAACCCTATAGATTCCCATATGCAAGGAGCATTGGATATGAAGGCACAAGGTGATCATAATGCTTTGGGGAATCTTGTTGATCCATGAGGCATAATATATTAGAAACAATCTGTTGGAATGACAACTGTAACTTAGGAAAGAAATAATAGAAATGAATGGCAAACCTTCGCTTTTAAACACCATCACATCAACAATTTTTTCATTAATTAGTTGTGATTATTTCATGAATCAGTATGGCTACGTTGGGATAATTCGTATCTGGCGATCGAAGTAGTTTGTGGTACTGAATAATTGGCCATCAGTGAACACTTGATGAAATCATGAAAATACTGGTGACTGATTTGAATATATCTTATTGTTTTGATGATTTTTTACTGTTTAAATGATTTTATTATTTTTTTTAATATTTTATATTTGAGGAATTGAGCTATTGTTGTTGATTGCTGTATTTTAGCATCGTGGACTTTGGTATTTAGTTAAAAGTCTTTCATGTCCTAATGCTAGCTTATTTTACTGTTTTATGGATCTGATGAGTCATTTTCATTCTTACTGCTCATTTATTCTGGTCTGACAATCAGATCAGGCACTTCTGTTAATTAGACCCGCAAATCTATTTTTCATCATGTTATCCTGGGTAGGCTGACAGAAAACATTTTGTTATAGCATTTTGTCATTTTGGTAAGAATGGAATTGGACATCACAGAAGCAGGCTAGAGAAGGGAGTCTTGAGTTTGGGACTGAAGTGCAACAAACAAAGAGACGGTGGTCCTTCAGCAAATTACATTTTTTGGCTTTGTAGACACTGATTTAATTTTGTCCAAATCAAATGGCATGATCTGAGTAGAATTCATATCTTTTTCATAAGAATATATATTATAAGAGAAAATGTTTGAAGTTGATCTTCATGAGTCCTAGGCACCTTTGAATGAATCTGAACCAGTAATTTTGTGTTTTTTCCTGGTATCTAGAAACTATATGAAATTTACAAATTTATTTATCTGGTTAGTTCTATGAGAGCCAAACAATGCCTAAACGAATAAAATTGAATTATCCTACATGAAGTTGCACTTGCAAATCTTGAAATTTCCCTTTTCGTGATGTTCCTCACCACAATTTCTCCTTTTGCAACCATATACTGCTTTCTAGTTTTTCTTTTTTTAATCTTATCCGAAATTCCCTCTTGAAATTTCCTTTTTCATGTCGTTCCTCATCAAAGTTTCCCCGTTTGCAATCAGATAGTGCATTCTAGGATTTTTATCATAGCCTCTCCGGAGAAATAATACCAAGAAAAATTATATATATAATCACATCGAAACATTGTTTAGTGTTGTTATAACCATTTTTGAATATTTTTCATGTTCAACTACTTAAAATATTGATGAGTATTGAAGTTTACCAACTAGTGACATACCCAATTATCATAATCGTACTAAATATGCCTTGATTTTTCATAAAAAAAGTTCCTATTTTGTTTAAATAGCATGTAGATATCCATGATGTTAGATATTTTAGTTAATTTTCATTTATTTGAGATTGTCACTGTTCATGTAATTCCTATCTCTTGCTTCATAACCTTCTCAAATAAATGATATATACAAGCTTTCATGCTTGTTTCTAGAACAATCTTGGAATCTAGTTTAACCTCAAGGGTTATGAATTGATTCTATCCATAGTGGGGAGCCTGAACTTTCTGTATGATGACATTCTGCTTAGATGATAATAGCTTTATGATGCAAGAGACACGCAAATGTGTGAGATAGAATTGTACTCACCATCTTTGTTGAAAACTTTGGTTCCCTATAGTGTTTGGTTTTTAGTTTCTGAACTGTCCATTATGTATGATGAAAGTTAACGATGGGTTTATTATTGAAAAGAGAATATCTAGACATGTGAGGTCCAACATTTAGTAGCGTCAATTTTTTTATTCTATTAAATAGCAGCATTAAGTATGATGGAACAGTTATTTCCAGAAGTATTGCTTCTATGAGTAAGAAAGAAATACCTTATACGAATATGATGGTACCAAGTATGCCATGAATAATGGGCTTTCATAATACCATTTTTAAGAAGAGTTAAGTGTAGATTGTGGTCGGACTTTGGTGTCATCGCATATGTCTTCAACTGTTCAGCTAAATAAAAGATATTTTGACGGATGATCCAATGGAAGAAGGGTTCCAGTCATTCAAATATCGTGATACATCTTCATGCCCTCTGTTGCATCTGGTAACCTGTTACTGCCGAACATGGGCATTGATCTCTTTTTTGTTCTGAGGACGGAGTAAATACAAACCTAATTGAAATGATGTAATGTATTCTCATGTGTTCCCGATCATGATATTAATGCTATGGTTGCTGGACATGGACATGGGTGTTGGATTCTTTTTTGGATGTGGGATTGTCTCTATAAAGCACTCACAAGTAAACAAAAAGCTGCACACGTGTTACATACGTATCCAATATTTGGATACACCTAAAATTGTGGGGTACCTGTTCGATGCCGGCGCATGTTGGTCACACTCTATGAAGCATGGGCATGGACACAAGACACAGATATGACACGACCAGACACAGGGGCACCACAAATGCTTCTACTGTAGGATACAGTGACATGGTGATATAACTATGTGTATGTGTGTGTATCTACATAGACATCGAAATTCATAGTGATTAGGATGTGTTCTATTAAAAGTAAAATGAAAAATAAAATAAAATTTAAATGTTCACATCTATAGCTTCTAATAAAAGTAACAAGCAAAATAAAAAAAAAATCTAATTAATACGTCATCTAGCTTATGATGTTTTAGATTCTACTAACATATTTCTTTATTTGAAGAGACATTTTTCATGTTTATCTAAGCGACGTGGGGGGGTACCTGTTGGATACAGGCACATGTTGGTCACGCTCCATGAAGTATGGACATGGACACAAGACAGATATGACACGACGCGGACACGGGGGCACCACAAATCCTTAAACTGTAGGATAGGGTGACACGGTGATATAACTATGTGTATGTATATGTATCTATATACACATCAAAATTCATAGTGATTAGGATGTGTTCTATTAAAAGTAAAATGAAAAACAAAAATAAAATTTAAAATTTCACATTTATAGCTTCTAATAAAGTAACAAGTAAAAAAAAAATCTAATTAATAACTCATCTACTTTATGATATTTTAGATTTTACTAACATTTCCTTATTTGAAGAGACATTTTTCATGTTTATCTAAGAGACGTGTGTTTTTCGTATCCAACACAACTTTAGATTTTATTTACGGCCGACACGGTGTTGAACATGCTGTTGAGACACGATTTTATGGTTTTTAAATCCGATACGACTTCAGAGTGTTTGATTCATGTCGACAAGTGTCTTGCAGGTGTCATACTCGACACTCACTTTGAAGTGTTCGTGCTTCATAGGTCATGCTTTTTGAAGTATCCCAAAATTTAGTTGTATGTGCATATGTGCTGGATACTTTCATAAGGAGCTCTACCAACTTGATGTAAATTTTGGTCGGACTTTGGTGTCATCACATTTGTCAACAGGTTAGCTAAATAAAAAAATTCTAACGGTAAAAAAATTCTAACGGTTGAGCCAAAGAAGAATGATTTCACCCAAAATATTGTTAAAGATCTTCATTCCCTCTGGTGCATCTGGCATTGTCGAACTTGGAATTGATCTTTGTTTTGTGCTGTAGACTGGGAGTAATATAAACCTACTTGAAGATGATGAAATGTATTCCCAAGCATTCTTGGTCACAATAATTATGTTATGGTAGAGCGGAACGCGCTGGGGCAACAATCCCCTCTAAATTTTGAAAACTTAGTTGCCTTCGAACTTTATAGGCCTATCACCCTATCCAATTAAATTCATTCACATTCTGGTTAATTAGATTGCACATTTCTATCTACTTGCCCACATTCTTATCTGCATTCATCTTTGCTCTGATTTAGAAAGTGGGCCTCACACATCACTGATTAATAGGAAAATTTTAACTTGACATTATTTTTTCCAGATCTTAAATGGATAGGAATTCTCAAATTATCAAAATGAATGTGAAGGACAAATTGCACACATGTCGCCATATGTATCCAATATTTGGATACTCCGAAACTGGGGGATACTTGTTGGATATGCGTGTTTGTCGGTTACATATTTTGAAGTATCCTAATTTTATTATATTTCTGGGATGTACGTGCATATATGCTGTATAATTAACTAAGACTAAGAAATTACGTTAATATTTAATCAAGGTTCACAATGTGATGTGATTTGTGGATGCTCATTTTACGTACCACTTTTTGATATGTTTGCAGTCGAATGATAATTTATGGTAGATTCCTATATGAGGGTTTTCATGTGTTTTGAACTCGTTGGATGCCAGTTAGGTGATTTGAAATGATGATTCTATTTCATGGAATATTAATGGGCATTATAGTTCATCTCTCGTTAGAAGTTCTTTTCATTTTATTCCTGTTATTGTTTATCATTTGACTTTTTTCCTTTATCAAAATAAGTATAAACAGATTACAATTATTAATAAATTTTATCGGTGTTAATCCTTTTGTGTTGTGTCCTAGGGTTTTATGATTACCTCATTATTCCATGTCATATGCTATCATATGCTTATAACCATACTTGTTGTATCTATCTATGCATCTTTAAGGTATCCCTGTGTTGGAATATTTTCTCGATAATCTAGACATGAGAACCTGGTTGCATACAGGTTTATTTGCAACCTATACATATAAGTAAGATAATTATTTCCTTATTATCCTTTAGTTTATGTTTGTGTGGAATAAACATAAATAGTGAACAAAATATGAGTTTTTTAATTTCGTCAAAAAAGCCACAAGCCGCCCAAGCCAATAGTCATCCATTTATTTTAGTATATAAAGAGTGAGTAGTGAGCTGTTAATGAAGGAAAACTGTATACAAGAAAATGTGAGAAATTTGTGTTGGAAATGATAGATGGTAGATTTTATCTTGAAGAGGTTTCAATATTTTCAGGTTATTGCTATGGCTTTACATTTATATTTGTTAGCTTGATTTATCTTACAGCAACTGGAACTAGTTTTAACAACTTAACATTTGCAGGTAATGAATAAAGATTGTGGTGATCAATCAGCTTCATCATGCTGAATCTATACGCGGTGGGTGCACCATGGTCTCTGGTATGCATCATGAAACAAATTTTCCAGGTTCAGCTGGTGTACTTGCCATCTGGACATTGTGCGCATACAGTTGGAACCCTGTCACACACAGCTGGTGAAGCTTATTTGTCTCTCCATTATTCCTTGTTTTTTTGCTTTTTCTTTTTCTGCTCTTACATTTTATTTTTGCAGCGCCAATCCAGCAAACTCTTCCATAGTCATGAAATACTCAGGTCATTCAGGGCTCTTCACAACTGATGCATCAATGGCGATGCAGTTATTGCAGCATGTCTTTGTTTATTTCATTCAGGCCTCCTTCACCCTTTTTGTGTTTCCTCCCCTTCTCTTATGCAGGGAGTGTTTATAGGTGCAAAAGCAAGGACCATGCAGCCTTCTCATTTTGGAACAGAGGGCGTAAGTGAGAAGCTGGTTTGCGGTGAGAACTAACTACTAGCAACTACATTAGAAATTTTACTTGGCTTCTTTTCTGTTTTCTTTTTGCGTAAAGGTTAGCAGCTATTATTCAATTGTTTGGTATTTGATGTAATACAGAGGATGATTGAGCTGGAAAAGCTTTTAATGAAAGTTAAAGGATATAGGTTGGTCCATTCTTTTAAGGAAACCTTGATATACTTCCACCTGACTCAATTTTTTTTTTTTTTTAGTTGTTATAACATCAGGGTTTTGTGGTTATTAATTTCCACCTCGGCAATGAAGGCTGTCGACTGGGTGAGAGCGAACTTTACAAGCCTGAAACTGTGAATATGCATCCATTTGATATTTAATTTTGCGAGGAGTGTAATTGCGTCCACCATAGTTTCCTATTTTTGGAATTAACGTTAGTTTGTTAGATGTAGTAAATTAACATGTCAAAAAAATCCAGATCAGTTGTAGATAAATCATCCAATAAGATCATGTTAATTCTCTACTTTTCTGCGATGTAATTTGGGTTGGATCCTACTTCAACTGTTGAACTGCTATGTTCTTGATGTTGGTTTGTGGAAAGACAGTGAAGGTTTCATGCTTGAATGATGCCCTGCATCTGTGCTTTTTTTATGTTTATATGGCATTGATGTTATAATTGAAATGTGAAGGTGAAATAGTTCTCTGAAACCAAGTGGCGACAAGTGAGGTTTTATGGTGTTAGGCTAATGCTTGTTTGGAGAAATCGGATGATATTATTACATTAAATTGGTCAAGGTTTTTAACTGAGACAAGACATGAGACTATTCATGCGATGGCCCACAATTGGGGGGTGGAAATGAATTGAATCAAACCAAACGCTGTAATATTGGAATTTGAGATTATTTGCAGTACTTGGATTCAGATTTAAATGCTAAATAGTATTTGTACTTGATTTGACATGTATATTTGACATTCTAAAACATTTGTAAATATTTGGTTAAATCTTTGCAAACATGTAGTTGAAAATATTCATGAACATTTGTATTTAATTCAATATTTGATTTTAATATTTGGTTTGCTTGCTTGATATATTTGATTCATGTTTTTATGAGATATCTACCTGATTAGATTTGACATTCCAGTTCTTTAACATTTGACAATTATAACAGTAAAAGGGTGAAATGTAATTATATATAATATTATAATTTTAAGGGGTTAAATGCATATTTACTCAACAAATATTTTGATAAACTAAATGGATCAAGTTCAGTTCGTTTAATTCATGAATACTTAAAGGCTTCTTTTTCATGCTTAAACGATCACCCAAATTGAATTTGATTGAACAGCTGGATGAATTATTATTGAACTATTTGATTATTATTCCATCAATTTTTACCCCTACTTGCAATCACATGAGATTCAATCACAGGACTACTTATGAAGTCTTTGAAGGACTAGCAGAAAAAGAGACACTTCACTTGTCTATTTGCTTTCATATTTTGTGGGTTTCATATTATTTGACCAGCAGTTGAAAATTCATTAGCTCAGTTTGTCTTTCCAGATTAAACTGAGTATAACTCCAACTAGTACTAAACATGAGAGAGGTTTGCTTGAGTATGAACATTCGAGGAACTGCACCATTTTTCTGGTATATATTGATATTTCCCAAGCTAACTTTGCTTCTCGCCTTGATTCGATTGTCTACTTGAATCTGCAGGTCGTTTCTCGCGCAATTTTACTAATAGGTAACCTTGCGCAATCTCACATTTCAGTCATCAACTATGGTTTGCAACAGATTTGACAACAGTCTGTGGTATCAAGAGCTCATAACTACAAAGCACATGAGTGCCAAAATATTGGAAAGGTTCAAAGATCAAAATACTTGAATTCAACTCTACAAAGCAAAACAATAATTCAGGAATTATGATCCAAAGAATATGGTCCTCCTAAATCTTTCCTAAGAATCCTCGCCGAGAATCTCATTCTTGATGTTACCAACAACAGACATCACTAGATTTTTCACCACTTCAACTGGTGCAGGAGGAAGATCCGAGTGCGGGTCAGGATCTGCAAGAATCTGGAAAGAAACAGTCACCAGCGAGCCGTTTGTCAACCACGGAGGTCCATCAGGGACAACGGTGAATCCTGAAGGCAAGAGTTGGACCGTATCTGGATCCCCACCACCCATAACATTCATAGTTTCTAAGGGAGCATAGACTACGTATGAGCATGTATCATCAAAGCAACTCTCTTGGATAACCATCATTTTCTTGTTCGCGCCATTGGTAGACTGTAGCCCCTTGAATCACAAGGAATCGGACCAAAATTAGTTTCGCAGACATGAAGGAAGAAAGAAAGAAAGAAAGAAAGTCGGATGCACTTACATTTAAGCCGAGAAGTGAAATTCGATTGCCATGATTGATGCCTGTGGGTATGTTAGCCACTTCTGAAAGTGTCCCATTTTCAAACAGAGTATCCCACTGCTCCAAAATTATATGTAACGTTATTAACAGTTTGAAATATTGCCAAAACTTGAATGGAATCATTATTATTTACATGTTTGATAAAATGATTCAGTTTCACATAGAAAGATAAAAAACATTGGGTAAGAATATAGCAACCATGTTGTCAGTGAGGTTTTGTGTGAAGTGAATTATATTACAATTGCACACACAGATTTTATTTAGTTAGATGTTGTAGTTTGCTTTTTTAGGAATTGTTGTATTGGCTTTATTTCTATACAATACTTAGTAAAATTTACGATTTTAGAGGTTTTGTGTAATATGAACTGTCTAATAACATGTATCGATAAAAGAAAATTTACATATAGATATCTCATAAAGAACCATAACAAATTAATTTATAGTGTGTTTTTCAAAAAAAAACATGTAGTTTTATAATGTACATTGTGATAGAGAAATTAGCTAATGATTTATGCCATTATCTTTTACCCCCAGGAATGGGCTCAATGTTGATAAATAAATTTACAAACAGTATCATTGTTTTTAGACTAAAAGAGAAGAAAAATGAACATGTTACTAAAAGAAAATATTTAGTTTCTATTGCAGAATATGCATTAAATATATAAAACTAATAAGATTCATTGTACTCATTATGCAATAATTCTAACCTTGACAATTTTTAGCTGGTATTAGCTCAAGGGTTCTTTCAACTTGCTGTCATGATTTTCTGATGAAATTACCTTGAGCGTATACATAACAATTTGCAAGAAAATATAATAACTGTAGGGAAAATAAAAGAAGGAAAGTATGTTGAGATCCTGGAATACCTTAGTGCGATTGTTATCATCACAAAGGAAATCAAATATTCTTCTTGGCGTTGCAGGTAACCAAACTGAACTGGATGCACTTAGAGTGATTCCAAAAGGCATCCTAGGATCACTGATATTTCTTTTACTTGCGACTCGCATATCTTTTGCACTAGTCCCAATTTCATTCACCCAACCATGAGCGATTGAGCCGGCCACACCAGCAAAAAAGGACAGCAGCATCCTCTCGGCAAGTTTCAGTACATAAACCTGCATCCTAGTTTGATTTTCTCTCTCTGCAATCAATCATGTCATGATTCAGACATCATCAGAATTTTGCAGTATGAACTATATATTTGTTGTGAAAGTTGAGCAAGCTACCATCCTCAGTGCAATTGGAGAAGTTGCAGTTCATAACACTTGTGAGGCGACTACACTGTCGATTCAAAGTGGCCAGCCAACGTTTTGCGCCAAATGCAATGCCAGAATCGACAACGGGCTTGTAGATACCATGAACTAGTCTGTCATGAGCTTCAACATTTTCAACCCAGGTCACCTGTTTTATATCAATCGAAATGAAAAGAGATCAGATTTCGTATATGCATCTTAAATTTGCGACATTTCTCTTTTTAGTTTACCTTCAATGATTTGTCGTCCATTTCGCGGATTAAACACCCTGAAGGCTTTCTCTGGCATTTGTTGGGAGGGCCAGAACAAAAGGCGTCCAATGAGACATCGACAACGATCCAAGCTCTATCTGCAGGCAAGTTTTTGCAGTAGCGCAAGAACAAACACTCGCGAGTAGAAACTAATGGGGATGGTAGGTGGTATTCAGCCAAAATCTGAAGCAAAACAGATGTTCAAATTGAAAATTGAAGAAATTTTGAGAGATGTATCTTCATTTCACATACTATTTTGGTGATTCATGTTCTAATGCATTATTGAATATAAAGCAATTTCATTCCATTATATTTAGATATAGCAGTTCATATAAATGCGACAAGCGAATCTAATTGACAACATATCTCATTTTCCGTATGGAAAAGAAATGAAAGCCTTTGTAATAAGTATACTAAAGAATCAAGAACAGAAACACCCACACACAATGCACAAGTAATGTTTTATCTATCTTTGAATGTACTGTAAATATATGTCCAAATTTATCTATATATCCAAATTTACCATCTGTAGAGTTCCATCACAATTCCTCCCCCTCGAGTGAACCTCGGTCGTTCTCGCCCTTAACACAATGCCAGAAAACATAGCCGACCATTTCTTCTGCAGAATCAAAGGATATAACATGAATTACGGCATACAATAACTACATTGAACAGAAATCAACTCTCTAAGCCCACATCAAAGTAAAAACAGAGAAGGCAAATCTTACAGAATCATTCAATATCTCTACCAAATTGCGCGCATTCATATTAACTATGGTTGTGGCTCGTGTTGCTTCCCTGATTAACCCAAAAGTGTTCTCAGCGCCACCCCATTTCGAGACGTTGCACAAGTACACCTGTTCGTTGAGTATATCTGCAGAGCTGTCAGGGCCAGCGGGCAGCCACAGGGGCTCGCCACTCTCAGCCATTACCAGAAGCTCATCTGCTGCAGCTTCGGCGATCTCTAAGAGCACGTTTGCATTCTCCGTTCCTGTAGCTGAAATGATAGTATCATTTCCCGTATTTTTTTCTACTCCAAACACATCGCTTCCAAGATAATCAGGCTGGATTCCGGAGCTAAGAGCAGCGAAATTCGATGGACCAGCCTTTGGGGCTGGCTGTGGACATAATGACAGTGAATTTCCACAGTATTTTCCGTCTCTTTTTGATAGCTGTTCATTGTAAAATACAGTGAATATATTATATTATAGAGTCCAAGTGAAAAAGACCCTAATGTTAGAAAGTAGAATTACTGTAAAGTAAAATGCCTTTCGCTCTAATTACAGAGAGCTCTAATCTTGAATTGAAAAATAAGAGATATTAAGATTAAAAACATGATACTCAAATAGTCTTGAATATCCGCCAATTGAAATATCATTATAATCTGAGTTTCTACCTCTTCCTTCAGTTGAGCATTTTCGAGTCTGAGCAGACGGTCGTTGAGCATCGAGTCTCCATGAGGGCCGCCGCAGTTGTGGCAGACGTCAGAGCGAAGGGCTTCTTTGTACACTTCAATCTGGCTCCTTAATAGTTCAACTTCAGCCATAAGTACACGGTTTACACTCTGAATCTCTTTATTCTGTTAAGTAAAAGAAAATCCAAATTAACTAGAAAAATATAAGATAAATAATAATATTTTTGGTTAACTAAAACATTAATGATAATAAAAACAATTATTCAAAAAAAAATGATAATAAAATCAATAATTTGAGATGGAGTGGACTTACTTTCTTCTGGGTTCGCTTGTTCTGAAACCAAAATTTTACTCTTGAAGGATCAAGCCCGAGCTGCTCGCCTATTTGTATTCTCTCCCTCTCATCTGGGTGTTGGCTCATTGCAAAGTACCTGAAAGAAAATAAAAGAAAATTAAACAAGATTTGTAATGCTAGCAAAGAGATTTTTTCCCCTCCTTTTTTGGGAAACTCATTTATGTCTATGAATTTATATGAATCATACTCCTCCAATTGTATCTTTTGTTGAAATGTATGTCTTTCGTACGGCTTCCTTCCACTTTGCTTCTGTTCGCGCTCTTTTCTTTTTTTATTGTTCTCACGCTCCATGTTGAAATTGAAGTCTTTATCATGAAATTGAGACTGTAATTAAAAATCATTTATGCAAAATGTTAATTGAATATTGTAGCATAGAAAAGGATTACATACACATAGATGTTCATGCATGCATATGTGCATATGGCATATCCAGAACTTAGTATTATGGAAAATGGTAACATATTTATTTCTCAAAAAAAAATAAATATCTCGGTTTTTATCTTAAATACTTTAGTTGTAAACCGAAAAATGGGATTATGATTAATAAATTTTCACTGCAAAACTGTTATAAGATTAGTAAGAGAAAAGGTGAATTATATTCTTCTAACATTCATTTGATAAATGCCTCTTTAATAAAATTGTGAACATATTCCGCCTTCTTCAAATTACTAATAAGATGAAAATTAATAAAATAATCATATGATGGTAGCATAAATCCACGAATGTACCATCATTTCTCTTGTACCTTTTCCTAATCAGTTTAATTAGAAGAATGATTTGATCAAATTATATGAATTTTACTAATTAGGATGAATAAAAACTTGGAATGTTAGTGAAACGCTTATTTATGATGGGAAGATCATAGACTTTAGATATACGAATTTTCCGTATTAGGGAAACTTAAATCCCTTATATGAAGGAGCATGCGAGTTATCTACTATATCAAAAATAATTTTCAACTATCTAGTAATTTTTCTATTAAAATATACTAGATGGAATGCAGAAAAGAAAAATATATCTTATCAATTCCTCAAATAGCTCAAGATGTGAAATAAAAAATTAATTAAGCAAAAATATTCTTTTCCTCAGAGGTCAATATAAGTGAGAAATAAACAATCAAACAAAGAATAGTTATTCTATCTCTCTAGCTATGCTCTCCATGTTGAATATGAAGTTTGAAGTATTTATGGGAAAATTGGAAAAATTTTTGACGGTTAAACCAAATGATTCATGTAAAGTGTTAATTGAAAACTATATATAGAAGGGGGGGCAAGGTAATATAGACATGTTCCAATATATGAACTTAGATTTTCATGATAACAGGTCTACATATGGAATATCTAGTAATTGTAATTCTAAAATGGCCATTTTAATTTTATTTGTCAAGAAAAAGGGGTCCTTACCTTCTATCATAATCATTTTGTTCATAAAAAATTATTATGAAAATAAAGTTTCACCATAAAACTTCTTCAAGCTAGTAATTAAGGACAAAGATGAATTAGCAAGAAAGACAACTTAGATCTTTATCACGAAATGGGGAAGTTAGAGACTGTTAAACAAAATGATTTGCACAAAGTGTTAATTGAATGCTGTAGCATAAAAAAAAGTAATATATGCATACCTTGATACAAGAATTCATGAAAATACATCCACATGAAAACAGTTCTATATATTGCATATCTATTGCTTAATGCGTATTATCAAATTAATATATATGCAAGATAAATGAACTTAAATCTTCATGAAAACAGATCTATATATTGCATATCTATTTCTTAGTATTATCAAAGTAATACATACATAAGATAAATGAAATTAAATCTTCATGAAAACAGATCTTTATGAACAGATCTAGATACGGCATATCTAGTACTTAGTGGTATGCAAAACAACCATCATTTTATTTCTCAAGGGTCCTATTTATTTTCTATCATGATTACTTTATACATAAAATAAAAAATGAGAATATGACAAAAAAAAGGTTCACCACAAAGCTTCTATAAGATAAGTAAGAGATTAAGATGTTTTATGCCTTTCATTTGACTAACACCTCTTTCATGAAACAAGTGAACATATATATTCCACACTTTCTCAAATCACAATTAAATGAAAATTAATAAAAAAGAAAGCATACCGTAGGATTGCACGACCGTGTCATCTTCTCTAAGCTTCCTTTCATCAAATTATTTCAGTATTTAGCAAGAATAGAACCCTGGGCTATTAGTCAAGCAGTTAATTTTATGAGAAAGGCATGCATGTATTTGAGGTATAGGGATTTTTCATATAGAGAAAATTAAATAATTTTCCTTATAAAGAAGATCATATGGGAGTTACCCTATTAAAAAGAAAAAACAATAATCTACCATATATTTTCTGAAGAAAGAATACAATAGAATGGAAGGTGGAAAAGGAAAGTAAATTTCAGCAGTACCTTCTGTATTAGCTCATGATAAGAAATAACAATGATTAGGGACTTTTTTTCATCAGTACAAATAAGAAATAAATATTGGAAAAAGATTATTAGTTCATCTCTCTCTCTCTCTATGTTCTCCATGTTGAAGTTGAGGTTGAAATCTTTATGGAGAAATTGGAAAGTTTTAGACTGTGATAAACAAAATGATTCAAGAAATGTTTTCATTGAACATGATAGCAGGAAGAAGAAAAGGTAAAGATTTACACATCTTGATCCATGAACTTAGATTCTCATGAAAACAGATCTACATATGGTAATATCTAGTACTTATCATTGTGGAGAACGACCGTCATTTTATTTCTCACGAGAAAAGGGTCCTTATCCTCTTCTTTTGAGCCTTTTTTTTCCTTCTTAGAAAAGTCCTCACCTTACTATCAGTAAATGCTTAAAATAAAAAATGGGATTGTGACAAATAAAGTTTTACATAAAACTTTTTCAAGATAGTAAGAAGAAAGATGAAGAAGAAAGATAGCTATTATCAGATTAAGATCTTTTATATATATATATTTTTATTAACACTTATTTAATGAAACTAGTAAACATATATTCCACCCTTTTTAGACTCATCAGTTAGAAAATGAAATAAAAAATAAAAAAAATAATACCATGGTCATAGAAATCTATGTCCATGCCACTTTTTCTCACCTTTTTTCATTAAATCATAAAAAATTTTGTCAATTTTCACTAATTAGGAAGAGTAAAAACTTGGGTGGTAGGTTAGCCCTTATTTGGTATCGAAGGTCATTGATTTTAGGTTATGGATTTTCCATATAGTGAAAATTAAATCCTTTACCTATATGGAAAAGCATAGAAGCAATGTACTTGGTCATTAAAATATCAGGGCTTGCTTGTGATGGGAAGGTTTATGGACTTTCCATATAGGGAAATGTTATAGGGAGAATTAAATATTTTCCCTATATGCATATGGAAGAATTATCTACTTTATTCATTAATTAAAAAATTAACCAACTAGAAGGAAGGGAAAAGGAAAATATATCTCATTTATCAATTTCTTTCTCATTAGAAAAAAATACATCAAGCTAAGAAATAAACAATAATTATGAGAAAAAAAGACATATTCATAAGACTATAATGAACTTTTACTTGATTTTTTTTTCCTGATAATCTAACTTTTACTTGATTTAAAAAAAACTACAAGAGTTTTTAAAATAAACTAAACTACCATAAATCTTCATAAAACCCCCAAATACTTTCTGAAAACTACCATGAAAAGTTAATCGTTGATCGTAGTTTAAATCAGGTGAAATTTCATGGTATTCTTATGAAACAAAAAAGAAACAAAATAGGATTCTCTCCACTTCACAACAGAAGTAATATAAAAAAAATAAATAAATCAAGCAAAAATTAGTTCCTCTACAAGATTTGTGTCTGAAAGAAAAAGGCACGTTCTCACCTGATAATTCATATCCTTCACTTGGATCCCTCTCTCTCTCTCTCTCTCTCTCTCTCTCTCTCTCTCTCTCTCAAATCACACTTCTTCCTTCTCAGTACTCTCTCTTCTTCTTTCTCACTCTCTCTTGTTTTTTTCACAAGGGGAGTTCAAGGTTGACAGGAGGCATGTATATATATAGAGACTTCATATAAGCCAAATATGAGAGGTAAGCTTGAAATGCGGAGAGAGCAGTGAACTACAGTACTGCTTGGGTGCATGCAATTTACATGCATTTTTCAGGCAAGTTGTCAGAACAGTTCCAAACATGCACCAAAACAATCCAAATGAAAAGTCAACTCTCTTTCACCACAATTATCATTGCCACTCATGCGCACACACTGTCATTTTGAACATCAGTGGACAACTTAATTTCTCACTAAAACTACTTCCTCGGAGAAACAGCCGATTGCCAGTAATTTAGGGGCTAATTCTTGATTTTGATCCAACGGAAAAAAAAACAGCTTACAACATCAATTATTCATTAATTTCTTCTTCGTTCGCACACTTATTTCTGAAAGTTATTCACAAAATGTAGGGAATTATGTTACCAATTTCATTCTTGTTTTTTTGCATTATATCCATTTGAATCCCACGCCAAATTGAATTAGAATTGAAATTGTATATGGGAAAACTATGAAACATAAGAGTTATTTGAATGATCTGGTATATTATTTTGAAGAATAGAAGATTCTAATTAAATTGGGGACATATGGATATCAACCATCTGGAATTATTCATGTTGTTTTTGTCATATATATTATTTTTGGTGGCATTTGTAAAAAGAATCAGTTTTTTTTTTTTTTAGAGTGAACGGTGAACTTATATCTGTCACCTGCGTTCTATTAAAGGATTTTAAAAAAACAATCCTACAAAACATGAGCGTCAAAAAACACATCAAATTCTTTCAAATAATCAACTAGTTTCCGTGTTCTTATTATTATTTTTTTTAATAAGAATCGGATTTTTGATCGTGAATGTATAGACGATCAAAAGGTATCAATTTCATAATATGCATTACATTTTCTCTACCCACATGGCTCGTATTTATATATTTTGTAATTGGAGCTTGAATTGTTGTTTTAAGTGCACAATATACGAGGCAAATAATGAAATAAACCCATGTGTCAATTCATTCTTCGTCTCTTTTATTCTAATCGTGAGAACTTTTCACAATATCTGAATATATAGACTATAAACTTCGAGATGCAAACCAATGAACACAAAATGAGAGAACTGTAATTCATCATGTGAGGGGGTCATGTGATTTTGGGAGATAATCATTAAAAGGGAAATTTGAGGACTTTGTTGCGTCAGGCTTAGAACACATTTTTCATGTTTTCTTAATCAGATTAGATATAGGAGTCAAAAGGCAAATTTTAAATGCACACGTGCAAATGATGTGACTCATTACGCAATATAAGGACTAAGGAGTTTGTTGTCGGCGTTTCTATATACCATGGTTTGTCGCATTCTATTATTGTAATTACATTTATTGAAGAACTGAAGAGATCGATACTGGATAAATTGGATGCGGATCACGTGAATTATTCTTGATCTTTTTGTCGCATATTGTCGATGGCACTCAATGTGATAGATCTAAAGGTAGCATTTGTCGTGATATGCGTTACATTTTATTTCCCAAGTGGCCCGTAACCATGGGTTAGATTGAAATGTAATATTTGTCGTGATATGCACTACATTTCATTAACCACAATATGGCTTGTATCAAGGTGAATGAAAAGATAGTATATCTCACAATATTCACTGCATTTTCATTGCCACGTGGCTCGTATTTATAAACACAAAATCCAACATTTGATTGTTATTTTAAAGCACATGAGAATATACGACAAAAAGAGAGGAAGATTTCCACATGTCAATTTCTTTTTTATTTCTTTACATCAATTGTGGTATTTTTTTTCAATAAGAATAGGCCTTCTACGTTCATAGATTCATGCCATATAAAGCTACTATACGAGGATTAGATAAGATTCATGTGGCCTGATTAATTACAAGGGTTTTTTTGGGGGGGCAACTACTTCTCCTAAAATTTTAAGACCGTTTATAGGTTACATATTGTTAAATTTACAGTTAACTCCTGATATATTTGTATACGTGTTTTCTGCTCAATTGAGCTTTTGGTTGCGATCCTAATTATATATCTAGAGAGTGTAACAATGTTATTACACTGCATAAGCGTTCATGTATTTGTTGGAAGCACAATCATTAAGAGGAAAATTAAGAGAGGAAAACATATATTGTCAAGCATATAAATAGTTTATGTTCATTATGTTGTGAATTCGGGGACGCCCCACGATCAGATCGACTGAGGCGGCGCAGCGAAAATTAAGCGCAGGATCTACTAAGGCAACGAGAAGAAGAAGATATTTCAAAGTAGATAGAAAACCAACAAACAATATAACGTGGTTCCACTGATCAAACAGATCGTGTGTACGTTCACGGGAGAAGGGTGAGAAACTTTATTAAAATTTTGAGAGAGTACAATAAGAATTACTTGCACCTCACGCTGAGAAGATTACAAGTTCTTAATGACCCTCAAGAACAGTGAAGCCTTGTGGAAAAGCTTCTCTCATGAATCTCTCACCTAAATGAATTACACTCTTAGGAATTACAAATGCATTGGATTACATTGAAAATCACTCCCAAGGGATCATTTATAGACCATAAAACTCTCTTAATCCTAAACAAATTTAATCAATACGAACAATCATTGCCTGAGAATAAAGGAAACTCGAATTCAACTCGAATCTGAAAACAGATCCAGAAAAGAAAACTGCAAGACCCAACATTAGTCGACTAGGTGTAATATCCCCTATTTAATAATACCATATTATTAGTTTAAAATATTTACCTGATTCTACCTATTATCTTATTATTATTAATTAACTTAATTTAGTATCATTATTAGTATT
Organism: Agave tequilana; assembly: GCA_038442645.1. Taxonomy (NCBI): domain Eukaryota; kingdom Viridiplantae; phylum Streptophyta; class Magnoliopsida; order Asparagales; family Asparagaceae; genus Agave; species Agave tequilana. Next base: position 36,143 of record JAVJIF010007020.1, on the reverse strand, counting down.
ATTATTGTTTATGACTTGTAGACTCTTATAGTTTATATTTAGTTATTTTAAATTATTATTAATTGGTAGTATTATTATTTTCATTCCAACCCCAATAAGCTCAGCCCATTCTCCTTTTTCTTTTGTTTTCTTTTCCCTTTTATGCTAAGCCCACTTCCTTATTTTCATATTTTTTTTATTTTTCTTTAAGCCCAAAAACTAAGCCCGTAAGCCTACTCTATATTTTCTTATTCTTCGTATTACTTATTTCTTTTAACTAAAGCCTAAATATAATGCATTACATTGAGATCCTTACCCAAAACCCAAACCCAATCTTAATCCTAATTCAAATCCTATTTTAACATCATGACCTTAATAAATCCTAATCCTAACTACTAAATTAAGCAATCTAAATCTAACTGGAATTCAAGTTTTTAAAATATCTAATAACCTATATAAAGACCCAAACTCTTTCTTTCTCTTCTACCTCAACAGAAAACCCTAAACCCAACTCCCCCACCTCCTTCTTTCTTCTGTCCTCAAGCGAAGTATGAACGAAAGGATCTTGAAGTGTAGAGATTGAGGAAGATGCTAGAAGAGGTCAAAACTGAAATACACCTAGAGGGGGGGGTGAATAGGTGTAATTGCTAATCTAATGCTCTTTTTAAACTTAGTATGGAAATGAGGATGCAACGATCCCTCAAAACACGACTAGGAGCCGAATGCCCAATTAAGGGGTCTGAACTCCTTTCTCCCAATTCCCCTTGAATGGGTTAGAGGTGCGCAATGCAACCGTGTTGTATTGAGGTTATGATCGAACAATTAAAGAATGAAATGCTATGATGAAATACACACAAGTAATATAGCAAGTAAATTAAACAAGTAAGGATTGCACAAGTAGAGGGTTAGTTCTCAAGCAATAAATTGTAAGCAAATAAAGCAAAAGAAAAGTAAGCAAGATGACACAAAGGCAATCGCAAACAAAGATGATTTGTTTCGAGGTTCGAGCCCGTTGCTCTAGTCCCCGCCTTCACCTCCGTGAAGGGTTTCCACTATCCCCTTAGGATCCCGTACAAGTTAGGCCTATCAAAGACCTCAAGCCCGTAGCTTCTCCTTACAAAGAAACTCCACCGAGGTGCTTGTCTCCACAAGAACAAGAATTACAATTAGTGATCTCAACTAGACCACAACACTCTTTCTCAAACTCTTTTACAAACACTCTCACTCTATTACAACTTCACTTATAGAAAGAATATGAAATTTTTGGCTCTATGAAGTGTGGTGAGAAAAACTTCAGTTGTAGAGTGATATTAGCAATCAAACAACAACTGAAAATCAAACTTGAAAGATTGGAAATTGGAAGCCTTAAACAAAAAATTTCTTTCTCTTTGAAAACAATGAAAACTTAGAATTTTTCTTGGTAAATAACTAAGGCCTATTCCCCACTATTTATAGGGAGAGAATAGGTTAAAAACTCTGATTTTTCCAGCTAATATCACCTGCAAAAGCTCTCCAACAACTCCTAAAAACTCTGTTAAAGAGAAAAGCAAAAACAGTTTTTCAGAAATTCCCAAAGAGGAAAGAGCCGTTATGGCTGTAGCAGGCCTACCGGTCGACCGGGCGGTCGACCGAATCCCTGCTGGCAAAGAGCCGTTGGGGGTCCGGTCGACCGGTCAGTCGACCGATCTCTTTGGGGAAACACAGTTTCCTTCTGTCGGTCGACTGTCCGGTCGACCGAAAAGATACAGAGAGCAAACATCTTATTTCGGTCGACCGGTCGGTCGACCGACAGACATGCACAGCCTGTGCATGTCCGGACACAGCAGCCGGTCGACTGTCCGGTCGACCGGTCTGCCTGAAACAGGATTCTGGGCAGATTTTTTTTTTGAGATAGAAAATTTTGTAAAAATTCTTTAAAAAATCTGAGGCTAAGTGTTATGCTGAAAATAGTTTATATACATGTTTTAAACAAGTTTTTGAAGATATAAAGCTTTGAGTACATGTATGTATAAACTAAGGCATAATCCTAATTCAAATCCTATTTTTAACATCATGACCTTAATAAATCCTAATCCTAACTACTAAATTAAGCAATCTAAATCTAACTGGAATTCAAGTTTTTAAAATATCTAATAACCTATATAAAGACCCAAACTCTTTCTTTCTCTTCTACCTCAACAGAAAACCCTAAACCCAACTCCCCCACCTCCTTCTTTCTTCTGTCCTCAAGCGAAGTATGAACGAAAGGATCTTGAAGTGTAGAGATTGAGGAAGATGCTAGAAGAGGTCAAAACTGAAATACACCTAGAGGGGGGGTGAATAGGTGTAATTGCTAATCTAATGCTCTTTTTAAACTTAGTATGGAAATGAGGATGCAACGATCCCTCAAAACACGACTAGGAGCCGAATGCCCAATTAAGGGGTCTGAACTCCTTCCTCCCAATTCCCCTTGAATGGGTTAGAGGTGCGCAATGCAACCGTGTTGTATTGAGGTTATGATCGAACAATTAAAGAATGAAATGCTATGATGAAATACACACAAGTAATATAGCAAGTAAATTAAACAAGTAAGGATTGCACAAGTAGAGAGTTAGTTCTCAAGCAATAAATTGTAAGCAAATAAAGCAAGAGAAAAGTAAGCAAGATGACACAAAGGCAATCGCAAACAAGATGATTTGTTTCGAGGTTCGAGCCCGTTGCTCTAGTCCCCGCCTTCACCTCCGTGAAGGGTTTCCACTATCCCCTTAGGATCCCGTACAAGTTAGGCCTATCAAAGACCTCAAGCCCGTAGCTTCTCCTTACAAAGAAACTCCACCGAGGTGCTTGTCTCCACAAGAACAAGAATTACAATTAGTGATCTCAACTAGACCACAACACTCTTTCTTAAACTCTTTTACAAACACTCTCACTCTATTACAACTTCACTTATAGAAAGAATATGAATTTTTGGCTCTATGAAGTGTGGTGAGAAAAACTTCAGTTGTAGAGTGATATTAGCAATCAAACAACAACTGAAAATCAAACTTGAAAGATTGGAAATTGGAAGCCTTAAACAAAAAATTTCTTTCTCTTTGAAACAATGAAAACTTAGAATTTTTCTTGGTAAATAACTAAGGCCTATTCCCCACTATTTATAGGGAGAGAATAGGTTAAAAACTCTGATTTTTCCAGCTAATATCACCTGCAAAAGCTCTCCAACAACTCCTAAAAACTCTGTTAAAGAGAAAAGCAAAAACAGTTTTTCAGAAATTCCCAAAGAGGAAAGAGCCGTTATGGCTGTAGCAGGCCTACCGGTCGACCGGGCGGTCGACCGAATCCCTGCTGGCAAAGAGCCGTTGGGGGTCCGGTCGACCGGTCAGTCGACCGATCTCTTTGGGGAAACACAGTTTCCTTCTGTCGGTCGACTGTCCGGTCGACCGAAAAGATACAGAGAGCAAACATCTTATTTCGGTCGACCGGTCGGTCGACCGACAGACATGCACAGCCTGTGCATGTCCGGACACAGCAGCCGGTCGACTGTCCGGTCGACCGGTCTGCCTGAAACAGGATTCTGGGCAGATTTTTTTTTGAGATAGAAATTTTGTAAAAATTCTTTAAAAAATCTGAGGCTAAGTGTTATGCTGAAAATAGTTTATATACATGTTTTAAACAAGTTTTTGAAGATATAAAGCTTTGAGTACATGTATGTATAAACTAAGGCATAAACTTAGAAATAAACATTTTCAAAAACAAAGAGAACATACAAAACAAATGTGTGTGCAAATCCTAGAGCCAAATTTCACATATTCAATCTTTAATAAACTAAACTTACAAACTACTAAGGTCTTCAAGACTTCAACATGGGCTATCTTCACTTGATCTTCAATATTGCACTTTTAGCCCAATTTGACTTGTCTTGAGTCCAAAGTACCTTCCTTTAGGGAAGAAATCAACTCTTTTAGATATGAACCTGAAACACACTTAATCAACAAATAATATTAGTACAAATAACTAATATGTTTTGTAATCATCAAAACACACTAAACAAGGGTTGATTGTAACCTTGGGCCAACAATCTCCCCCTTTTTGATGATGACAAAACATATGAGTTATTAAACAAATAAAAGAGGAAAGAGCTTGGAAAGCTCCCCCTTAAACAATGCTATATATTTAACATGAATATGAACAACTATGTAAGCATACATAAAGCATTGAAAAATATCATCACCAAAAATTTACAAAAATAAGGAATAACAAAATTTATAAAAGTAAAACAACTTTCATTATTTTTCTCCCAAACTTATATATATTTTTCTCCCCCTTTTTGTCATACATCAAAAAGGGTTAAAACAAGGATAAACATACAAACAAGATAATATTTTAAGACATGCTAAAAACAAGAATAAGCAAACTAAAAATATTTTAAGCATCAATCAAACATACATTCAACTCACCACAAATAAATGAAAATCTTGCAAAATCTAAAAGTTTTGTGAAAATGTCTGCAAGTTGAAAATCAGTAGAAACAAAATCTATATCAATGTCACCTTTTCAAAGTGATCTCTAAGAAAATGATATCTAATGTCTATATGTTTGGTTTTACTATGTTGATTAGCATTTTTGGTCATGTGAATAGCACTAGTATTATCACAATAAATCTTAACATGATCAAAATGTAAATCAAAATCGAGAAGAGTATGTTTCATCCAGAGTACTTGTGCACAACAAGCTCCAGCTGCTACATACTCCGCCTCGGCGGTTGATAGGGCTACACTATTTTGCTTTTTGGAAGACCAAGACACAAGACAATTACCTAAGAATTGGCATGTTCCACTTGTACTCTTCCTATCTACCCTACAACCGGCATAGTCGGCATCCGAATAATTAGACATGGTAAATTGGTTGGTTTTCGGATACCACAATCCTAATTCAATTGTGCCCTTAAGATATCTAATTATGCGTTTTACCGCTATTAAGTGTGATTCCTTAGGACATGATTGAAAACGTGCACATAAACATACGGAAAACATTATATCCGGCCTACTAGCCGTTAAATAGAGTAAACTACCAATCATGCTACGAAATAATTTGATGTCTACTTCCTTACCTTGTTCGTCCTTGTCAAGTTTCGTAGTGGTTGCCATGGGAGTCTTTGCTACTTTGGATCCTTCAAGCCCGAACCTTTTGATGAGTTCTTTGGTGTACTTGGCTTGGTTGATGAGTGTCCCATCACTACGTTGCTTGATTTGAAGTCCAAGGAAGAAGTTGAGCTCGCCCATCATAGACATCTCGAATTCGTCCTTCATGCATGACTCAAATGCTTTGCAAAGTGAAACATTAGTAGATCCAAAAATAATGTCATCAACATAAATTTGAACTATGAGGATATCTTGATCTACATGTTTGGTAAATAATGTTTTATCAACTTTACCTTTCTTAAAATCATTTGAAATTAAAAATGAAGACAATCTTTCATACCAAGCCCTAGGGGCTTGTTTCAAACCATAAAGTGCCTTATCTAATTTGAAAACAAAATTAGGGTGTGTAGGATCAACAAACCCGGGGGGTTGTTCAACATACACCTCCTCATCAATATAACCATTAAGAAAAGCACTTTTTACATCCATTTGAAATAACTTAAAATCTTTAAATGAGGCATATGCTAAGGTCATCCGTATGGCTTCGAGCCGTGCTACGGGTGCAAAGGTTTCTTTAAAATCGATTCCCTCGATTTGAGTGTAACCTTGGGCAACTAACCTAGCCTTGTTTCTAACTACATTACCCGATTCATCCAACTTGTTCTTAAAGATCCATTTAGTACCAATAGTTGGTCTATCGTGGGGCCTAGGAACAAGATGCCATACTTGGTTGCGCTCAATTGATTGAGCTCCTCTTGCATGGCAAGCAACCAATATGAATCGGCCTCGACTTCGAGGACATTCTTAGGTTCTATGTGTGAAATAAAAGCAAAATTACCACAAAAATCTAAAGTTTTAGAGCGAGTGATTACCCCTTTTGATACTTCACCTATGACGAGGTCCTTGGGATGATGAGGATTGAATCTCCAATCCTTTGGTAGTGGTTGAGAGGGCTCCTCTTCATTTGCTTGATGTTCATTTCCTTGGGCCTCTTCCACTTTGGCTTCACTTCCATCATCATCCTTTGGCTTGTCTCCCATGGTAGAAGCATCTTCCAAGGTCACTTTCTCCAAGCCTTCATCTAAAGCATCAATTTCTACACAATTCTTAACAAACTTATTAGATTCCTCAAATTTAATATGAATAGATTCCTCAATAGTCAAAGTTGACCTATTGAAGACTCTATAAGCCTTACTTGTATTTGAGTAACCTACAAAAATAGCCTCATATGCTTTTGCATCAATTTTCCCAAATTATTATTAGTATTTAAAAAACAAACATTTACAACCAAAAACTTTAAAATAGGAAACATTTGGTTTTCTAGAGTAATATATTTCAAAAGATGTCTTAGTAGTATTTTTACATAAGAAAACACGATTTGCAATGTAATATGAAGTATGAACGGCCTCGGCCCACAAATAATGTGGTAGACCATATTCATTTAGCATTGTCCTAGCCATCTCTTGCAAAGTACGATTTTTCCGTTCAACTACTCCATTTTGTTGTGGAGTTCTCGGACAAGCAAGTTCATGTTTTATTCCATGTTCCTCACAAAAGTGGTAAAGGAAGGTTAATGAACTCACCTCCTCTATCACTTCTTATTCTAATTATTGAGGCGTCATTTTCCTTTTCAACTCTTTTCTTAAAGGCTTGAAAATGTGAAAAGGTTTGACTTTTGTGTTCAAGAAAATAAACCCAAGTAAAACGTGAAAAATCATCTACTAAAACATAAGCAAATCTACTCCCACTTAAACTTTTGGTTTGTGTTGGGCCAAATAGATCCATGTGGATTACTCTAAAGGACGTGATGTCATGATATCCTTTATTGATTTGAAAGAAGACTTAGTTTGTTTCCCAAATTGACATGCGTCACAAACTCGGTCCTTTTCAAAATTCAATGAAGGAATACCCTTCACCATTTCCTTTGAGTTAAGCCTAGAAATATGGTCAAAAGAAATATGGCCTAATCTCCTATGCCACAACCAAGAGTCATCATCGAGGGCTTTTAAACATGTTATATTACAAGACATATTTAACATATCTATCATATATACATTACTTTCACGAAAACCGGAAAATACACAAACATTAGAATTTTTATCAACTACTTTACAAGCAACATTATCAAAAATAACATCAAATCCTTTATCACATAATTGACTAACACTCAAGAGATTATGCTTGAGCCCGTCTACTAAAACTACATTTTCAATTAAAGGAGAGGTGCCAAGTTTTACATTACCAATACCAATTATTTTACCCTTGGCGTCATCTCCGAAGGTGACGGTGCCACCTTCATGATATCTTGATAGGGTTGCAAAATTGTTGATGTCCCAAGTCATGTGCCTTGAGCAACCGCTATCAAGATACCATAAACCTCTACGTCTTTGAGCTTTGGAAAGTACCTACATCATTTAAAACAATAGTTGACTTTGGTACCCAAACTTTCTTGGGTCCTTGAAAGTTAGTGTTACGAACCCAAACATTATGATGTGATGCACTTAGTCTATCATAACAAAAATTAGCTAAGTGTCCTTTCCGTCCACAATGTGAACATGAGTACACTTTTCTATACATGAATGCATGGTGTGTATGTGAAGTGTGAGCATGCTTTGGGGGTTTGCCATGATGCATAGGTTGTGTGGCATGTACATGAGCATGATGAACATTTTTCTTAGGAGCTTGTTTCTTAGGAAACATATTCTCCATCTTTTTCTTATCAAACTCACTACACTTTTTCAGAACAACATCTAATGAGTCTAATCTTTCCTTAAGCATGGCAATCTCATTAGAATCTACAAATGGGGTCTTTCCTTTACAAGCAATCTTATATTTTTCAAATTCATTTTTAGTGGAAACTAAAGAAGAATGCAAGTCATTATTTTCTTTAGAAAGATTTACCACTTGAATACTAAGAGATTCATTATCCTTTTTCATTTCAAATACTTTTTCTTCATGAAGTCATAATTTTGAGAAAGTTCTATAAAAGCTTCACTTAACTCATCCATGGATAAATCTTCATCAAGAGAAGGGGAAGAGGTTACCTTGCTTGTGCCTTCATTTGCCATGAAGCACATGTTGGCGGTGTCGATCTCCTCTTCGGATTCACTTTGGTCATCCCATGTTGCCTTCATCGCTTTCTTCTTGTAGGGCTTCTTGGATGAAGATGGCTTTACTTGGTCCGTACACTCCGCTACAATGTGTCCCGGCTTTTGGCAATTGAAGCATATGATCTTTCTCTCTTCTTTGCCTCCTTGCCATCTCCTCCGTCCTTGGAACTTTGCCTTGTTGTACATCCTCCGGACGTTTTTGACTAGAAGTGAGAGCTCCTCGTCATCTTCTTCTTCATCATCTTCGTCGGAGTAGGTAGCATGACTTTTGAAGGCAATAGTCTTCTTCTTGGAGGGTGCCATGTCCTCCCTTGCCTTCCTCTCCATCTCATGGGTTTTTAAATTCCCAATGAGTCCGATGAGCTCAATCTCATCTTTATCATTGAGTTCCTTCAATGTTGTAGCTTTCACTTCCCATGATGGAGGGAGAGCCCGGATGATCTTTCTCACCCTTTGGTCATTGTTGATGTCTTCACCTAGAGAAGAAAGCCCATTAGTAATCTTAGTAAATTTAGTAACCATATCATCTATGGTTTCATGTTCTTGCATGCTAAAATTTTCATATTGGGACCGAAGAAGGTCTATCTTGGCCCTCTTCACTTGTGATGTCCCCTCATGTGTTACTAGCAAATGGGTCCAAATCTCATAGGCGGATTTGCAATGGATGACTCTAGCTATGTCATCATCATTGAGGGCTTGTAGGAGTGCATAATGAGCCCTAGCATTGGCATCAAACTCCTTGGTCTCAATTTCGGACCAAGTAGATTCATCACCATCGGGGGCACTAAATTGTTTAGTCACGGCCTTTGCAACTCGGCTACCTAGAGATTGCAAGAAAACGGTCATCTTAACCTTCCATATGGGAAAGTTAAGTCCATCAAACTTAGGGGGTGTCTTAATACCATCGGCCATGTTTACTATGTGGAAATGAATGAAATGATTAGCAATATGAGGATCTCTCTAAGGTTGTTAAGCCAAATCCTAGAGTCCAAGCTCTGATACCAATTGAAATACACCTAGAGGGGGGTGAATAGGTGTAATTGCTAATCTAATGCTCTTTTTAAACTTAGTATGGAAATGAGGATGCAACGATCCCTCAAACACGACTAGGAGCCGAATGCCCAATTAAGGGGTCTGAACTCCTTCCTCCCAATTCCCCTTGAATGGGTTAGAGGTGCGCAATGCAACCGTGTTGTATTGAGGTTATGATCGAACAATTAAAGAATGAAATGCTATGATGAAATATACACAAGTAATATAGCAAGTAAATTAAACAAGTAAGGATTGCACAAGTAGAGGGTTAGTTCTCAAGCAATAAATTGTAAGCAAATAAAGCAAGAGAAAAGTAAGCAAGATGACACAAAGGCAATCGCAAACAAAGATGATTTGTTTCGAGGTTCGAGCCCGTTGCTCTAGTCCCCGCCTTCACCTCCGTGAAGGGTTTCCACTATCCCCTTAGGATCCCGTACAAGTTAGGCCTATCAAAGACCTCAAGCCCGTAGCTTCTCCTTACAAAGAAACTCCACCGAGGAGCTTGTCTCCACAAGAACAAGAATTACAATTAGTGATCTCAACTAGACCACAACACTCTTTCTCAAACTCTTTTACAAACACTCTCACTCTATTACAACTTCACTTATAGAAAGAATATGAAATTTTTGGCTCTATGAAGTGTGGTGAGAAAAACTTCAGTTGTAGAGTGATATTAGCAATCAAACAACAACTGAAAATCAAACTTGAAAGATTGGAAATTGGAAGCCTTAAACAAAAAATTTCTTTCTCTTTGAAAACAATGAAAACTTAGAATTTTTCTTGGTAAATAACTAAGGCCTATTCCCCACTATTTATAGGGAGAGAATAGGTTAAAAACTCTGATTTTTCCAGCTAATATCACCTGCAAAAGCTCTCCAACAACTCCTAAAAACTCTGTTAAAGAGAAAAGCAAAAACAGTTTTTCAGAAATTCCCAAAGAGGAAGAGCCGTTATGGCTGTAGCAGGCCTACCGGTCGACCGGGCGGTCGACCGAATCCCTGCTGGCAAAGAGCCGTTGGGGGTCCGGTCGACCGGTCAGTCGACCGATCTCTTTGGGGAAACACAGTTTCCTTCTGTCGGTCGACTGTCCGGTCGACCGAAAAGATACAGAGAGCAAACATCTTATTTCGGTCGACCGGTCGGTCGACCGACAGACATGCACAGCCTGTGCATGTCCGGACACAGCAGCCGGTCGACTGTCCGGTCGACAGGTCTGCCTGAAACAGGATTCTGGGCAGATTTTTTTTTTGAGATAGAAAATTTTGTAAAAATTCTTTAAAAAATCTGAGGCTAAGTGTTATGCTGAAAATAGTTTATATACATGTTTTAAACAAGTTTTTGAAGATATAAAGCTTTGAGTACATGTATGTATAAACTAAGGCATAAACTTAGAAATAAACATTTTCAAAAACAAAGAGAACATACAAAACAAATGTGTGTGCAAATCCTAGAGCCAAATTTCACATATTCAATCTTTAACAAACTAAACTTACAAACTACTAAGGTCTTCAAGACTTCAACATGGGCTATCTTCACTTGATCTTCAATATTGCACTTTTAGCCCAATTTGACTTGTCTTGAGTCCAAAGTACCTTCCTTTAGGGAAGAAATCAACTCTTTTAGATATGAACCTGAAACACACTTAATCAACAAATAATATTAGTACAAATAACTAATATGTTTTGTAATCATCAAAACACACTAAACAAGGGTTGATTGTAACCTTGGGCCAACAAAAACCACGTAAGTAATTTATCTTCTCACAATTTATTTGACAATTTATTAAAATTATGTTCATACTATGATCTCCATGAATAATTTTATACATCAAAAACCCAATAAAAAAATCTAACTAAAATACATGTGAGATAATACCAACTCATATATTAATTTATAAATTTTTTTCCTATAATTTTACCGCCAAGATTCCCCCCCCCCCAAAAAAAATTCTGGCAGCTGCTCTCGGCCAGGTCGAGAGCAGATCGGCGTGAGCAGTCCAGGCCGCGGCAGGCCTGGCCTGGCCTGGCCCGGGCCAGGCTGGCTTGGCCAACAGGCCTTTGGGTCCTGCTTTAAAAAAAAGAAAAAAAAGATAAACCCCGGACCAGGCCTGGGCCTGCCCTGGTCCGGCCTAGCCTGGGCTTGGGCTGAGCCTTGGCCTCTTCATACATGTGTATAAAAAAAAGAAAAGAAAAAAAAAGAAAGAAGAATTCATATTAAAATAATTAGATAAAAATATCAAAAAATAGAGAAAAATATAAACAATAATCTACAATTCTTCTACTTTCTATGATTAAAATTTGAAACAAATATTAACATAAAATTAACTCAAATCAACCACTTTAAAGCCATTGTCCTTAATGGTAACTTTAGACCCGTTAAATATTTTAATAATTTAAAGCCTATTAAAAATCTAACAAAAATTAGAAATTAGTTTAAATTAAATCTATTAGATTTAGTAGACTCAGAGAATCATATTCTCAATCACAAACTAATTAATCAAGATTAAAACCCCTTATAACTCCTAAGTAAAATATCCTTTTAAAAATATAATAATTTCTATTGAAATAATTTATGTAGATTTATTGGGGCCTTATGATTTCAGTGCTCTGAACTTGGGATCGAGTTCATGTGAGTGTTCTTTGTCTTCTCATTGAGTATTTTAGTATTATTTAATTTTGTTATGAGTGTTCGTCATATGAAATTTTCTTCTTTACCGTTATTGTGTTTTATTCATATTATTTCATGTGACTTTTTTTACAAGTTTGACTATTGTATCACTTCATGAGACATTACTGATTGTTCACCTTATTTGTATAATTGATATAAGATTGTATCAGTATCATTTCATGTGTTGGTAAATCGCCGTTGTTGACTTAGGCCTAGTACTGATATACCTAGACCGGATTTGACCTTGTAACTGACCTAGCGGTGATAAATCTTAGAATATAAGTATATTGATCTTGAGGCCGATTGATTGATGATTGAGGACTAGAGATTCATATTTTATGCGTGCTATTTATCGAACAAATTGTTGGTGACTATTCCTATTAGAACTCTTTTAGATATTGAGGATGTGTTAGACATGATTTGCTTTATCAACAGACTGTTTTACCGATACATGGATATGTCTGAATATGATACCCTTGACGCTAGTGTATGCGTTGAGACAGACTTCTCGACTATTAGGAGTTATTATTTCTGGATGCCTCCATTGGTGAGCTTGACTGATGTATTGATGACCTTATTGATATTGATTACTAGATATAGGGAGGATTTAAATTTCATGTTGATCAAGGATGTGGCACTCCTTAATTATGATCTTGGTTTTGGATTAATAAAATAAAGACTTTTAGAATTGCCTTAGTGATTTGATTGAGTACAGATGAGCTTATCAATGTTGGATATTAGATGTAGAGATGATTGAGATGTTATGTTAATCGAGGACGTTATATTCTTTAGTTATGATCATGATTATGGTTGGATAAGTCTAATTTTGATATCGAGGATATAATATTACCTCATGATTGGTTCTAGACTATTTCAGTTATGAAGATAGAGTTATTATGAATGATTTCATTGATATCGGTGACTATATTTGTAGCACCCCGTTCCCGGGATACGTACCCAGATGCGTGTCCCAAATTTTTTTGAACATATTGTTTAATTTTCTTTCAGTATTTACTTTTACGATGTGATTGCTTATATTATTGTGTATCAGATCTAGATTCTCAGACCTAGAGTAAGTCCTGACCCGGACAGGGAACCCGGTACCAGCCTGTAATCCGATTTGACCATTCTGGTAGTCTGATTTGACCGATTTCAGTTTCAGATACTGTTTTCTAATATTTTATATTTTTCATGATTTTTTAAAATTTTTCAGAATTTTTCTGCAAAATCTCCAAAACCGGTGTTGGTCGGCATCGCTGACTAATTCCCGGAGTTTAGTTTTCAAATGAGATTGAATTTTCAAAAATGGCTTTCACAATACTTCTTAAAATTTCATTTTCTAGCTAAATACATTTTTTGAGATTTTTCTAAATTTATCAAAATTTCACCGATTCAGGTGTCAGCTGGTATTGTCGGAAGATTTCAAAATTTTTAATTTAAAAAATACATCGAATTTCTTGAATCCAATTTCACCAAGTATCTTAAAATAATATTTTCTATTTTTGAGAATTTTTCGGAACGTTTCTGAAACTGTCGAATTTTCGCCTTATTAAAATAATAATATTAATTATCGGTCTTATCTTTTCGTACTTTTTCCTTCTCTATTCCTCTACCTTTTACTTCCAAAAATTATAATAAATAATTTATATAACAATAAAATTTTTAAACTAATTTTCTTTCTTTTTCCTTATTTTTTCCTTTTTCTTTAATTTTCTTTCTTTTTCTTTATTTTCTTTCTCCCCCCTTTGATCCCCCCATACCCTGGTTCCCTGCTCCACAGCCGCAGCAGCTGCAGCAGAGGCATGACGGGCTGCTGCTGCATCCCATCCTCCCCTCTCCATCCCCCTTCAGCATCACAAATCCTCTCCCCTTCTCTATTAAAAACACTTCCCCTTTTCTTCTCCTTCTCATTCTTCCAATTCAAAATCTAAACTCCATTCAACTAAACTAAACCCACCTCCTCCAAATCCACCGTTGCCTCCACCATCACCACCACCACCGCCGGTCGCCCTAGGCCGGCCACCCACTCCCCCACAACCCCTCTCCACTCCACCACCTTCTTCAACCTCCATCAACCACCAACCACCACCAATTTCAACAAAACCCATCTCCATCACCTCCCTTCCTCCTCCAAAATTCACCACCACCTCCACCAATTCCACCACTCCAACCACCCCATCATCATCTCCTCCTCCTCCTCTAACTCCCCAACACCACCAATCATCACCACCACCACCAACCACCATCACCACCTCCACCAACAATAACCCAAACAACTCCACCATCACTCCATCCTCCCTCCCCTAGGGCGCGCACACCGCCCCCACCACCTCCAGCGGCGCGCCGCCGCCCCAGGGCCGCCTGCGGCGGCCGGCCGGTCGCCGGCCACCCCTCCCCTCCTTTTTCTTTTTCCTTTCTTTCTTTCTTTCTTCTTTCCATTCTTTCTTTCTTTCTTTTCATTTCTTTTCCCTAAATAAAACTCACTTTTCCTACATTCCTTAATTACCCCCCATCTCATTCTCAAATTACTATCCTATATTTACAACCATACCCCTCCTATTTTTCATCCCTATTTCTTTCTAAAAATACCCTATTTTCTCTCTCTTTCTCTCTCTCCTTCTTACAACTTTCTCTCTCCTCTCTCTCTCCTCTCTCACTCCCTCTCCAATATATATATATTTATATTTATATATTTTAATATATAACTATGGGCTAGTGGATTACGCGTACGGATCGCCGATTTCCCTGATTTTTAACCGGTATTTCACCCTGATTTCAGGCGAGTGCTTTTTAATACACTTAAAAATAAATGCTCTTGTATTTATAACATGAAATTGATATGTGGATATTTTAGCATGCCTAGCACTTGCTACCGTAGTTTTAGTACATGATACCATGTTATGCGAGTTAATATATGTTGTACACGGTATTTACACCGGCACTCAGTATTTACACCGACACTTGGCATGTTACACTTGATATATGATTTATGATTCCGGCACTAGGTATTTATACTGGTACTCGGTATTTGCACCGGCACTTGATATTTAGACACCGGTATTTGATATATGTCATACTTGACACCTACTCTTGATACCCGGTATATGACATGCTTTCATGTGGTACAAGTACATTGACTTGATATTGTGACTCTTGACCGGACACTATCACCCCTGATACCTGTATTATATGACATATTCATGGCTATCACTTTTACGAAGATTTGCCATGATTATTATTACCAGATATTTGGTACTCCTGAACTCCTATACTCCTGAACTCCTGTATACTTGAACCCCTGAAATAGGGAGGCTCCTGATTTTACTCCTGATATTATACTCCTATTGACCCCCGTAATAGGATAACCATGGATATTGGACTTTTGTGAATACCCTGTGGACTTTATTATTTGACACTCTGTTATATTTAAACAACTTTCACCGGGATGGGAGAAATTGATGGGTATGGATATAGCTTCTGTGTTTATAGTGGCCATACATATGTTGTACAACTATTCCCGTTGTTGACTTAGGCCTAGTACTGATATACCTAGACCGGACTTGACCTTGTAACTGACCTAGTGGTAATAAATCTTAGAATATAAGTATATTGATCTTGAGGCCGATTGATTGATGATTGAGGACTAGAGATTCATATTTTATGCGTGCTATTTATCGGACAAATTGTTGGTAACTATTTTGATTAGAACTCTTTTAGATATTGAGGATGTGTTAGACAGATTTGCTTTATCGACGACTGTTTTACCGATACATGGATATGTCTGAATATAATACCCTTGACGCTAGTGTATGTGTTGAGACAGACTTCTGGACTATTAGGAGCTATTATTTCTGGATGCCTCCATTAGTGAGTTTGACTGATGTATTGATGATAGGGAGGATTTAGATTTCATATTGATCGAGAATGTGACACTCCTTAATTATGATCTTAATTTTGGTAAAATAAAGACTTTTAGAATTACCCTAGTGATTTGATTGAGTACAGATGATCTTATCAATGTTGAATATTAGATGTAGAGATGATTGAGATGTTATATTGATCGAGGACGTTATATTCTTTAGTTATGATCTTGATTATGGTTGAATAAATCTGATTTTGATCTCGAGGATATATATATCACTTCTTGATTGGTTCTTGACTATTTCAGTTATGGAGATAGAGTTATTATGAATGATTTCATTGATATCTATATTACATGTTCGGAGTTTTATGACAGCTATTGATCGATCTAATTTATTGATGACTTAGAGGATGGATATATCGATGACTTTGAGGATATGGGTTGATTATATACATTGCCCGGATTATTCTATTCATGACAGTAGGTCATTACTCATCCTGAATATCTTGATTTACCTGAGAAACTTGACTGATTATACTTGGTATCTACCTGATAACTATCATGTCCATGTTACCATTAATTGCTGGGAAAATATTGTTACACGATAACAACACTTTCATGTTATACTTGTTACATATTCCTGTTATACCGGTATCATGTTCATTGATATTATATATTCCTGTTATACCGGTATCCTGATTACACATGTTGATATTGCTACCGTGACTACCACCGAGTTATTCCAGTGATTCAAGTAACATGCACATTAAGTAATCTTGATAAACTAATAACATGATATTAAACAACTTATACTGGCATTGGGTAGATTGATGGAGGAGACAGTGTCTGTATTTTAAGTGGACCTAGAATTTAGGTTGTGTAGCCGAAAGAGGGTTCCACTGCAGGGTTCCCGTGGGGCGACTGGCACCCCGTCTTGTTCCTCTTATACATGTTATACATGTACCTGACCTGTTATACATGTTTCTGACTACCTCGCGGTAGGTCCTGGTTCAGCGTCAGGAGTCTGGACTGTGGTCCCGGGTATGCACAGGACCCACCTAAAATATAGACAATGTCTTCAACTGATCAGTTTCAATAACTGAGGACCTCGATTGGCACGTGCAGTAGGCGTAATATGAGATGCGTCTATTACATGTAGTAATTGGTGTTCACTGACATAATTAATAATGATAAACTGTTAATATATTGTGACTGACCCTGATCACCCAACTGTACGTATATATAATTATGATTGACATATGATTGTACATATGACCGAATTGTATACCGGACTAGTGGCATATGCTAGGTTACACGTCTTGACATTAGTGATCAGGATACCAATTATATATCGTTCATACCTTTATTTTTGACATTGATTATTCTGTTTTGTTTTATTTCAGTTATCATGTTGTTATTGATTGTGTTGTTATGCACGAACACCTTTTCCTTTACACACACACACACTCATTAGGTCGCTTCTGACGACCCTGAATTCGTACGTCTAGAATTTTTGGACTTCTTATATTGTTCAGGTGTTCGTGTGATCGTACGCTTCGAGAGGAGCTGGAGTCGCTCTCTTTTGATTATAGATATTCATGCTCTTTTATTCATGTTATTTTTTATTCTATCTATCATATACAGTTGTCATTTCTTTTCTTCATTCATCTGTTATCATTATACTAGATATTTATACGTCATATTGCAGTGATACTGAATTATTATGATTTAGATTTATAACTTGTTCATGTTACTTTAGGCTTAGCGTGTATACGTGGGGTATTATTCTCGCGTATATACGTCGCTGACTCTCATCGCGACTCCGTTTTCATGTGTTTTGGGAAGCGGGGCATAACACTTGGCAGGGTATATCATGTATTAGTCGATTAGGCCCAAATACTAGTTGACTACTCTAACAAAATTCAAGAATTCTAACTCTCTGTTGGCCAACCTACTTGACTATACAATGTATTAGTTGACTAATCCATGTGATTAGTCGATTATACCTATTATTTGTCAACTGGTAATGTGCACAGCTCTTTGTGCATGTCTGTTCTTTGATCTCTGAAGTTTCGTCTACCTTTACGACGTATTCCAGTCATAATTCCTAACAATCTCCTCCTTTGATTCGAATACATCTAAGTCCAAGAATAGCCACCATGCTCCACATACTTGCATCCACGCACAATTGAACAAAATTTGACTTCATCTCCATCTCACTCCCTCTTCTCCATAACCCCCTCATGGGGTTCACAACTTGATTAGATTGAATAAGTTTAGGTCAACTTGAACTTTATCACCCAACGATCTTCTTGATTCACAAAATATTTTTGAGAATTTCCTCCGATTGTTCTGTACCTGGTCCAATGAAATTCTTGTTGCGTGCCTAGTCCTAATCTCTCTTCGGGTTACAACTGAATATCCGAGCTCGAAATCATCGTAGTCTCTGATGGTTCCACAACTGTCGCTTTTGAAGCTGAGGATAACTGCAATCCACCAACTGTAACTTCTGAATTTTGCAACATATACACATTGCTTACATGTTCATCTTGAAACTTCACATGGGCCTCTTTGGAGATTTTCATAAGATCACATTCAGAACTGAAAATGAACCCTTCCCCATGTAAGGCTCCAAAAGAGATGAGATGTACCTTGATTCGGGAACACGACGAACGCCTTAAAGAGTAGTGATGCATCTATTATGAGACTGAAACTGGATTATTCCTCCGCCAATCCCTTACTTGTAGCATAATTCTCCATGAAGACTCCTCCTTGAACCGAAGTGTATGAAGAGAACATCTTCCTATTGGAACTGATATGCTGTAAACATCCAGAGTCAATAATCTATCTTTATTACCAACTGATCTGTCTGTAACAGATAGAACGTTGCACAGTTCTTCATATTCTCCAATCAGTTTAGTGACATTAGCATCTGGTTGTTTTTTCGTTCGAAACCAACAATCCGCTCTAATATGCCTCTTCTTTTGACAATAGTTGCACTCCAAATTCTTATGTTTTGAGTTACTCGTAAAACTTTCATTATTACTCTTCTTCCTTGAATAATAAACTTACCTGGAATCATCATGATGAGACTCACCCGTCAACTGGGTGTCAATTTTGTCTTTGTTGAGCAGATGCTCATTCACCTTAATTGTTGATTGCCTCCATAGATGATAGCTTTCTTAAAACTCTTTTATGAAGAAGGTATAGAACACAATAATAGAAGTGCTTGATGCTCATCTTCTATCTTAACCTCTATCTTATCTTGATCATTGATAATAGAAGAAAATTTTATAATGTGAGACTTGATAGGTGTACCTTCATACATGCGGAGAAGAAAGAGACGATGATTCAGAATCAACCGATTCGTCAATGACTTCTTCAGATAGTAGTCTTGAAGTCGCTCCCATAATCAGGATGTTGTTTTCTCCATAGAAAACTCATCCAATACTTCGTCCTCCAAGTAAAGCTGAATAGCTGTCAAGGCTTTCTCATCCAACTCCTAACAAGTTTCTTCCTTCATGTCTTGAGGCTTTTTCTTTCTCCCAATTAGTGTTTTCTTCAACCCGCTCTGGGTAAGGATGGCGTTCATCCTAATCTATCATCTGCTAAAATTGATGACACTATTAAACTTCTGAATATCGAACTTGATCGCGGATATTTTCAAGTTAACCTTACTCTGATACCAATTGTTACGAATTTGGGGACGCCCCCATGACCAGATCGACTGGGGTGGCGCAGCGAAAACTAACCATATGATCTATTAGGCAACGAGAAGAAGAGAAGAAAAGATATTTCAAAGTAGATAGAAAGCCAACATACAATAAAACGTGGTTCCATCAATCAAACAGATCGTGTGTACATCCACGGGAGAAGGGGAGAAACTTTATTAAAACTTTGGGAGAATACAATAAGAATTACTTACACCTCACACTGAGAAGATTACAAGCCTCTGATGGCCGCTAAAAATAACGAACTCTTGTGGCTAAACTTCTCTCACGAATCTCTCACCTAGCTGAATTACACTCTTAGAAATTACAAATTCATTAGATTACATCAAAGGCCACCCCTAAGAGGTTATTTATAGATCATAAAAATCTCTTAGTCCTAAACAAACTTAATCAATATGAACAATCACCGCCGGAGAATAAAGAAAATCTGAATTCAACTCGAATATGGAAACAGATGCAGAAAAAGAAACTGTTAAACCCGACATTAGTCGACTAGGCAGTGTATTTGTCGGCTAGGCCCAAATACTAGTCGATTACTCTGACAAATTCGAGAACCCCAACTCTCTGTTGGCCAACCTAGTTGATTATACAATGTATTAGTCGACTAATCCATATAATTAGTCGACTATACCCAGTATTAGTCGACTGGTAATGTGCACAGCTCCTTGTGCACGTTCGTTCTTTAATTTCTGAAGTTTCGTCTACCTTCACGACATATTCCAGTCACAATTCCTAACACACTAAATAGTACACAAGACATATCTTCTACAATTTGTGTAATATAGAAAAACTCCTTGGATTTACCATACCATTAGATTACCTTGGCCACTCCATAAAGGTGTTCTTACTATCATCATAGTATGATGATGGGCGGGCGGACATAACCCTCATTATCTACACCTTTTAGGGTCAGTCGTAGTTTTGTAGACTCTACTAATATTCTGAATTACTTCATATCCAAATTGTATTTGAATCTCCACAAGGTGTTCAAAAATTCTATTAATTAATAAACTATAATATATTTAAAGAATTACTTGCCCTAAACTTCAATTGTTAGATAGTACATAATATTATAGACAAGTAATTGGAGTT
Organism: Agave tequilana; assembly: GCA_038442645.1. Taxonomy (NCBI): domain Eukaryota; kingdom Viridiplantae; phylum Streptophyta; class Magnoliopsida; order Asparagales; family Asparagaceae; genus Agave; species Agave tequilana. The sequence goes on along the minus strand of JAVJIF010007020.1, from coordinate 15,553 downwards.
CCTCAACATGACCAATACCTTTAAAAATGAAGAACTCAGACAAAAAAATATAAAGGGTTAGATTTATGTGGGAAGGCTAAATTTTACGAGGCTTCAAAAAGAGAATGGTGTATGGCTTTTCAGTTCTGAATTTCTTTAAGTTAATAGTTAATTAAATAAATTTGGACCATGAAATACTCATAATGTTTTCCAATTCTTACATGATAAACATTGCTTTGGGGTCGATTGACTAGAAAATATACCTGGACCCAGAACGGAACCTAGAACAAATTATTTGGTCCATACACAAAATGTTACGAGGAAGATGCATTTGTAGAGAAGAATACTTAGATGGCTTCAATCTTTTGATCGAAAATAAAATTTTTTAAAATAGAATTTTGGATTCAAATATGTTTAGCTAACTAATCAGTCAATTCATTAATTAACTGACATATAAGAGGCTAAAGTTCAACTCCTGATTCAAACTAAAACAACTAAGATAATGATTATGATCACAATTAAGGACCATTATCTTGATCAAGAACTAGACAATAAGAAATCAAATGCAAGTGTATGAATTGAGAATTTCTCCAAAACTATAGTGGGCACCACAACATGAATGATTATGGTTGAAAAAGAAACTATTTTGGTAAAAAAAAGAAGGAAAAAGAAAAAAAAATGAAAATGCTTGACTAGAAAAGAACATAATAATAAGAAAGCCAGCTAAATCAAATTTACTAAAGAGAGTTAAAGCCAAGTACATGCGTTAATTTTTACATAAAGCAAACATAACTAAAGCAAAGCAAGATCCAAGTCCAAACACCACACACATTATTCAAACCAAACACAAACTACTAATAACTGATGACTCTCCACTGAGAGTACCAAAACCTAAAAATTTTAGAAACACATCAACAGTACTACTAAAGCCAAACCCTAAATTTCCAATTATTTCAAGCTTTCTTCATCTTGGGCCGGCCTCATGATCAAGCCTCATCCTCATCATTCCACCCAAACATTAATTCAGCAGGTCCAATGTCTGCACGCTGCTCAGCTTCTTGAGGAGCAACAGCAGCTCCGGCACTGGCACCGGCCGCAATTTTGTTAAGGTGGCGTGACACAGCCTCTTTTCTGAAGATCTCCCCCATAACGCTGCACATCTGAGAAATATGCATTCATTCATTCATTGAATTATCATTAATGCATCAATGGCCTGAATCATATGTGCAATGTTAGCTATTAAACTTGTTACATGTATTAGTAATTATGTTATTCATGTATTCATGCACTTATGAGATACATGTACATGAGAAATTCATGAACTAGTTTGAAGAGTCATGTGGTTTGGTGTTTGAAGAGTCATGTAGTTTGGTGTTTGAAGAGTCATGGAGGATGTTCCAAAAGGCCTATATAAGGAAGTGCATATGTAAGTCCAATTGAATAACTCGAAATACAAAATTCATTTCCTCCTTCTAGAAAAAAACTATTCTCAACAAAACTGGTATCAGAGCCAAGACACCTATGGCTTCTTCTAGTTCTATCCAAACCCAAGTGCCCCTCTTAACTAAAACCAATTATGGTAAATGGAGTATCCAAATGGAGGCCTTGTTGGGATCCATGGGAGCATGGAACACGGTGGTAAATGGAGCCAAGGAGGATGAGATGAAGAAGGAGAAGAAGGCGTTGTTCACAATCTACCAAGGAGTAGATGACGCCACGTTCGAGTTGATCGCCTCTGCAAAAACTTCTAAGGAAGCTTGGGAGATCTTGAAGAAAGCCTTTGATGGCGTAGAAAGAGTGAAGAAAATCCGCTTGCAATCTTTGCGAGCAGATTTTGAGGCCCTACAATAAGAAGGGTCAGAATCCATTGGTGATTACTTTCACCGAGTAAATTCCATTGTGCATGAGATGAGGCGACATGGTGAGAAGATTGAGGACGTACGTGTTGTGGAGAAGATCATGAGATCTCTACACTCAAGATTTGATTATATCGCTGTGGCGATTGAAGAATCAAATGATCTTGAGGATATGTCAGTGGAAGAGCTCCAAGGCTCTCTACAAGTTTATGAAGAAAGAGGCTTGCGAAAGAAGAAAGAAGAAGGAAAGACTATGGAGCAAGCGCTTCAAGCCAACTCTTCCCAAAAGAAGGATGGGTGGTCGTGATAACCACTTCAACGAACAAAGCAGCACCCATGGTGATGAAAGTGAAGGGAATGGTCGTGGAAGCCATGAAACTCGTGGCCGAGGCCGCGGTCGAGGTCGTGGCCGGAAAGGAAGGTATGATAAATCTCATATCCAGTGCTATGTTTGTAAGAAATATGGCCATTTCTCCTATGATTGTTGGTATAATTCTGACAATGATGGTGGAGAAAAGGCTAATCATGTGGAGCTAAGTGAAGGACAAGTGTTGCTCATGTCCTATAAAGAAATTGAGCCGCCTCAAACAGTCACATGGTTCATAGACACGGGAGCCTCAAATCACATGAGTGGAAGAAAGGAGTTCTTCACAAGGCTCGATGAAGGTCATCAAGGCTACATCACATTTGGTGATCTTTCCAAATGTCCAATTGAAGGAAAAGGTGATGTTGTCTTTAAACTTCAAAATGGTAGGGAGCTTTGCATCTCTGATGTCTATTATGTCCCTGCTATAAAAAGTAATTTATTGAGTATTGGACAATTGTTGGAAAGAGGATATGGCATCAAGACGAGCGATCTAGCTCTTAGCTTGTTGGATAAGAATAACAGGCTGATTACACATGTGAAGATGACAAAAAACAGGGTGTTCCCGTTGAAGTTCTCAATTGTGGAGTCGAGGTGCATGATGGCAACGACTCAAGATCACAGCAATTTGTGGCATCTTCGCTATGGACATCTCAATTTTGAGGCATTGAAGCTAATGGAGAAGAAGAAAATGGTGGTGGGATTGCCAAAGATTGATGCTCCTAACAACCTTTGTGATGTTTGCATTGTGGGAAAGCAACAAAGGGAGTCATTCAAGAAGTATGATGTCAAAAGAGCATCTAAGCGTCTACAATTGGTGCATTCAGACGTATGTGGACCCATCAAGTCCGAGTCTATTGGTGGTAATAGGTATTTCCTAACCTTTACTGATGATTTTAGTGGCAAGACTTGGGTGTATATGCTAAAAGAGAAAAGAGAAGTCTTCTCAAAATTCAAAGAATTCAAGAGCTTTGTTGAAAAACAAAGTGGATGTCTGCTTAAGTGTTTGAGAACTGATCGTGGAGGCGAGTATATGTCGCAGGAGTTTGAGAATTTCTGCAGAGAACATGGCATCCAACATCAACTCACTATGCCGCAAACACCACAACAAAATGGTGTCTCAGAGAGGAAGAATAGAACAATTCTCAACATGGTCCGGTGTATGCTAAAGGAGAAAAATATCCCAAAGGAATTTTGGGGAGATGCTGTGGCTTGTTCTGTTTATTTGTTGAACAGGTTTCCAACGAAGAGACTTGAAGACATGACGCCAGAGGAAGCATGGAGTTCTCGAAAGCCAAAGGTCGATCATCTTCGAATCTTTGGAAGTGTTGCTTATGCTAAGATTCAGAAGGAGAAGCGCACGAAGCTTGAAGATAAAAGCCAAAGATGCATATTCTTGGGCTATGGTGAGAACTGCAGCGGATACAAGCTGTATAACCCCGTCACTTACAAGATTGCGATATCAAGAGATGTGAATTTGATGAAGATCAAAGGTGGGAGTGGAAGACAATTGACATGGGGATTCTCATTCCTCTTGATGGTGAAGAGGAGAAGAGAGAGTCACCATCCACTACCTTAAATGAAGATTCAGACCATGATGATTCTGCCAGTCCTGTACGCAAGACAAGGAGAGTTCAAGAGATTTATGACTCCACTCAACCAGTTGAGCCCATTGATTGGGAGAACGAGGAGGAGTTCAACAATTTTTGTCTTTTTGCAGGCTTTGATCCTATGACATTTGAGGAGGCCAATAAGGAGGCAAAATGGAGAAAATCTATGGAGGAGGAGATTCACTCCATCAAGAAAAATGATACGTGGGAGCTCACATCACTTCCACAAGATTCAAAACCCATTGGTGTTAAATGGGTATACAAGACAAAGAGAGATGCCAAAGGTGTGGTAGAGCGACATAAGGCGAGATTGGTCGTGAAGGGCTATAAGCAAAAGTATGGCATCGACTATGAAGAGGTCTTTGCCCCAGTAGCAAGGCTAGAAACGGTGAGGTTGTTGATCTCACTTGCGGCCCAACGACGGTGGAAAATGCATCAAATGGACGTGAAGTCGGTATTCCTAAATGGGAAACTTGAAGAAGAAGTTTATGTTGAACAGCCACCAGGATTCATTATTAAAGGACAAGAAAAGAAGGTGTACAAGCTGAAGAAGGCTCTCTATGGGCTAAAGCAAGGACCAAGAACATGGAATTCAAGGATTGATAATTACTTCATGCAACAAGGATTTATGAGGTGCCCTGATGAGCATTCTTTATATGCTAAGGCAAACTCACATGGAGAAGTATTGTTTATTTGCTTGTATGTAGATGATCTGATGTTTACAGGTAGCAGTCACTCTATGATCCAAGACTTCAAGCTCTCAATGAAAAAGGAGTTCGAGATGACGGATCTAGGCCTAATGAAATATTTTCTAGGCATTGAGATGCAACAAGGTGAAGATAGTATTTTTATTTCCCAATCAAAGTATGCAAAGGAGATCTTAGAGAAATTTGCCTTTGAAGACTGCCACCCAATTGACACACCTGTTGAGTTTGGTCTCAATTAACCAGGAGGGTGAAGGGAAGCTAGTCAACCCAACTTATTTCAAAAGTCTCATGGGTTGTCTAAGGTATTTGACTTGCACTCGTCCTGATATTCTATTTGGAGTAGGACTTGTGAGCAGGTTTATGGAGACCCCGAGAACCTCCCATTTGAAGGCAGCAAGGAGGATTCTTAGTTATATTAAAGGAACGGTTGATCATGGACTGTTCTACTCGCAGAATCACAACCTTGAATTGGTTGGTTTTAGCGATAGTGATTGGGCTGGAAGCCGTGAAGATCGAAGGAGTACAACTGGGTTCGTATTCTATCTTGGTGATGTTGCATTTACTTGGTCGTCGAAGAAGCAATCCATAGTTGCTCTTTCAACCTGTGAAGCTGAATATATAGCAGCAGCCGCTTGTGTTTGTCATGCTATATGGTTGAGGAGACTATTAGAGAGAATGACGTTAAAGCAAGAAGAAGCGACCAAGATCTACATCGATAACAAGTCGGCCATTGCTCTAGCAAAGAACCCGGTTCATCATGAGAGATCAAAGCATATTGACACTCGATTTCACTTCATAAGAGAACACGTGAAGATGAAGGAGGTGGAGTTGCACCACAAAAGTTCGAGTGATCAAGTTGCCGACATTTTCACAAAAGCATTGAAGACGGATGCCTTTCAAAAATTAAGGAAGAAGCTTGGCGTCCAAGTTCGTGGAGAAACAAGTTTAAGGGAGGAGAATGTTAGCTATTAAACTTGTTACATGCATTAGTAATTATGTTTTCATGTATTCATGCACTTATGAGATACATGTACATGAGAAATTCATGAACTAGTTTGAAGAGTCATGTGGTTTGGTGTTTGAAGAGTCATGTAGTTTGGTGTTTGAAGAGTCATGGAGGATGTTCCAAAAGGCCTATATAAGGAAGTGCATATGTAAGTCCAATTGAATAACTCGAAATACAAAATTCATTTCCTCCTTCTAGAAAAAACTATTCTCAACACAATGTACATAAACTGAAGTGAACTGAGGTTAATTTTTTACCTGGTTCTTGATGGAGTCATTAGCAGCCTTGTAATGCTCCACCCTGGCCAGCAGCTCGGCGATGGTCGGAGCGCCGCAGCCGTGGCAGGCCGCGTTGGCCAGGGTGCGCCTTATCACCTCGTTCTCCAACCTCAGCTTCTCGTTCTCCTCTTTTAGGTTCTTGTTCAGGTCCTTCTCATTCTGCTTCTGTAATTATAAGGTGCAACAGATAAATCGATTGTTACAAATAATTTTCTTTTAATTATATATAAAAGCTTCTTTTACTCTACTAAAACTCTTAAATTATGAAAGAGACTGAGGATAATATTTTTATATTCTAATATTAATTTAAAATGAAGAGAGGTATACTGAAGTTTTGGTTGACTTTTATTTTGTTATATATTGAGTATTGGTTGACTTTAATTTTGTTATATATTGAAAAGAATCTGGCTAATTAAGTATAGGTTCAGAAACTGACAGAAACAGTTTTATTTACGATGGCAAAAAAAATTGTGAAACAATTTTTGTATTTCCTGGGACCTTGGTTAGTGATCGTCGATTTTGAAACCAAAACTTCACACGAAGTGGGGTCAACCCGAGCTCCTGGCCGAGGGTTTTTCTCTCATCCTCATCTGGATGCCGTTTCCTTTCAAAAACTCTAGCAACGACAAAATTTAAATTTTAAAAATTAAAAATTATATTCTCACAAAAAATTTAAAAATATATTATTAACAGATAATTAAAGCATAAAAATATGAGAATTATATTAAAGAAAGAATTATTCAGTTTACTCTTGCAGCCCCTTGAGCTGCTCAGGGTGTAGCGCTTGTAGGGCCTCTTCTTCCTTGGCTTCTTTGTTTCTTTTGAGGCCGGCGGATAATTAGTTGCACTTTCGTCACTGGTTTCGACATTGTTCATGCGATTTTCTTCTTCCATGATCAGCCTGTCGATATCATCGCAGAACCGAGACTGTACAAAACAAGTTGAAAATTTTGCAAATGGTTCGTGGTAATTAACATATTTTTCATCATTAATAAGAATTTTTGATGTTTTACAAATATTTATGCAAGGATAAAATGCATGAACACTATATATATGACATGTTTGTATCTCAATTCTTGAAGGTTTGAAGAAGAAAGGGAACCAAGCTAGCTCTTGTGGATATTCATGAGGAATATCGGCTTGATCCATGTGAATGACTAAACAAAATTAAGAAAGAAAATTTTAGTTTAGATCTGTAAAAGGAAAATGGTGAAGAAAATGATATCTCTTTAATTTTAATTAAAGATATATTAATTAAACCCAATATTAAGCGTAGAATAGATTTATGATGATAATTAACATGTCTCTCTCTACCAACAAGCACCACCACACATAAACAAGAGATCTTGCTTTCTTCTTCTTTTTAATTTCCTTCCTCCTTTTTTCTTTTTTTTTGTGTGATAAGAAAGGGATATCTTCCTTGACGGAACAAGATTTAGTTTAGGGGAAAATCCTCTAGAAAAAGGTGACAAAGGATAAAAAAAAAAAATAAACAATGTTATTTTAACAATAAAAAAATCTTTTTTCTTTTTTGTTTGGGGGTGGGTTGCCTCCATGTTTTCTCTCAAAAATAAAATAAAATAAAATAAAATAAAATAAAATAAATGGGTGTGAAGAAAGAATATTTATATGAAGAATTTAAGGGGGGAAACAAACCAAAAAAAAGGTGAGTGAGAAAAAAAATTCTCACATATATTTAATGTGAGACTATAAATTAAAATCAATACAAAAACTAATTAAGAGCAAGTTGGTAAAAGAGCTTAATTATAATACAAGAGATCACAAGTTCAAGATACACATACCTAAAAAAGAATTGGAATTGGAATTTCCTACTTTTCTTTAAAAAGAATTGAAAAAAATAAAATAATATATGCAACCACTAAAAATAATAAAAAACGGTCTTCTACAAAAAGAAAGCCGTGCAACCTTCTTCATCCTCTTCCCTTCAGATCATATGCACACCTAGAAAGCTCAGAACAACTTACATACATAATAAGCAATATTTGATCTTGAAGCAAAGATAGAAGAAATTAAAAAAAGAAATACATTAATTAAAACGAAAAATACAATATTAGAAGATCTGTGGAAGGAAGAGCCCTGGCTAGCTAGCAAGCTCATGACTCAAGTTGCTCACGAAGGCCATTGCAAGGAGAGAGAAAGCTCTGAGCACAGGTCTTTCTGTGTGAGTGAATGACTGACTGCACAAATGAGGAATCATTTGACCCACCTCTCTCAACTTTAAATAGGCTCGAAATGAGTCCAAAATGGGGGAAAGGTTGGCAAGTTGGGTTGCCACGCGGAGAGAGATGGTGAGCTGCATCCCATGCACACAAACACACTGCAGAGCAAAACCTTGTGACATTTACTAATTCTTTTGTTTTCACTCCCAGCGGCCATAATTTCAACCTTTATCACCTTCCAACTTGGCTTTTTCCCAAACTTGCTTCCCAAAAAGTTTTCTCCACTCCCAATGCACAATGGCCAAAAGCCAAGGGGTTACAAGTAAAACGAGATTAGATTTTATAAAATTATGCTCAAGTTTTGATTCAATTCCATGGACAATGCCTACTTGGTTGGGGTTCATATGTTAATGGATTCCTCAAATTTTGAAATGTTAAAGGGGAAAATGAAAAATATAAATGTAAAGTTGGACTTAAACCTGTGAAATTAGTGTAAACTTTTGGATCAGAGAATACGATTTAAAATTATGCTATCATCTTGTTGCGTCACTAGATAGGTAACACCTAGCATTCACTGTGGTAATATAATGTTCTAAAATGATTGAATTTATCAATAATGTATAAGTTCAAGCAATTTGACGCAGAACATTTCGGTTCATATTATTTAAAGATCATAATTAAATATTTTCAAACATATTAGCAACATATTTCTTCTTATTTTTATTTTTATTTTTTTCATTTTACCTTTCCACTTCTTGACAGTGTGCTATATGATGATTATTTAAGTGATTCAGATGTTAGATTGTAGGAAATAATACAACTGTAATGCGGATTAAAATTAAACCATGGATCAAGAAGCATATACATCTCAAGAATTGAAAGCATATACAAATTAAATTCATATACATACCGGAAGCCATTGATCCAGATTAAGGTTGAAGATCCTTGTGATGAATGGAAGAAGAAGCCCCTTGTCTTTCACTTTGATTTCTGCAAACCCTAAATGCAAAGGATCCTCTTTTCTCTTCTCCTTTTCTTTTCTCAAAACTTCTCTGTTCTTTTCTGATGGAGAGACTCACGATAAAATGAGCGTACGTTTTGATTTCTTTACAGGAGGAGAAAAGTGGGTCGCACATTTGCAATTAGACCCCTTGAAATAAAGCCTTTCCATCATGGCCCCTTTATATTTCAAGAGACTAAATAAACTATATAAATGTGACTTTAATATGGGCATAATATCATATCAGTTAACTTTAACAGGAATCCAATGTAAATAACCAAGGTTATTGGTCCACCTTTAATATGAGATTAACATTCTCCCACTTGGACCATTAACCGATTAGGTTAAAACTTTAGAAAACAAATAAATGAAAAGACTCATTTAAAAAATCATTTTTGACTCCATTGGATTCCATACTGAAAAACTTTGACACGTGATCACGAATTTTATAAAAACAACAACTGATAAGCCCAAATATGAAATACCGTAATACTGCAATTAGTTTGGACTACCAATGCGAGTCATAGCGGTTATACAACATCCACGTCATACTCCCTTCTATGTACCACAACATTGATAACCCTTACTAATTGAGTCCATAACCAAAATGACCCATGTAATTGTCTTGTAAAGACATTTCCTGTTTAACATACATCCAAACATAATATGTGCACACATAATTGGATAACAGGAAACACAGAAACAAAACTTTTATTTGTACAATAATGTCAATTACATAAGTACCAAAATACACATTTACAGATTGCCCAAAAGACCCATTCTTACAACATGTTCCTTGAATGTCTTTGGAGGCAATCCCTTTGTCATTGGATCAGCAACCATTAAAGTGGTACTTAAACTTACAATTGACACCTTTTGTTTCTCAACTCTTTCTCTAACCACCAAGTACTTAAGTTCTATGTGTCTAGAACCATTAGAGTACTTACCATTCTTAGAGAAAAATACGGCTGCTGTATTGTCACAATATATCGTCAGCGGCTTGGCAATAGAGTCAACTACACCAAGTGCTGAGATGAAATTCCTTAGCCATAATGCATGATTTGTGGCCTCAAAACAAGCTATGAACTCAGCCTCCATCGTGGATGAAGCAATAATGGACTGCTTCACACTCTTCCACGAGATTGCCCCACCTGCTAGCAAGAAAATAAATCCTGAGGTAGACTTCCTGCTATCTGGGCAACCACCAAAATCTGAGTCTGAATAGCCGATCACCTCCAACTGATCTGATCTCCTGTATGTGAGCATATAGTCCTTTGTCCCTTGAAGATACCTCATAATCTTCTTAGCCAACTTTCAGTGCTCCATTCCTGGATTGCTTTGGTATCTTCCCAACATCCCAACAGCAAAGCTGATATCTGGTCTGGTACAAGTGCTTGCATACATCAAGCTCCCAACAGCTGATGCATACGGAACTGTCTGCATTTGATCCTTTTCTAAGTCATTTCTGGGACACTGGCTACCACTTAATCTGTCACCCTTCTGAATGGGTGCAGGACTGACTGAACACATTTCCATATGAAATCTTTCCAAGACTCGGTTGATATAACCTTTCTGAGACAACCCTAGCAATCCTCGAGATCTATCCTGAAGATCTCTATGCCAATCACATATGCTGCCTCACCCATATCAACCATCTGAAAGTTCTTGGTAAGATAACTTTTAGTCTCATACAGCAAACCAAGATCACTACTGGCTAACAAGATGTCATATACATACAGAACAAGAAAAATAAACTTGCTCCCACTGATCTTTAGATATATACACTGATCAACAGTGTTTTCTGTAAATCCAAAAGAGGTAATGGTATCATTAAACTTTATATACCATTGCCTGGAAGCTTGTTTAAGTCCATATATAGATTTCTTTAATTTGCAAGCCAAGTGTTCTTTTTCTTTAATTGCGAACCCTTCAGGTTGCTCCATGTAGATATCCTCATCCAAATTTCCATTTAGAAAAGCAGTTTTCACATCCATTTGATGTAACTCCAAATCATAATGAGCTACAAGTGCCATAATGATTCTAAGAGAATCCTTCTTTGATACTGGAGAGAAGGTCTCTGTATAGTCAATGCCTTCTTTCTGAGTGAAACCTTTGGCCACAAGTCTAGCCTTATATCGTTCGACATTGCCTTTAGAGTCGCGCTTGGTCTTAAAGACCCATTTACACCCGACTTTCTTACTGTTATAAGGCAATTCAACGAGATCCCAGACTTGATTTTGGTCCATAGATTTCAACTCATCTTTCATAGCATCAACCCATTTACTAGAATCATTGCATTCTATGGGTTGTGAAAATGAAACTGGATCTTTATTTATCCCAATATCATAGTCAGATTCCTGTAGATATACCACATAATCATCTGAAATGGCAGATCTTCTTTCCCTTTGAGATCTTCTCAAAGCTGCCGGTTGTGGTGGTTCTACAATATTTTCAATGGGAATATCCTCATGGAGTGGTGAACCAACATTAACTTGTTGTTCTGGTATCTCAACTTGATGATCAAGCTGAGGGACAACAATTTCTCTTGAAGGAAAGGGTATTGGGATATTTACCCTTACCACTTCAAGATCTACCTTTCTTGGTTCAGCACTCCCACTAATTTCACCGTTTTCCAGGAATCTGGCATTACCAGTTTCAACTATTCTTGTACTATGGTTAGGACAATAAAATTTGTATCCCTTAGACTTATCTGGATAACCAATGAAATACCCAGATATTGTTTTTAAGTCTAATTTCTTTTCTTGTGGATTATAAATTCTAGCCTCTGCTGGACAACCCCAAACATGTAAGTGTCTTAAACTGGGTTTCCTACCAGTCCACAACTCGAAAGGAGTTGTTGGGACAGCCTTACTAGGAACCCTGTTTAAGATATACATAGCAGTCTTTAAGGCTTCATTCCACAATGAATTGGGTACATTAGAGAAGCTCATCATGCTCCTAACCATATCCATAAGTGTTCGGTTCCGCCTTTCAGCAACACCGTTCTGCTGAGGCGTACCTGGCATTGTGTATTGAGCACAAATGCCATGCTTTTCTAGAAATTTGGCAAATGGGCCAGGATGTTGTCCTGACTCATCATATCTACCATAAAATTCACCACCTCTATCTGACCTTATGATTTTAACCTTTCTATCTAATTGTCTCTCGACTTCTGTAATGAACACCTCAAGGATGTCAACAGCCTGAGACTTTTCATTTATTAGATAAACATAACCATAACGTGATAGATCATCTATAAAGGTAATGAAATACCTCTCTCCAGTAAAACAGGGAATGGAGAGTGGTCCGCAAATATCTGTATGAATTATTTCCAGGAGTTCTTTACTTCTTGTGGCACCTTTCTTAGTGTGTTTGGTTTGCTTTCCTTTTATGCAATCCACACACACATCAAAATCAGTGAAGTCTAGGTTATCCAAAATCCCAGTCTTCACTAATCTTATAATTCTATCCCTGGAGATATGCCCCAGTCGCCTATGCCACAAGATTGAGGATTTTTCATTTATTAAGCCACGTTTTATACCACATTCGAATGCAGAGATAATAAAGATTGTGCAAACTCATCATTCAATGAAATTTTATATAAACCATCACATAAAATTCCATGTCCAACCGGAATTGAATTATACATTAAAGAGAGTTTTCCACAACTAAACAAAACAGAATATCCAAAAACATCTAATTTGGATAATGACATTAAGTTTCTTGAAATCGAAGGTACATAAAAAGTATCCTCAAGATCCATCTGATGACCCGTCTCCAAGAGTAGTCGATAAACACCAACATATTCGACCTCCACTTTGAGACGGTTCCCCATAAAGACGAATCTCTCACTTTCCTTCGGTTTTCGGGTTGTAAGGAATCCCTGCATTGAATTAGTTATATGAGTTGTGGCTCCAGAGTCTATCCACCAAGTATTAGAAGGAACTTCAGCAAGATTTGATTCAAAACATACAAAAGAAAGATTTGTACCTTTCTTTTCGAACCAAGCTTTCCTCTTGTTGCAGTCCTTCTTCACATGTCCTTTTCTGCCACAGAAGTAGCATTTGACAGTGAAAGCTTTTCTATGACCTTGGCTACTTTCCCCATGGTCATTTCCTTTCTTTGATGGAAATCTCTTACCTCTTCCATATTTACCTTTCTTATGGATACCTCCTGAAGTTACTGCTAACACTGAGTGCTGTCCTTCTTGCCTCAGTCTCACCTCCTCTTGTACACACATACCAGTTAGTTCATTCAGATTCCACTTATCCTTATGAGTGTTATAGTGGATCTTGAATGCCCCAAACTGAGGAGGAGTGAGCTGAGGATGAACTGTACCAAGAAGGACTCATCAACTTTCATTCCCAGTGATCCTAGCTTAGCAGCCTTATCAGTCATGTTTAGAATGTGTTGCTGAACTCCTCTATTACCATCATATTTCATGGTGGTAAGTTCAGCCATTAGGGTGCCAGCTAATGACTTATCTGCAGACTTAAAACGGTCTTTAACCGCACTTAATAGTTCAGATGCAATAGTTGTAGGAGGGAGTGAAGTCTTGATGTTATTAGCTATGGTCATCTTTATGAACATAAGACTGAGCCTATTAGACCTTTCCCAAGTTTTGGCATGACTGACTTGTTCTGCTGTACTCTCAGCAGTTACTTCATCAGGTTTGTCAACTGTTAGAGCCATGTCTAGGTCCAAAACACCCAGTGTAAACTGTACATGTTCAAACCACTCTGAAAAGTTGGTACCATCCAAGGCCGGAATGCTGGTGGCATGAGTGTGAAGGGAAGTAGGGACGTTCACTGAAACATAATAGGACATTGCTCACATTAGGCCACTAATCAATACAAGTTTTAAATTTAATTAAGATGAACTATTGATATCACTTTGATTTCTCCTTTGGGCGAAACCTAAGCATATCTAGTGTTCACTCTTTAGGTGAGAACTTTTATCACCTATGTAGATCTAATATAATTTATGTCACTTAGTTAGTAAGTCATGTTACCTTTGGGTATCCAATTCCACACACTAAGTTACATAAATTATACTATCCTACCCCGGTTCATAATTATTTGAAAGAGACTTTCCTTTGGGCCAGTCCCAATCTCCTAACTAGAACCGCCATCGAGAATATTATTGTCTTTAATGTCACTTACATGACAAGTCTTTTATGTAGTTGTATATTCATAAGATTTACTAACCTAGGTCACTTTGGCAACTACTAAATCAATAAGCCTTATGAATACAAAAACTAACCAATAATATTCTCTAATCCTTTTATTTGAGTAAAGCCATAATATCTCAATACATTACTTGACCAAGCATCAATCTATATTAACACAATAACTTAAATGTGTAACATACTTTAATGATTGATTATTCATAACTATTAGTCGACTACAAGGAATTACTAGTCGACTAGGGTCAAGTCTAGTCGACTATAGGTTTAGGTCTAGTCGACTAAGGCAAAGAAAGTTAGTCGACTATACCAATATTATTAGTCGACTATATATTTTATTAGTCGACTACAACATTTTATTAGTCGACTCCTGAATCCAACAGAAAGTTCTCAATTCTCGGTCACCGAATTAGTCGACTTGAAAATATGATTAGTCGACTAAACCTTATTAGTCGACTAGTCATAAATTCAACTAAAATCAAGTCGACTCCTGCAGCAAACAGCGACTTGCAAACTTTATGGAAAGGAGATTAGTCGACTATACATTTGGATTAGTCGACTAATAGTCGACGAAGCAGTTTTCAAGGCAGTTTCTGCTTAGTCGATTTTAATCCCAAAATTATCAAAAATTAGGTTTTTCATTCCTTTGATTTTGATCCCAATTTAATTGCATAATTAGAGGAATATGAACATGAATTAGGGCTATTAATCCTCTACAAATTCTACAATTAAAAGATCAAAAAATTCAATTTTTATGAATTGTTAATCAAACCCTAACTTTTCATAATTCCTAAATCCAAGATGTATTGATTCTTTAATCATGGCTCTGATACCAAATGTAGGAAATAATACAACTGTAATGCGGATTAAATCAACCATGGATCAAAGAAGCATATACATCTCAAGAATTGAAAGCATATACAAATTAAATTCATATACATACCGGAAGCCATTGATCCAGATTAAGGTTGAAGATCCTTGTGATGAATGGAAGAAGAAGCCCCTTGTCTTTCACTTTGATTTCTGCAAACCCTAAATGCAAAGGATCCTCTTTTCTCTTCTCCTTTTCTTTTCTCAAACTTCTCTGTTCTTTTCTGATGGAGAGACTCACGATAAAATGAGCGTACGTTTTGATTTCTTTACAGGAGGAGAAAAGTGGGTCGCACATTTGCAATTAGACCCCTTAAATAAAGCCTTTCCATCATGGGCCCTTTATATTTCAAGAGACTAAATAAACTATATAAATGTGACTTTAATATGGGCATAATATCATATCAGTTAACTTTAACAGGAATCCAATGCAAATAACCAAGTTTATTGGTCCACCTTTAATATGAGATTAACATAGAATTACAGACGCATGGATGAAAACCAAGTGGTTCAAAACA
>JAVJIF010007019.1:0-192227 GCA_038442645.1 Agave tequilana | reverse complement strand
AAGTATCGAGGGAACATTAGCACACATACAAGCTTTTACACTGATTTTATAAATACACGTTTTCAAGTGCTCGTCCGACCCAATCAAATTTTTGGCGCCATTGCTGGGGACGGGAATGGTTTTGATTCATGATTTTGTTAACATTTTCTTCTTCTCTGTTTTGGCGTACAGGGTAATTTACAGATTCTTTACATTGCAAAAGGCTACTCTTGCTTGCCTCTCCCTGATCTAGAAAGCAAAAAATCTTGCTTCTTACACTTTGCCGCGGAAATCAAAGATACGCCGCGCAAACACGACAATTTTGTGGCATTTGTACTTTGTCTTTTGCAGGGACCTTGCATGTTGAATATATTATTGTATTCTACTGCTACTTATCTGTTTTTGCCTACATACTACAGTAATTAAAGAACTAAAATACGATAATTGGACGTCTTTAAAATGGTTAGACATTTGCATTTAGGCACGTGTCAATTCAATTTCAATATACTATATTTTGTTCTGTTGTTGTGATTTGGATTGAGGTGTACATATGGCATTGCATATAGTATAGGACAAACACGTGGGTGATTTACTCGCTTTGTGTTATCTTCTTGTCTATATTACACACTTTCACAAATTGAAATTAAGGGCAAAACCTATACAGGATAAGGTGGGGATTTCTTCACCCTTCCTTAGTCCAAAATCACCTCCCCACTCACATAACTCAAGCCCTAATAAAAATTGATAGACGTTGGCCCCTAGGGACATCTCGGACTTATTAAGAGATTGACCGAGGGTGAAACTTGTTTTGAATCTTACTCTTGTGAAATCGGTGTCTAAGGTTGGGGATTAAGAGGTTACGCCTCGAAGATACTGTGGTTTAGCGTAATTAAGGCCCGTTACTTATGCAGGATACCTCCCATCATATTTTGCCCCTACCTTGCCAATTAGCTTGTGGTCAGATTCAAGCAACAACCTCCCCCGGATAATTGACGAGTTAGGAGTTGTCTAAATCTAGGTCAACCCTACTATAGGCTTGGTTTTGATTTTATATCTTTTTGTTTGTTGTTTGCTTTTTCTTTTTTATTTGTGATTGTTGTGAAATAGAATTCAACAATAACAATTTTTTCAATCCTAATATGAATCTATATTTCACACCAACCTCATTTGTTTTGGATAATTCTAACCCGGTTGTTTACAATATGAACCAACCAAATACATTGGGTTGGACTTATCAGAATCAATATAACACATGCCCTCAATCTTATGACTATAATTCTCAAAATAATTTTAACTTTTCACAGAGTCAATGGGGATTCACTTCCCCCGAGTCTAATTTTTCGCCACCTTGTCCATAATTTTCACAATTTTCACAATCTTTATTTCCCAATTTTGCTTCCTATACTCCTTTTTCTGGACCTTCCATTGAAGAAAAATCTGAGTTCGAAAAAAGTATAGAAGCCATACAAGCCATGCTTGAGTCCCAACAAAAGAAGCTCAATTCACCAATTCCACAATATTTTCATGATTCATCCTCAGTTTCACCTATTCAACATGACCAACCATCTGTCCTGAAAACAAGTATGAAGTGCTTTCGTGAGTCTGAGTTTCAATCTCAAAACATGTTGAACTCACAATCTCCACTATCTTTCCAAAACCAAGATTCTTATACTCCCTTTGTAGAACATCCACTTGAAGAAAAATCACATCAAGAAAAAAGTATAAAAATCTTGCAGGAGTCCATACTACAATTTGAAAAATCTTCTGCCCAGTCTATCAATAGGTTAGAAATAAAATTGAGTCAATTGGCTAGTATTTATAGGAATGAGGAAACTCTATCTTATCAACTTTTGACCAATTCAGCTATCCCTAACTCTATTGATCTGACCTAGGACTCTTGTCATTTTGAAAACCAAGATTCAATTTCAGCACACCCATCTGAACTTGACCAACTTCAAATCCCATTGACATTTTGGCAAGTTATCCTTTTCCTGAGATTGAACTTGAGTATGAATATGATCCTGAATCTCAACTTGGTAATTCAATTTTACTGCCTGATTCCATAATGACTGAGGTATTTTTACCTGATTTCAGCCTTTTTCCCGAGTCTACATTGAATCCTATGCGAATCCATCATGAAATTCAATCACCAATCTTTTCTGATCAACAAATTAAACTTGACCAATTTCATACTTTTGAATGTCCCATTGACATATTGGCAAGTTCTCATTTTTATGAAATTGAACTCAGACAAGAATGTAACTTTGATCCTCAATTTGTGATCCAGTTCAAATTCCTGAATCAATATTGATTCCAGTTTTGTTACCCAAATTGAACAACATTTTAGAGTCAGTTTGGTTCCTGTACCTGTCATTCTTGAACTTGAATCACCAATCTCAGAGCGTCACATTTCATTGTGGGGAATGATGTGGACTAGAATTTCAACTTCTTGATTTGGACCCGATTCCTTAACCAATTTTGACTCCTGAATCTTTACTTGACTTAAGTCAAATTCCTGAGTCAGTATTAGCTTCTACACTTCCTGAGTCCAAATCAATCATTCTATCTTTTCATACTCTATTTTGGGACAAGGGTCTTGATAAATTTGACTCTGAAATTATTTTGAAAATTTGAAAATTAGATGGGGTAAAATTCTTAATAAAAATCATTTATATATACATCATAATAATGGGTTGTATTTTAGAGGTCTCTGGTGGGTTCCTCCAAACCCCACGCAAATTAGATTGTGCCGCATTTCGTGGACTAATCAGACCACCATCGGAACGACCACCTTAAGGTGATTTTTTCTTCCCTCTCTTTTTGTTTCATGCATACATACATCATGATGCATCGAGGACAATGCATGAGATAAGTGTGGGGGAGGGTTTACTAACATAGAGTTTTTAAATTTTCTTTCTTTTCACTTCTTTTAGGATACTTTTAAAAATCTCCCCTTTTGTATAGTAATTTTCTCTTTCTTTAAAAACTTTTTGAAATAAGAGACAAATTCTGATCTATTTTTAAGAAAATTAAGATGATCTTAGAAATTAAGGAAGCCTTAATTACGACATCTTAAACCTAGTCGAAATAATGGATGTTGTTTAAGATTATAGGCTAAGTAAGATAAATTGGAGAGATAATTTTATCTTAAATTTTTTGCCTTAGATATATGCATTTCACACTAACACAATTTTTGGGATGGAAATAAAGACCTAAAATGCCATAAAGCAAAAATAAATAAAAAGAAAAATATATATATTATATACAAAGAAAAAAATTACTTATTAAACTTGATAACTATACCTCAAGAAGCATGATTATTCACGCCTAACTCTCTCTTAGTTTTGTGACCTTGTTTACTCGAGTCCTTAAACCCGATGGATGTTTTCTCATCTGGTGCCCTAAGAACCGTCCGGTCTGAGAGTCATCGTTTAAAAGCTCACTACCCGGGTGAACTAGATAGCCTAAGAAAACTAAGGGAAAGAAAAAAAAGAGAAAAAGAATATATATATATATATAAATAAATGGCTTGATGGTTGGAGTTGAAATCCCAGAAATTTTCACTATCACAAAGTGCAGATTATCTAGGTTTCATGAAAGATAAAATATTCAATCCAAATTTGAATTCTTACTATAATTGAAGACAAGATCTTACATATAGACTAAGTTTAAGGGTGAATAATTTTTGCTGGACTTATGATCTTAGATCGCTTATATTTTTGCAAAAATATTTCAAAAACTTGTCTCTCTTTCAAAATGTGTTTTCAAAACACTAACATTTGTCTTCTTTCTTTATGAATTTTGTGGGTGTGATCCGCTGAAAACCTTCAGGAGACAAAACTCCTCCTCTAGGAAAAACCTAGAGGTTTAACGGCTCGTTGCACAAGTTCAGTGCAATCGCATCATCTGCGAAAGTGATGTAATAACATTTGTAGTATAATTTTTCTTTTCTTGTTTTGCTCGGGATGAGTAAAAGATAAGTGTGGGGGTGTGATTAGTCTACAGTTTTACATTATTATATCACATTTTTCTACTGATTTATGAATAAAATGTCGGTCTAAACCGTGTTTTGGTCTCTCTTGCAGATAATCAAGTCAAGGAGGGCAAAAGGGTAATAAGAGCTTAATTAAACCCATTTTTGGGTAATTAAATCAGCATTCCTTGGAGGCCAAGTAAGGGATCTTCTAGAAGATACATTGAATCTAGACTCTTGCGCACGTCAGACGAATATACGGATGGAAATACCCGAATCTGAGCAAATCTAGAAGGTCCCCGAAGCGCTGCGAATCCCCGCACCAAACCAGGGACCTAGGTCCCTGGTATTATCGCAAAAATGTGGCAATAGCCGTGTTTCTGCAGCAAGGTGGTGGGGCCACGCGTCGATCTTCGACGCGTGGCCTCATCTCGTCTTCTAGAATCTTCTTTTGCCTATAAATATTGTAGGGGTTGGCCAAAACGGAAGCAGATTTAGATTTAGGTTAGGTTTTTTATCTTTTAGTGTAGGGTAGTGTAGGTGTTCTTCTTCTTTTATTTTATATTTTCTTTTCTTTTTAGATCATGTATTAGGGCAGAGAGATTCAGAGAGAGAAAGAGAGAGATTGATGTAATAGATGGTGACAATCTATGTAAAGATGTCTCTTTTCTTCTCCATTGTAATGTTCTCCATCTTTTACATGATACTTAGCTAATTTCTTCTTCTCATGACAATTTAAGTACTAACCACTAACCATCTAACCACTTACTTGATAATCCACATGAATCTAGTAGCCTCTATAAGGCCTTACTCTTGCAGAGCCATTGATGGCTCATGATGATGGATTCTAACATTCTAACATTCTATCACCTAACCCACTAACTTGCTAACATGCAATGTCTCCTTTATTTCATGCTCACCTCTAACCGATTTTGATAAATTAATAGTTATTTGTAACTTTTTGTGTGGTATGGATGTGTTTTCTGAATGTAGAAGAACAATCTTATGGGCCATACTTTGTATCGTCTCTTAAAGCCAATGATTAGTGATGGCCAAGGATCCATGTGAGACAACTATCACTAAGAGGTTAGTATGGTTAGTGGAGCAATTAGTTGTTAGTAGCCATTAGTTTTCTTTTATCTTATTTTAGAAATCAATTTCAAAACTCTTCTTTTATCTTTTCATCGTTGTTTCCACCATCTTCTTTGTTCACTTTTGTTTTCATTTTCTTTACCATAAGGTTCATCTTCTTTTCTATTTTGTTTTCTAAATCATTTCTATTTTATTTTCACATTACCGTTTTATTGCCTTCTCCATCTATCCCTTTTGGATTTCTTTTCCTTTTCTTTTACTTTTTCTAATTCTTTAACAAAGAAGAACTGTTAACATAACACGTGAATGGACTGTTAATGTTTCTATCGCCTCCCATCCTTATGGATTAACCCGTTGAGCCAAAGCTATAATAGAAGTATCGAGGGAACATTAGCACACATACAAACTTTTACACTGATTTCATAAATGTACATTTTCAAGTACTCGTTCCGACCCGATCAAGGTCGCATTCTAACCTCAGATGCAGATCTCAACTCAAACGCGGATCTCACACTGTCCAGCATCCAACTGCAAATGCGGATCTCGACCAGAGTCGTGTTCCAACCTTAACGCGGACTTCATTAACAATATGACGCAAGGATCGTGTTCTGTGCCAAACGCGATGGTCATGCTATTCTTTGAGACGTAGGCCTCAGGGTCGCGTTTCAACATTTAAATGCGAGCCTGTATAGCTTCGCGTTCCAACACAGACGCGAGCCTATGAGCTCCGCGTCTCAACAACAGCAAAGCGAGGTTCGCGTCCAGCACGAGACCCGCATTCCGGCTGTAACTGACAGCCACAAACTTGGTCAGTTGCATCCCATTTTCTCTTCACATAATAGGAAATAACTTTCTATTATGGAGAGATTTAAAAGGTTGGTTACACCCCTCCAATGATGGAGAGATTTAACGGGTTGGTTACTGATTAAGAAAAGATAGTGTGAAGTATTTGCACAGATATTATGTAAAAGAGGGAAGGTTTAGAGTCAACCTTAGTGCTTGATCACTCCACAAATGTATTTCAAATGATTAATGTATCCTTTCCAATCTCCGTTATAGCATGGGCTATACCGAGTCGATTCTCAGGGAGAGCTTGCGATGGAAGCGTTACGGTTCGTAGTGAAGAAAGAAAACGAAGATTCTTCTTTGTCTTAAAAGAATGAATAAAACATGGAAAAAGAAATGAAAGAATCGGTGGATATGTTCATGATGGAAAATGAAAAGAAATCAAAACAAGATTGGCTTTTGGATTAACACTAAAAAGAAAAGAAAACTTGTAAAAGATTTGAAAATGGAGAAAACCATGACTAGCTAACCTTACTACCTTGCTAAAAACTTACTAAACTCCGTGATGGTGAATGCGTGCCTCATGTTGATTCATCGGCAAAGATTTGTCTTGCGTGTTGGTCTAATTACTTTCCCACTTGAATGACGGGTGATCACTCTTGGACTTGTCTTGTAGACGCATAGATATCATTGGCCTACAAGATAGACTTTCAATAATGGAATCAAAAGAGCGACACTCAAGGGATGCTAAGGAAGAAGATACAACATTCATTAATTGAAGTAAAGAAGTTGTACAACAAATAGCATATGTTTGGTGATCCATCTCCATGTTCCATCAAGGCACTTGTTCTAAAGACAAGGCTCTAAATGAGGCACACATGAATCATATGGAGAATTACAACAAGAGCTTGCCAAAATGAAAGAAACCCATCGGAGAAGAAAAAGACCATACAACTTGCAAGATTAAAGATAGCAATCACCCATGAGTTAGTAGTTAGAAGGTTAGTGGTTAGCTAGTCATGTTAGAAAGAGTTAGCTACTAGCCATTACAAGAAAAGAAAAGCAAAGCATGAATAAAAGTGCAAGAAAATTAAAGCTAGAATTAAAGAAAGCAAGTAATACTAGAAAATGCAATAGAGGAGAAAAGAGAATGGATTAATCCTTGCTTCACAAGTTGTCACCCCTTGGTTTACACAAGCTTTCTCTCTCTTACAATCTCTCTCTTATGCAGAATTTTTAGGGAGGAAGAAGAAGACCTAGAGCACTAAAATCCTAAAGAAAAACCTAAGAAAATACAAAGCTCTATCCTCTAATCTCTCCTCTCCTCTTTTCGCTGGTCCTGGGGCTGTATTTATAGGCCTCAGAGAGAAGGCTCCAGAAGACGAGACAGCTGGCAGAATCTGGCGCCCAACGGCCCCAGATCTGCCGCGGACGCGCGGCAAAGCGCGGCAGTTTCAAGGCCGTTGGGTACCAGAATTCTTTTGCGAGTTTGTTACGAAGTTGTTAGCCACGTGGACCTTCTGGAAGAGTGAGCTGGCGCGTAGAATTCTCCAGATCCTGGGCTCAAACTTGGGCTCTCTTTTGGTCTTTGATTTAATCTCCTTTAATTCTTGATAATTAAAGAGATTTTGGGCCTTTTCTCATTTCAGATGTGGACCTGCAAAAATAGAGAGAAGAAGATTAAAGATGACATTTTTATTACAATATGCATGGTATAGATGTGGTAAAATATGCAAAATTGAATATCAATCACACCCCCACACTTATTCTTTTGCTCGTCCCGAGCAAAACAAAGAAAAGAAAAACTATACTACCAATTTTATTACACCACTTTCGCAGGTGACGCGATTGCACTGAGCACGTGCAACAAGCCGTTAAACCTCTAGGTTACCCTAGAGGAGGAGTGTTGTCTCCTGAGGGTTTTCAGCGGATTACACCCACAAAATTCATAAAGAAAGAAAACAAATGTTAGTGTTTTGAAAATTCATTTTGAAAGAGAGACAAATTTTCGAATTATTTTTGCAAAAATATAAGTGATCTAAGGTCATAAGTCCACCTATAATTATTCTCCCTTAAACTTAGTCTCCATGCAGGATCTTGTCTTCAATTAAGGTAAGAATTCAAAATTGGATTGAATACTTTATCTTTCATAAAACCTAGATAATATGCACATTGTGATAGTGAAGATTTCTGGGATTTCAACTCTAACCATAAAGCCATTTATTATTTATTTATTTATATATATATATATATATATATATATATATATATATATATATATATATATATATATATATTTTTTCTTCCCTTAGTTTAGGCTTTCTAGTTCACCCATGTAACGAGCCTATAACTGATGACTCCCAAACCAGTAGATCTTAGGGTACCAGATGAGAAAACATCCCTCGGGTTTAAGGACTCGAGTGAAAAAGGCCACAAAACTAAGGGGGATTATTCTTTTAATCACCGTTAGGCGTGAATAACCATGCTTCTTGAGGCACAATTATCCAGCTTAATAAGTGATGTTTTATTTATATATTTTTCTTTTTTTTTCTTTTTTTTTAATATTTTTATGGCCTTTTTGGTCTTTGTTTCCATCCCAAAAATGTGTAAGTGTAAAGTGCATACTATCTAAGGCAAAAAATTCAAGATAAAAATATCTCCCCAATTTTTTCTTACTTAGCCTATAATTTTAAACAATATCCATTATTTCAACTAGGTTTAAGATGTCATAATTAAGGCTTTCTTAATTTCTAAGATCATCTTAATTTTCTTAAAAATAGATGAAAACTTTGTCTCTTATTTCAAAAAGTTTTTTAAAGAAAGAGAAAATTTCTATACAAAAGTGAAGAAAAGTATCCTAAAAGAAGTGTAAAAGAAAGAAAATCTAAAAACTCTAAGTTAGTAAACCCTCCCCCACACTTATCTCATGCATTGTCCTCAATGCATCGTGATATATGTATGCATGAAACAAATAGAAAGGGAAGGAAAAAATTACCTCAAGGTGGTGGTTCCGGTGGCGGTCTGATTGGTCCACGAAATGTGACCCAATCAGTCTTGCGTGGAGTCCGGAGGAACCCACCAGAAATATCGTGAATATTACCCATTAAAAAGATAAATCCATGAAGGATTTTTATTAAGTATTTAACCCCATCTAATTTCCATTTTCCATAACTAATTTCGGAGTCAAATTTGTCAACCACTTCGTTCCAGAATGGTGTATGAAATGATAGAACGGTTGACTTAGACTCAGGAAGGACAGGAACTAATACCGACTCAGGAAGGTGACTTAAGTCAAGTAAAGATTCAGGAGTCGAAATGAGTTCAGGAATTGGGTCCAAGTCAAGAAGTTGAAACTCCAGTCCACATGTATTGTCCAACAATGGAATGTGACCTAATATGGGTGATATCTCTTTACTTCCAATATTAAGGAATTCTAGCTCATCGCCATACAATTCTTCAAAACTAAGGTCAACATCCGGAAGTGTAAAATCAGTTAACTGACCCCGAGTTGACATGATCTTGTTAGCGAATAGGTCTTCAGAAGTAAAGAGATTGTGAGAATTTAGGTCACATATCTCATTGAGTTCAATATCAAAAAATGGAAAACTTGCCAATTTGTCAATAGTATCTTCAGAAGTGTATAATTGGTCAAGTTCAATATGATCCTCAAAGATGGGTGATTCAACTTCATTATGAATTTGGGCAGGATCCAATGTCGACTCCGGGAAAAGATTGAAGTCAGGTAAAGATACCGGAGTCATTATTGAATCAGGAAGAAGAATTGAATCACTAAGTTGGGGTTCAAGATCATATTCATTTTCAAGTTCTATTTCAGGAAAAGGAAAACTTGCCAAAATGTTAATGGGATTTGAAGTTTGGACAAGTTCAGATGAACGTGCTGAAATAGAATCTTGATTTCCAAAACTACATGACTCATCGGCTTTAACAGAGTGGCTAGTGACACCAGATCTGGTCAAACGGTGAGAACGTAGAGATTCGACCATCATATCTATGTCATGATTTCTAGCATTTTGAGCATGAGTCATGGCTTCAAGCATCTTTCTATAATTGATGAATTCATTATTTTGATGAAAAGATGAAGTGTTGTCTTGGAAGTGATAGTGAAATTGTGAGTCCATCAGATTTTGGGATTTGTGTTTGGACTCACGCATACTCATTTCCAAAATTGATGGTGCTTTATTTTGGATTGGTGAAATTGAGTATGTATCTTGAAAATATTGTGGACTGGGGGGAGAAGGAGGACAAGGTGGTTGGAAATTATACTCGGGGTAAGTGAATCCCCACTGACTCGGTGAAGAGTTGAAATTATTATGAAAATTATAGTTATTAGATGGGGGGTATGGGTCATATTGATTCAGATAAGACCAATCCGGCACACTAGGTTGGTCAAAGTTATGGTATGCCGGGCTGGTAATATCCGAAAATGAAGTCGGTGTGTAATATGGATTATTATTAAAGTTAGAAAAATTGTTATTATAAGCCATATTACACAATGAAATACAAACAAAAAGAAACAAACAAATAAACAAACAAAAAGAAAAAAATTCTAACCTAAGTTAGGGTAGACCTATGACCTAGACGACTCCTAACTGATTAGACCGTCCACGGGAGGTTTAGTGTAGACTTTGACCACAAGCTAATCAGCCAGGTCAGGGCAAGGTTGTTGGGAGGTTTTCCGTCAGAGACGTTCCTTAATTAAGTAACCACCAACCTTCGGGCTTTCGGCCCTCAATCCCTTTCCTAGACACTGATTTTGCAAAAGTCAAATTCCAACACTTTTCCCCCTTAGGATAATCTCCTAAGTGAGTCCGAAATGTCCCTAGGGCAAACGTCTATTTTTTTAAATTAGGCTTAGGTTAGTGAGTGCTGGAATGGTGGTTTTTGGGCTAAGGAAAGGGTAATGAAATCCCCCACCTTATCTTATTTATGGGTTAGTGCCCTTAAAATTGGATTGTGCAAGTGTACAAGATATATAACTAGGATACACTCAAAGCATGAAAATCAAGCAAGAGATGATTCCTAGTCTATATGCAATGCAAAACGTACCTTGCTCCAGTACTCTTCAACAGTAAAGTAAAAGAATTGAAAAGACACGTGCCTAGAAATGCAAATATCTAATCAATTTTTAACTTTTCAACCACTTTTTACTGTTGATTATTATTAACAGGAGTATGGTGAAGCATACAAGAATTTAAGTATTGCAGCAGATGTATTTTACAAAGCAAGCAACCCTGCAGAAATTTGGTCAGAAGTCCACTCTTCCTTGCCACAGATCCGCGGCTTTTGCCGTGGAATTGCGGCAATTCAAAGAGCTACTGGTCTCTGCTTTCAAGAGCAGAGGCCCAGAGCCACTTATATGACATTGCAATGCAAATTTCCTGTTCTCTTCACCTGTAACCTGCAACAGAGAAGAAAATTCGTTTAGTTCTTCACTTTAAATTAAAAACCGTTGCTCTCCCCAGCAACGGCGCCAAAAATTTGATTAAGAAAAGATAGTGTGAAGTATTTGCACAGATATTATGTAAAAGAGGGAAGGTTTAGAGTCAACCTTAGTGCTTGATCACTCCACAAATGTATTTCAAATGATTAATGTATCCTTTCCAATCTCCGTTATAGCATGGGCTATACCGAGTCGATTCTCAGGGAGAGCTTGCGATGGAAGCGTTACGGTTCGTAGTGAAGAAAGAAAACGAAGATTCTTATTTGTCTTAAAAGAATGAATAAAACATGGAAAAAGAAATGAAAGAATCGGTGGATATGTTCATGATGGAAAATGAAAAGAAATCAAAACAAGATTGGCTTTTGGATTAACACTAAAAAGAAAAGAAAACTTGTAAAAGATTTGAAGATGGAGAAAACCATGACTAGCTAACCTTACTACCTTGCTAAAAACTTACTAAACTCCGTGATGGTGAATGCGTGCCTCATGTTGATTCATCGGTAAAGATTTATCTTGCGTGTTGGTCTAATTACTTTCCCACTTGAATGACGGGTGATCACTCTTGGACTTGTCTTGTAGACGCATAGATGTCATTGGCCTACAAGATAGACTTTCAATAATGGAATCAAAAGAGCGACACTCAAGGGATGCTAAGGAAGAAGATACAACATTCATTAATTGAAGTAAAGAAGTTGTACAACAAATAGCATATGTTTGGTGATCCATCTCCATGTTCCATCAAGGCACTTGTTCTAAAGACAAGGCTCTAAATGAGGCACACATGAATCATATGGAGAATTACAACAAGAGCTTGCCAAAAATGAAAGAAACACATCGGAGAAGAAAAAGACCATACAACTTGCAAGATTAAAGATAGCAATCACCCATGAGTTAGTAGTTAGCAAGGTTAGTGGTTAGCTAGTCATGTTAGAAAGAGTTAGCTACTAGCCATTACAAGAAAAGAAAAGCAAAGCATGAATAAAAGTGCAAGGAAATTAAAGCTAGAATTAAAGAAAGCAAGTAATACTAGAAAATGCAATAGAGGAGAAAAGAGAATGGATTAATCCTTGCTTCACAAGTTGTCACCCCTTGGTTTACACAAGCTTTCTCTCTCTTACAACCTCTCTCTTATGCAGAATTTCTAGGGAGGAAGAAGAAGACCTAGAGCACTAAAATCCTAAAGAAAAACCTAAGAAAATACAAAGCTCTATCCTCTAATCTCTCCTCTCCTCTTTTCGCTGGTCCTGGGGCTGTATTTATAGGCCTCAGAGAGAAGGCTCCAGAAGACGAGACAGCTGGCAGAATCTGGCGCCCAACGGCCCCAGATCTGCCGCGGACGCGCGGCAAAGCGCGGCAGTTTCAAGGCCGTTGGGTACCAGAATTCTGTTGCGAGTTTGTTACGAAGTTGTTAGCCACGTGGACCTTCTGGAAGAGTGAGCTGGCGCGTAAAATTCTCCAGATCCTGGGCTCAAACTTGGGCTCTCTTTTGGGCTTTGATTTAATCTTCTTTAATTCTTGATAATTAAAGAGATTTTGGGCCTTTTCTCATTTCAGATGTGGACCTGCAAAAATAGAGAGAAGAAGATTAAAGATGACATTTTATTTACAATATGCATGGTATAGATGTGGTAAAATATGCAAAATTGAATATCAATCAGTTACACCCCAAAATTCTCTATAAATAGCTATGAATAGCTAGGGGGATGGCTGAAAATGGGGTTGAAGAGGAGAGTCCTGGTAGAGGAATCCAAGAAGTCATAGACGAGGGAAGAGCTACCTTGCCAGAGTTTGGCTTTGAAGCTCTCGTAGCTTGGGAAGAGTTCAACTCTTTTTTTTTAACTTGCTGAGTTCAAGTTCTTTAAATCTCTTTGAGATTCCATTACTGATAGGAGCTGTGCTACTCCACCAGTAGATCCAAAGAAAAGATTCACAAGAGGAACTTGACGTTCGGCCAGTCAACGGGGAACAAGACTCACTCTACACTGCCACGTGAAGAGCCCAGCTTTAAATAAAGAAGAAAATCAATCAAAAAATTTTCTCTCTTTTGTAATCAAATTGTATCCGTTGTAATTTTCTATTCAATTAAAAGAAGTTTGTAATTGTGATTTTCCAACGCGTACAAAAGATGGCGACTCTGCTAGGGAGCAATAAAACTTTATCATGCTCAATCGATAAGAAAGTTGTGACGCAAGCAAACGTCAAGATACTTGGATCCACAGTCGAATTGATTGTGATCGAATTCGATCAAGAGAAGTTTGAACAACTTTTCTCCTTAGGCGCCATTAGTCCCAAAGTCTCAAGCGAGACTCGCTCTCAAGTCTTTTTGGAGACTTCTCAAAGAGAAGCCCATACGCTTTTTGACAAAGCAAGTGGCTCAACCTCTCTTGAGGGTCTGACAATCTCCTGTGGAGCCAATATGGCTTACGACAACGTCTCTCAATAGACCCGCAAAGCTAATGTCTCGGCTTATGGCCAACATATTAGCGGAAGTCAATATAGCCGCCAAACTCCTCCCAAGGCTCTGCAAACTCAGTTTGCAGGGGGTTCGTAATAACTCCTGCGTGTCAAGTAGATTGCTGATCATCGGCGAAGACGTCAAGCTCGCCATCAACAAACAGAAGCTGAAGACAGTGTTGTTGATACTAAACGCAAAGCTCGCTTTCAGCCCCGCATTTCTGCGATAAACTGCAATGCTTATGTTCATAAGCTGCAGGTTTCAGCACCACAACGCGAAGCTCGTGCCCATCAAGCTGTGCCATAACGTGAGGTCTGTCTCATCTCAAGAATGCAATACTTGCATTCAGCCTAAGACTATGCCAGAACGCGGCCCTCGCGTCTCAATTCTAAAACGTGAGAACCGCATTCAATAGACAATGTCAAAACCCAACCTTTGATTTTCTCTTCAGAAATGCGAGACCCACGTTCAGCATGGGGCTGCGCTAGAATGCGACCTCCATGTTTCACTTCTATAACGCAAGATTCCTGTTCAGCAATGCGAAGTTCGTGTCCAGCCTCAAGAGGCCAAGTTCAAATGTGGACTATTAAGCCCTCAGGCCCATGAGTTCGAGGTTAGTTCTTCAGATACCCCTGCAACGGATCTGAGAGACTACTTGGCGAGAAAGAGGAGTACTCCTACGAGCAGCTCATTTTAGCGGTGCTCTTTGATCGTCACTGCAACTATCAGATGGCTAAGCCATCAGTTTTTAGCCTATTATCAAAGGGTTCAAACTCAAACTTCATCAAGAGGCGATAATCTCACAAGAAGAAGTCATTCTCTAACACTAAGTACCCGGAGGTAACTTCCAACATGGTAGGTCCAAGCACCACATCGAGCAAAGTCGAAAGGGAAGCAACTTGACCTTAGTTTTGAGGAGTTGGATACTGAACGTTCCTTAGGCTTGAAAGAAATACTGATGGAGCCTGAAGGAACTTACCAACATACTCAGACACAAATGGGAGCAATTTTTTCATTCGACTATAATTCACTGGCTAGAGGGATTGAAATAGATGATGAACACCCTGCCATCGTGGAATCCCATTCATCTAACTCTTATAGGGAAACAGAAGCCTTCACATATATGTCTGATATTCCAGAAGAGATGCCAGAAAATTTGAGGAGCAAGCTCAAGTGCAACAGGTGCAGCATGAGATGCTTCAAGCCCAACAAGAGTATATCAATGATCTAGAAGATGATAACTCTCTTGCTTAAAAAGTCGAAGAAGAAGATAAAAAAATCTGAAGACTAAAGCTTCTTCCCCGCTAAAGCAAGGATAAAAAGAAGGGTGAAAAGTCAATCTCCGAGCACTCTGATGGCAATGAGAACAACTTTGGATAAGAAAATCCTGAGTCTTCTACTTCTTAAGAAGCAGAGGATTCAGAAGATAATCATGCGAAGAAGATGAACGAGCTTGAGAAACTCCTGGAGGCTATCTCAAATCGATGTAATCTTCAAGAAGTGGGAGTGGTCAAATCATACACGGTCGAGTGTGATTCAGCTCCTTATCCTCCCAGGTTCAAGGCACTGATCTGTACGTCTTTAACAACAAAGGTTCGCCGAACTAACATATATATTACTTCAAATCCCAAACTGGGAACGTAGTACCAAATGATGCCATCATGGCTCGTTTATTCATCGGCACCCTCAAGAGGGTTACATTTGAATGGTTCATGAAGCTTCCTGTCGGCTCTATCAAGGAATGGACCGACCTCGAGAAGCTCTTGTGGAGAGATTTCAGAGTATGGTGCTTTGATATTCAAGCGGCATGACATAGTCTACACTGATCGAGACTTACCACCGCAACTTCCAAACCACACTCCTAACGCAAATAGGAGTAACTCAAAGTCGCACCTGAAAGCAACTAGTCTTACAAGGTGAATGAGCAGAAGACATAGTTGCAAGAGTAAGCCAGGAAGATTTCAAGAGAATGTAGCATTGAATCTACTAGCAACGAGGTGATCTGACTTTTACGACTGTCAAATATTTTGCTTTGATATATGCTTACATTTTCAATATTGGTATCAATAATTTTAAATTGGTATTATTTTCAATTTGGTATCCTTATTGCAAAACGAATACAGTGTTTATCTAAAAATTTGGTGTTTATTTTCAATTGATATCATGTTCATTTATTGGTATCAATTCAAAGAAAAGAATTTTTTTCAATTGGTTGTTTCCATTGATTATGTTTATTATTTTCAATTGGTTATTTTCAATAGGTTTCTTTCCATTGATTGTGTTCATTGGTATCAAAATTTTTATTTATGTTTATTGTGTATTTGACTTCACCCTTTTATTGATGAGTGACAAAAAGGGAGAGAAGAATTCAAGTTTATATATGCATGCTTTACTATATATTATGCATATATCTTATTTTATTGGTATCTTAATCTTCATTGCCTATCTATATATGTTTATTGAGTATGTATATGTTAAGGGAGAGCTTCCATGAAGCCTATCCTTAATGAATGCATATATATAACCTTATAAGTTTTGTCATCATCAAAAAGGGGGAGATTGTTAGCCCAGAGACTTTTCACCTTAGTTTTGATGATGACTAACTTATGAAGGTTAGTTTACTAATGATCTTGTGTTTATACAGTTTCAGTTATTGATCAAGATATTAGTAGGTGTTTAGCTTCAACATTTTGGGAGCTAACACATGTAGATTCAAGAGCTCGCGCGTCAAGATCGCATCTAGCACTCGATTGGAGTCAAGCTCGTTGAATCGTGTTTGGATTAGGTCGTCTTGAAGATGAGGATTGACAAGAAGATTTCGGTTTGTTTAGTTCTTATGTAAAGATAGATAGTATTGATATGCTCAAGTTCACACACACACACAAGTTTAATATGTTTGGTTTTCGATTTAACCGGTTTTGGTTTTCGTATATGCATATACTTGATTTTCATGAAGAGATATAATCAAAACAAGTTTACATGGTTTAAATGTATACTAGATTTCATCTATATACATATATGCTTCACATATTTAGATAAACTTATTTTGATGGTTTATATCATGTGTTTGGAGTTTTGTATTTAAACAAAACTCATTTTTGGATTTCATGTCAAAAACATAAATATATGTATTACATGTGTATTAGATTTTATCCACATACAATATGCTTCAAAAGAGTGTTAAATATCTTATTTTTGTATTTATACAAGAATGAAAAAATCGGATTTCCATTTCAAAGTTGGTTTTTTGGAATATACCATTTTGTTTTAGGCTAAATATATTATATCACAAAAATGGTTCAAATAGTTTATAATATGTGTTGATTTTTGGTCACAGATATTTGGTATTCAAATATCTTATACAAACTGATTTTTTGTGAAATTAATGTGATTTTATGGGACTTAATTGGTACTAAATTAACTAAGTTTTCAATTCCAAATTTCAGCCAGACTCAGCTGGCGGTCGACCGGTCGGTCGACCGGACCAGGGGTCGGTCGATGTGCACGAGACGTATACAAAGGCCGGCCAAGTAGGCCGGTCGACCGACTGAAAGCACCCAGCTCTTGGGTGCGGCTGGTCGACCGGGCGGGCGATCGGAGGCTCAACGTCAGAAAAATGACCATTGGGCAGTCGACCGGGCGGTCGACCGGAAGGACAATCTGGGCTTTTCCAAATGCCAATGGCTAATTTTCGAAGAGGCTTATAAATAGCCATCTCTTGGGCTGTTTTTAACAAGAATTTTAAGAGCAAAATTTCCTATCTATAAAAGTATTTTAGCAGCAAGTTTTAGAAGAGTTTTAGTGCCAAAAAGATTTATCTTTATTTTATTTTCAAGGGTTAGAAAAATCAAGGAAAGATAGAGTATTTGGGAAATTGGTTTTGATCTTCATTTTTATCTTCTTCTAGTATTTTTCCCAAGTATTTATCTTTATCATTTATTTTTCAAACACCTTGTTTTCTCACACTTGAGCTATCATCTCTATCCTATCAATAGGATCTTGTTT
Organism: Agave tequilana; assembly: GCA_038442645.1. NCBI lineage: Eukaryota > Viridiplantae > Streptophyta > Magnoliopsida > Asparagales > Asparagaceae > Agave > Agave tequilana. The sequence goes on along the minus strand of JAVJIF010007019.1, from coordinate 174,476 downwards.
TTGGTAAGAATATAGTTTGTTGTCTATTGTGATCACCAAGGTTGTTTGTGGTCTTTGAGATCACCAAGTTGTAATCTTTCTTTGCTTTCGGCTTTGTACCTATCCCTCTAAGTATCGAGGAGGTTGTGCTTTGGGTTTGTAGCTATCCCTCTTTGTATAGAGGTAATTGTGGTTGAGTTTGGCTTAGTGCCTTATCCCTCTTGTGTAGAGATGATTGTTATTTTGGCTTTGTGCCTTGCCTCTTGTGTAGAGGTGGTTGTTGTTGGAGAGAGGGGTTGTGTACTCCTTACCTTGTATTTGCAAATTTCTCGGTGGAGCTCCCTGTGTGAGAGGTCCTGTGTGGACATATAGTGGAAATCCTTCTGTGTGAAGGCGGGGACGTAGAGTAGTGGCTCAAACCTCGAATTGACCTGATAACTACGCTAACTGACTATAGATTTCAGCTATAAATAGGTATGTTATTCTAGGCTAAAAACACCAATTCAAATAACCAAAAACTCTGTTCAAAATTTTGATTTTCTGAAAACTTGTTTTCACTTTCTGTTTCTTCACCAATTCCTACTCTATTGTGAAGATTTCTGAAAGTCCACCTATAATAGCCCTTGTCCATGATCACATACAGATTCAAGGCTTATAGGACATTTGTAATCACTCAAAGAGGAGCATTGTATAAGAGCGTCTTCGGGTTGAAGAGAGTTTGTACAAGGTGTTGTGGTCTTCTTGGTTTTAAGAAGAGTTGTACACATTTCGCAAAGGGGATTTGTCAAGTGGTGTGCAAGGTGTTGATTTTGGGTGTACAAAGTCAAAGGATAAAGGAAAATCTCAAGCGGATGACTTGGGGACTGGATGTAGGTCACGAGGACCGAACCAGGATAAATCTCCTGTGTTTGCGTTTGTTTTACTTTTTGAGACTTAATTTCCTTTTATTGCAAGTACTTTATTTCTGTAACGCTGATATCTTTATTTGAGTGTTGACGTATATTCTAGATCCTACAATTGGCATCATCTCGGGACCAACATTTATAGCAATTGAGAGACGCGTCTCTATAACAATTGAGAGTCACATCTCCACTTTAGAGAAGTTCGCGTCTCCACTTGATCAGTGTGCCAGAACCGCGCCTGTGAGAGTTGCGTCCTCTCTCTTCAAATACAAAGAGCATGTCTCTATTTCTGCAATCAGTTCAACAGTACAATGGCAAGAGCAATCGACAACTCCACTAGTTTACCAAGCAAACTAGAGCTCATAACAAGTGTTAGACTGAGTTTCTAAGACACTTGTGATAATCTTTCCTGGAGGCTTCAAGAAATTCAACAGTACACTCATGAAATTCACCATCCAGACAGTATCGAGCTCAGAGCACCCCAAGAGACTACCTCTCAGAAGAATGCCAGTTTGATTATAGGAAGCCCAGATTCAACCGAAGTCCAAAGTATTTCGAAATCTGTCCCAGTCAATCGTGAAGTTTTGAAAATTTTGGAGAGGGCTCTGTAGGCTGTCTAAAAATTATTGGAGACAGAGCCTCAGAATTAACCTCGCAGACACGAAGGTCGCGTTCCAACCTCAGACGCAGGACTCATGCCAAACGCGAGGGTCGCGTCTCAACCCAAACGCGAACCTCGTGTCCTTTGTCAAACATGGAGGTCACATTCCAGCCTCAGACGCAGGTCTTATACCAAACGTAAAGGTCGCGTCTCAACCCAAATGCGGACCTCGCGTCCTTTGTTAGACGCAGAGGTCACATTCCAACCTCTGACGCGGACCTCAACTCAGACGCGGATCTTACACTGTCCAGGATCCAACTACAAGTGCAGATCTCGACTAGAGTCGTGTTCCAACCTCAAATGCGGACTTCATCAATAACACGATACAAGGATGGCGTTCTGTGCCAAATACGATGGTCGTGTTGTTCTTTGAGACGCAGGCCTTAGGGTCGCGTTTCAATATTTAAACGCGAGCCTGTGTAACTTTGTGTTCTAACACAGACTCGAGCCTATGAGCTCCGCATCTCAACAACAGCAAAGCAAGGTCCGCGTTCTGGCTGTAACCAACAGCCACGAACTTGGTCAGTAACATTCCATTTTCTTTTCACATAATGGGGAATAACTTTCCATTATGGAGAGATTTAAGGGGTTGGTTACACCCCTCCAATAATGGAGAGATTTAAGAGGTTGGTTACACCTCAGAATTCTCTATAAATAGCTATGAATAGCTAGGGGGATGGCTGGAAAAAGGGGCTGAAGAGGAGAGTCCTGGTGAAGGATCCAAGAAGTCATTGGCAGAGAGGAAGAGCTACTCGCCAGAGTTCGGCTTTGAAGCTCTCGTAACCTAGGAAGAATTCAACTCTTTTTGTTAACTTACTGAGTTCAAGTTATTTTAATCTCTTTGAGATTCCATTACTAATACGAGCTGTGCTACTCCACCAGTAGATCTAAAAGGAGAATTCATAAGAGGAACTTAACGTTCGGCCGGTCAATGAGGAACAAGACTCACTCTCCACCGCCACGTGAAGAACCCAGTTTTAAATAAAGAGGAAAATCAATCAAAAAATTTTCTCTCTTTTGTAATCAGATTGTTTATGTTGTAATCTTCTATTTAATTAAAAGAATTTTGCAATTATGATTTTCTGACGCGTACAACAATGTCGCCTGGATAGGCAACGATTATTGAACCGCCATTATTACTTTTTAGTGGCAGTTTTATATGGCTGTTAAAGCCCATTTCTGTTGTAGTGACACTTAACACTGCTGCCTGCTTTATCATCAGTCATTATTGCCTTATTGTGATATTATCATTAATAACATCATTTATATTCTTGTTAGTCATTATCCGCCATCTTTGCCAAAAATGGGACTGGCATGGCCACCCTCTTTTATTGGCACAACCTTCAATATTACCTTAATTATTACCAATGCAATTACTATCTCCACTATCACCGCTTTTACTACTGCTACCACCGTCATTGCATTGTTATCATTTATTCCATCATTAATGTTTCTGTTGGCCCAAAAACCTATCACTTTAGTTTTGATAATGATTAACTCAAGTAGTTATAGTATTAATGATCCTGTGCTAATTAAGTTTCAAATATTTGATCAAGATTTTAGTTGGTGTATAGCTTCAACGAAAGATTCAAAGTCAAGTTTTTGAAGCAAGCACGTATTGATTCAAGAGCTCGCGCATCAAGATCACATCAAGTATTCAAGAGGAGTCTTGCTCGTTGAATTGAGGTTTGAAATAAGTCAAGATGGAGAAGAAATTTTTTAAAAGAAGATTTTCAAGACTTGTGTTATGTTTATAAGTGTTGTTATGTTTATAAGTGTTAAGATTTTATTTTTAGATAAAATATAAAAGATAGATTAGTTGTAGATTGCTCAAGCTCATATACATACACACAAAATTTTTATAGTGTTTTCATAAGAATAGTTTTGATTTTGAAAAATACTGTTTTGATTTTGAGTTTAAAAAAATATATCTTTTGGCTTCATTTATAGATTTCATCTAAATTAGTTTATATGATTTACATGTGTATTGGATCTCATCTATACACACTTATGATTCAAGTGTTTAGAAAAACTTATTTGATGTTTTTAGTTCATGGTTTTTAAGTTTTGTGGTTATTAAAACTTTGTTTAGAGCTTATTGTCAAAAACATATATATTTCATCTTATACGTGTATTGGGTCATATCCATACACACTATACTTCAAATAAGTTTTAACATCATGCTTTTATATTTAAACAAGTTTTGAAAAAATTGGTTTTTCATTTCAAAGTTAATTTTTGAAAAATACCAGATTTTGTTAAAAGTTGAATTTCTATATCACAAAAATAGTTCAATGTAATGCCCCGATTCGGAGGGTACGGAGACATTACTGTGACGTTATATACAGGTCAGAAATACCCTCATGTATATACGGCAAGCATCAGTACATGTAAGAATTAGAGTACAGAAGTACGTGGTGCTTTATACATTCCAATATCTGAGTACAATTACAAAGTTATCACCAGATGTGATACAATATTTCAAGAATATTACATCACTGATAGGCGCAAATGCGAGAATACAAAGGGGTATACAATAATGAACTTTACAAAAGGGCGCTAATGAGTTATAACAGGAAAACTCGAGAGCGAGCAGGGGGTCTGGAAGGATAAGGCTCTGGACGGTCTGTCGATGATCCACGCTTCTGCTGCGCATCTCTGATTAGCAACCGGGAGAATCCACAAGCTTCATGCTTCGAAACCTGGACATGAGGATCCAGGGGAGTCAAAACTCCCCAACGAGTGGTGTTACGAAAGCCAAGTGGCGTGCAAAGATAAACACACGTGTATCGATAAATCTGAATAAAAGAGCATGCATTGAAAATCGTGTCGTAAGCACAAACATACAGAAGTAGGTAGATATATAGCAAGTGATATCAAGCCGAGAATACTCATGGTATAATAAGGGCAGGAGACTGGTAGAATAGAATACAAGTGGTAAAGCAGGATGTAAACAGTTATAATATAATAATCATAAAGCCAAAAATTCAAAGTAAAACCCGATAGAAGCAAACACGGTAAAATATACAACGGATACATAGTTGACATTATTATTATTATTACTCGTCCTACTCAGATATCTAGATATGTGAACTAGCGTCCCAGCACACATATATCCACATCTGAGTAAAGTAGGGTTGTTATTGGAAACCAATGGGGGTATCAACGAACAATATTTACAGTGGGTCCCGTGCATACCCGAGACCATGATCTAGGGCGTTCCATTGGTGATGTATGGAACCGGCTACAAGGCCTACAAGGGGTCTTATAGGATGCCCTTTTCAAGATGGTACCAAGAAGGAGAGAGCCATTGCTCCCCTCGGTCACCTGGAGGCCCTCAAGTCGAACCGGAAGTTTTAGTTGCACAATATACCAAATACCATTGTAAACACGAACATATATTGATATCCGTAAGTTTTCTCTGACCCGATGTAAGTTGTCTCATTTTATGGTTTGTTATATAATTATCAGATTTCGGGAATGAGCAGGAACAAACCAGGAATATTAGCAGTACAGGTGTATCAGGAATACAGTTTGTACTGTAATATATCAAGATGTACACAAGATGTTAGGTCATCATTCCTGTTATCGTGATAATTAAAAGAGTCAGGAATATCATGCCAGATGTCATGTGATAGCTGACATGATGGTGATATCAGGCAGGTGACAGGAGACAACATGGTATATGTAAGCACATCAAGCGAAAGCATGTCAAGCGATATAGGAATACCATACTGATATAAGGGATCGGTACGAATACCGAAAAACATGCATTTTCAGGAAAAACAGTATAAGTAAGATTTCAAACTCTTCACAACCATTAATAGAAGAATTGATAAACTAGTAGGTAGGTAATTTAGCAAGCAAGCGAACATCTAAGCAGGGTTAAGAGGGACTGGAGCGAAGCTAATGTACAACACTAAATGCTATCACGCTCAGCGTGGTTACCGCTCGCTGCATAGCTAAACGCACGTATCGCAGTATGCACATGAAACGTGATACCACTGCTCACGGCACCGCCTTGCTCACGGGGCAACTACGCTCGAACGGAGTTAGAGTGCTGACGTTAGGTTCGCCTACCAAGCGTAGCATATTGAAAGTCCAGAAGACTTTTAAAACCTCAGAGGTTAGACCCGAAGGCAATGGTACCTACAGGAGGTGTTAGTTCCAAACAACACACATATAGAATATTGTCTATACTGTTACAAGCATTTATCTCAGGTATATACATATACAATACTGGGCTCTCGGCCTCTTACAAATACAGGAGCACATTCCAATACAAAACGTGAATACAAATACAAATACATAATACAAATACAAGTCAACCCAACAAAGTGGGGAAGTTCAAAAGGAAAGCGAGAACATTCGCCTAATTCTTCGGAAAGCACCGTGATATCCCTAATCTCCAGAATTTAGGTAATTAAAGTGTAAACACGTTAAATATAATAGATATTATATTTTATAGAGAAGGGGAGAGAGATGAAGCAGAATAAGAGAGATGAAGACGCGAAAGCAGCGAACGTGGGAGTCACGTTACGTAAATCCCACAAACGCGGGGTTTGAGACTTGCATTGAAGCCAGGACATGAGAAAAACGTGGACGCAAGAATGTGCTCCGCATCATGTTAACACAGGAACACGAGGATCGCGTTAAAGAATTACTTCGACGCAGAGGTGACCTCCGCATCTAGAAATTAAATTCAAGAGAAAGAGAATGTCAGGGAGAGGAGAGAGTGAGAGAGAAGCAGGATAGAAGGAGAGAGAGGGAGAGAGTGTAATAGAAAAGAGAGAGAGTGTGAGAGAGACATTATAAAGTGTGAGAGAGACTTAGGGAGGGAGGAAGATAGAGACGCAAGTGTGAGGGGGTAAGAGAGACATGGGGGTGAGGGAAGAGGGAGAGAGGGATGCAGGGATGGGAGAAAAAGGAGAGACGCAGGGTTGAGAAATAGAGAAGAGAAAAGGAAAGAAAGAATGAAAAAAAGAAAGGAAAGAAAAGAAATAAGGGAGAAGGAAGAAAGCATGGCCAGCCATGGCTGATCAGGCCTGGCTGGCGGTCACCGACGGCCAGAGGTGGCTGGAGGTGGGCAGTCAAAGCCCAAAGAAGGAGTGGGTGATGGTGCAAGTCTAGTTCAAAAGGGAAATTTAGCGCTGTGAAAATGAGACTTTGGAGAACAAAACTATAGCTTGTTGGAAAGAGCACTCCGAGGGTGAAAGATGGCATGGTTGTTGGTGGCCGAGGTGGTGTAGGTGGTGGTGAAAATAGTAATGAAGCTTTGGAGGTTAATGGGTTCATGGTGGAGAAAAGAGAAGTAAATGGTGTTATTGTTTTTGTTTGTTGTTGCTAGAATGGAGAAGGAGATGGAGGGGAGGATGGGGGAGGAGTTGGTGGTGGTGGTTGTCAAGAAACACAGCCAAGGATAGAAAGCACGGCTGCTGGTTGCTGCTGCTGTCGTTGGTGATGAAGAAAGAAGAAAAGGTAAAGTGAAGAAGGAAGAAAGAGAAAAAGGGTAGTATGTATATATATAAAAGATTGAGATTATTACAAAGATGCCACTAATCGCATTTGAGACCCGCTTCTCAAATAACCAAGACTTGTATCTAGGCCAAAAGAGGAGTTGAGCTCCGCGTCTGAGAAAGACTCGTACGTCGCGTTTGAAAGAGGAGAGAGAAAGTCATGATGACTTGCTTAGAGTTGGTTTGAAGGGTATTAAATGTAGAAAGAAAGCGACTGCATTAAAAATTAGATCTATCTCTGGTGAGTCTCGCGTCTGAGAAAGGAGAGAGAAAATAGAAAAAAGAGAAAAGTAAAAATCAGAATAAAATTTCGGTGTCTAGGAAAACCCCGAAAAATAAAGTAACTCGAAAAGATTTTCAAAAATTTTCAAAAATAATAAATATTATTTTAAGATGCGAATGAAATCAAATTTTGGGAATTCAATCCCGTTTTCAAAATAAAAATCCTGAAATCTACCGTCGATACCAGTCTACACCGGGTCGGCCGGATTTTGATAAATTTTGAAAAATCCCCAAAAATTTCAAGAGATAGAAAATATCATCCTGAGGGATAATATGAAATTGGTTTTCAAAATTAAATTCTCATTTTCTAATTAAAAATTTTAAAATCTTCTGAAGATACCGGTTGACACCAAATCTGGTGTAATTTCAATAAATTCAGAAAAATATCTAAAAATTTGTTTAGATAGAAAATATAATTTTAAGAATAAATGTGAAAGGAGTTTCTAGAAATTTAATTTCATTTGTAAATTAAAAAATTTGAGAATCGATCAGCAGAACCAGTCGACACCGGTTTTAAAGATTTGCAATTTAAATCGAAAAAATTTCAAAAAATCAAGAAAATGTAAAATATTAGAAAATAATGTTTGAGACTGAAATCGGTCAAATCTGAATACCAAGAAGACCAAATTGAGCAATACTTTAGGATCGGGTCCCCGGTTCAGACTAGAGTTGACTCCGAGTCTACGAATCCAGATCAAAGGCAAAATGATCATATAAATAATTCATAAAACAAAATAAATACAGGAAGTAAATTGAAAATATGATCAAAAAATCTGAATACGTAACTAAGCACGTATTCTGGGAACAGGGTGTTACATTCAACTTGTTTTTAATATCAATTGATCACACATATTTGAATTTCAAAGTATTTCAATGAACTAATTTTTGTAAATTTTGCGCGATTTTATGAGATTTTATAGGATATTAAAAGATCAAGTTTTAATCTCTTTAAAACCATGACCTGGTTTTCAGGCGGTCGACCGAGCCAGAAGTCGGTCGACCGAGCAGTTGACTGATGCGCACAAAACCGTAAATAAGCCCGGCTTGAGGGCCGGTGGACCGGCCAGTCGATCGATCCAGAGAGTTTACTCTCTGGATCTGGTCCCGATTGACCGAGCAGTCGACTGACCAGAGTGTTTTGCTCTCTGCTTCTTGCTATGGTTGACTGACAGGTTAAGACCTGGGTGCGGTCGACCGGGCGATCGACCGGCAACCCCAACTGTCATAAATATGACCGTTGGATGGTCGACCGACAGGTCATCAGGCCTGGGGTTTTGCCCCAACGGCTAGTTTTTAGAAGCTCTATAAAAGGGGGCTGTTTTGGCTAGTTTTCAACAATATTTTGAAAAAGTTTTAGAGCCAATTTTTCTCATCTTTCTTAGGGTTTTTGTCCACATGTTTTTGGACTAAAACTTCCATATCAAAAGGAGAGTTTTTAAAGAGTACTTTCAAAGAGATTTTCTTGGGTTTTTCATAACAAATCTATCTTGCTTTCTCACACAAACTTGAGCTTTCCATTGCTATATTTATCCTCTAAGGATCGTATGTTGTGTGAGTGCTTTTGGTGATCAAAGTGTAAAGATCACCAAGTTTTCATCTTTGCATTTGAGGAGGCGAACTTGTGAGTTCGCATTGTGACGAGTTCTTATGGAAGCTCGGTGTAGAGGTGCGGCCTCGGCAAGCTAGTGTGCTTACGTGTATTATTCTTACCGGAAAAAGTGAGGGACTTGAGGGTCCAAAAGTTCTTGAGGGAGCTCGTTGTAGGTATTGCGGCACCGAGTGATCTTGCAGGATCGTTATAGTGGAAATCCTTCATAGTGTTGAAGGCGGAGACGTAGAGTAAGTATGCTCGAACCTCGAAATAATTCTCCCGTGTTTGTGATTGCTCATCTGTTTCTCTCATTTGTGTTTATATTGCATGCTTATATTGTTTATCTCTTTATATGCTAGATATATTTGTGTCTAATTGATATATGCTTGGAATTATTTGCTCACACTTGTATTCAATCAAGAGAGCCATAGTGGCACCTCAACTCTTAATCTAGAGGAATCTTGAGGAGATACTCCGGAGCCTTTCACTGGGAATTTGGCTACACTCTTTAGTTATACGTTATGTATTAGCGTAATAGTTTTAGGTTGCATAATTAATTTTTGATTCCGCATTGTTTTGCAATTGATTAGCTTGTCACCTCTTCACCCCCTCTAGGTGACTTACAGTTGGTATCAGAGCTTGGTGCTCTTGATTTGGGTCTAACAAGCTTGAGTTAAAGATCCTCATTTAGCTAATCACAATTTTTGTTTACACACACTTATGAATTTTAGACATCTCTCATATTTGACATTCATAACCTCCAAACTTGAAAAGTTAAGATGTTTATGTACCTAAAAGCCTTAGGCATTCATGTTTATTTTGTCGCTATTAAAGATTCTTATTGTTTAAATGACAAACATCTTGAGGCTAATACAAAAGCCATCCATGCTTTAAAATTTACCCTAAATGATGAATATTTATTTAGGTTTGCTAACTTTGATTCGATTTTTGTAGTATGGTACACCCTTATATCCCTGGTGAACAAAAATAATACTACATGGGGAGTGACTCGGATGTAGGAAGTGATGCTTCTAACACATACTATATGGTCCAAGGGGATGACCCCCTTGAGGTATATTTTGAATCCGAATTAGAAGAAGATATTGACATGCCTTATGATGAGCTTGCATATTTTTATCAAAACTTCTTAAGCAATATAATTTGTTAAAAGTTGAAAATGACAAGTTGAAGAAAGAAAATAATTTTTTGTTAAATAAAAATGATTCTTCAAAATTGAATATTATTTCAAAAGAAAATAAATTTTTGAAAAATCAAGTTATTTTGGTGGAAAAGGAAAAGGAAGTTGTTTTAAATGAAAATAACTCTCTGAAAAAGAAAATTATTTTAAAAGAAAAAATATTTCTAAAAAGAAAAATAATTTTGATTCTCATTCCTGTCATGTCTCTTAAGCTAATAATGTTGAACCTTCTTTTGATAATAATGAGATTCATGTCTTGAGAAATAGAATTGATTGTTTGAGCTCAAATTTGAGCAATTATGCATTTAATCATAATCGGTTGAATCTATATTTCGTAAGAAATAATTTTCACACATTATGCACACCCTACACGGCATGCATATGCACACCATACTCATATTCACATTGTAAGACCCCACTTCCGAAATACGTACTTAGTTGCCTATTCAGATTTTTTTAATTTACTTTCTATATTTGTTTTGTATTATGAATTATTTATATGATCGTTTTGCCTTGGATCTGAATTCGTGAACTCGGAATCAGCCCTAATCTGAACCGGGCACCCGTTCCCAGGGTATTACTCGATTTGGTCTTCCTGGTATTCAGATATGATCGATTTCAATTTCAAATATCATTTTCCAATATTCTAGATTTTCTATGATTTTTTGGGATAAATTAAATTGAAAAACTTCAAAACCGTTGTCGACCAGTGCCGCTGATCGATTTCAGATTTTTAATTCACAAAGAGAGTTGAATTTCTAGAATAGCTTTCACATTATTTCTTAAATCACATTTTATATCTAAATACTTTTTCTGAGATTTCTCTAAATTTATTAAAATTCCACCAATTTTGGTGTGGCCAGTATCGCTGGTTGATTCCAAGATTTTAGTTTACACTCAGAGTTGAATTTCTGAATTCTGCTTTCATATTGCTTCTTAGAATCATATTTTCTCCTTTAATATATTTTCTGAAATTTTTCAGAATTTATCAAAATCCGGCCGAACCGGTATAGACATCAATGGTTGACTCCAGGAATTCTGTTTGAAAATGGAATTTTATTTTTGAAAACCAATTTCACATTATTTCTCAGGATGATGTTTTTTACCTGTGGGTATTTTTGGAGATTTTTTTTTAGAACAGTCAATATTTCTCGACTTTATTATAATATTATAGTTTTTGGAATCTTTCCTTTCTTTCTTTCTTTCTTTCTTTTTCTTTTTCTTTTCCCACCAATCCACTAACCGCCACCCCCCTTAATTAATTGCCCTCTCCTATCCATCACCTCCCTCCCTCATTCTCTCTTTTTCGTTTTCTTTTCTTTTCTTTTCTTCCATCTTTCTTTCTTTCTCTCTTCTTCTCCTTTCTCTTCTTCTCCTCCTCCATTTGGCCAGCACCCAAGCGCCCTTCTCCGGCGCCTCCGACCACTGTCGCCGGTGAGAAGATCCCTCCAACTCTGGCCATCTCCTCCCCCCATCTCCTTCCCTCTCCTCCATCTCCAACACCAACATCAACACCACCATCTCCATCTTCTTCCTCCACCAAACCACCATATCACCTTCAAAAATTCCTCAAATCAACCACTATCACCACCATCTTCTCCACTCCAACTCCACCTTTACAACACCCTACTCCTCCTCTTCCTACCATCTCCTTTACTTTCTCCACCTCCACCCAAATTAACATCACCACCTTCACTATCTTCATTTCCACTCACCACCACCAAAAACTCCAACATCTCACTCTCCTCCCCCTCCTTAGGGTAGCCGCACGCCACCCCCTTCTCTGGCGTCGACCGACGCTGCCCCGGGCGCCCTGGCCTCGGTTAAAATTTGGCCAGGTCGTGCCTATAGAGGGGCTGCTGCCCCACTCTCCTCTCTCTCATCTCTCTCTCCAGAGTCTCTCTCTTTCTCTATTTCTTTCTTTCTTTCTCTCTCTAGATTGTCTCTCTTTCTCTCCTGGTACTCTCCCTCTCTCTCTCCGTTACTCTCTAGCCATCTCTCTACTATCTAATCCTCTCTCTCTTATCTCTTTCTTTCTCATCCTCTGTCTCTCTAAATTCTGTTTCTCTCTAGGCCTTTTTCTCTCTCTAACTTTAGATTTTATCTCTCTAAACTCTCTTTCTCTAACTAGCTCTCTCTTTCTCTCTAGCTTGTTGGCCCAATGGCCTTCCACTCTAGTTTTGATGATGATCAACACTCATGTAGTTATATTTACTAATATTCTTGTGTTTCTAAGTTTCAGATCATTAACAGGATATTAGTTGGTGATTAGCTTCAACAAGATGATTAGAAGCTATTCATGATGATTCCGGTGCCAAAGCTTAAAGATCATACCTTTGCACTTGGAGAATCACGGAGTTTTGGAGCAAGTCTACTTGAAGATGGAGTTCCTCAAGAAAAGACTTAGGTATCCTAGTTTAGTTTGTGAGCTTTAGATCCATTTGTAAAGCTTAGTATAGTTGATATGCTCAAGTGAACACAAAACACACGCTTTATGATTTGATATTTGGTTTTTATGAATAGTTGATCAAAACAAGTTTACATGTTTTATATGTATAGTAGATGTACTCTAGTTATACATACATGGTTTAACTTGCTAAACAAACTTATTTTGATATCCCTATTCATGTTTTGGAAAAATCAAGTTTGATAAAAAAATACAAGTTTTGTTTTTGATAAATTTTGCAAGACACAAAAATAAATTGATATGTTGATATATTGTCTTGAAATTTTTATCACAGGTGTATGTTTTAATATAAAATGATAAAACAAATTTTGTGAATTTTTAGAAGTGTTAAAAGATTTTTAGAAAATATTTTACACTGTTTTTCTGACCCTGCACTGTGCCTGCCAGGCCAGTTCGGTCGACCGGACCGGTCGACCGCACCAAGTGGCCGGTCGACCGGGTCGGTCGACCGATGTGCACAATCGTGCACGCTGGCGACACATGTAGTCGGTCGACCGGACCGGTCGACCGAGTTGAGAGCTCTGCTCTCGGGAATTTTCGGTCGACCGGACCGGTCGACCGCTGCTGCCCAACGGTCACATTTTTGACTGTTGGCGGTCGACCGGGCCGGTCGACCGGCAGTTGGTCAGACTGCCACATCAGCCTAACGGCTAGTTTTTCCTAGGGGCTATATAAACCCCATCTCTTTGGGGATTTTGGCCAAGTTTTTCAAGAAGAAAAATACCAGTTTTCTAAAGTGATTAAAAGAGTTTTAAAAGAGTTTTAAGTGCTAACAAGATTTATTCTTTGTGTTTTTGGGTTTTGGAAAAATCAAAGAAATTGGAATTTGGGATTTTTGTATTGGCTTTCATTCTTTATCTTTTACAAGAAATTTCCCAAGTGTTTTCTTTGAGTTCTTGTTTTCCAAAACACATTGTTTCCACACTTGAGCTATATCTTCTATCCTAAACTATTTAGGATCTTGTTTTTGTGGAAAAAGAAAAAGGAAAGAGGTTTGTGGTTGAGATATACCACTTGTTGTAAACCCTTGATTTCTTGAGTTGCTCCCTCTTGGGTAGAGGTGGAGAGTGTTGTATTGGGTTGTTGGTTTGGATCCCTCTTAGGTAGAGGTGATTGAGTTTGGTTGTAGACCTCTTCGGTAGAGGTGTTGGTTGTTGTATTTGGCTACGGGCCTAACCCCTCGGTTGTGAGGAGGTTGTTGTTTGAGAGAGGAGTTTGGTACTCCTAGAGTTGTAAGAAATCCTCTTCGGTAGAGGTTCCCTCGGTGGGAGTTGAGATAGTGAAAATCCTACACGGTGGTGTAGGCGGGGATGTAGAGCAAGGTGCTCGAACCTCGAAACAAATCTTGGTGTTTGCGTTTTGATCCATTGTCTCTCTAACTCTCTCTCTTATAATTGTGCAAAGCATCATACTCATCATCATATCATACTTGCTTGTGTTGAGCATCTTTTCATTCATATCTTATACATTGCTTGTGTTGCCTTGCATCTTTCATATTGTAATTTATCCTTGATTGCTTGGCTTGATTGTGTGTGCACATATTTCTTATTGCTTGGATTGCTTGTGTGTGTGTGCCTAACTTGTACTCATCCAACAAGAGCTTCACATAGCGCCTCAACCCATTTCAAGGGAATCAAGGGGAGTTAGTCCAGAGCCTCGCAAGGGGAATTCGGCTACACTTGTTGTATTGTATTAGTTTGTGCATAATTTGCATTAGCTTCCGCATTTAGCGCACTTAGTTTGCATTTAGTTTCTTAGATTAGCACTTACACCTATTCACCCCCCCTCTAGGTGTTTTTCAATTGGTATCAGAGCTAGTGCTCCTGATACTTAGGCTTAACATCCTAGGAGTGATCCATTTGCTTGCTAATCTCATTTGCATTTGTTTGTTTGCACATTCATATATAGTTTACCATGGCCTTCATGACCCCACCTATGTATGACCCTTCCAACATTCATGTTTGGAAGATTAGGATGACTGTTTATTTACAAACCCTAGGTCATAAAATTTATCTTGCTATTACCAAGGAATCCTTCCTTAGTGATTGCAATCATATAGGGGCCAATGCACAAGCCCTAGAGGCTATTAGAAGCACTTTGCCTAAAGAATATCTTTTATGTGTTTCTAACCTTGATTCCGCTTTTGTAGTGTGGAACAAATTGACAACCACCAACACCTCCAAGCTTCAAGTCCAAATCCAAGAAGAGGAATCTAGTGGAGAATCTAACTCTATATGCTACATGGTCCAAGGGAATGACTCCCTTGAGGTACACTCGGAAACTCCATTAGATAGTGATGATGATGCTAGTTCTTCAAGAAATGATATTGTTGATCCACATGCTTTGAATGAAGAACTTTCAATTGTTTGTGAGAAATTAATTGAGAAGTATAAGATTTTGAAAAAGAAAAGTCTAGGAATAGAAAAAGAAAATAAGTATTTGAATTCTAGACTTAATATTGCTTTGCAAGAGAAAGAGGAGATCTCTAATGATAGGGATTCATTAAGATCTCAACTTAATCTTGTATTAAAAGAAAATGAATTTTTGAAAAATAAAGATGATTGTGAAAACCTTTTAAAGAAGAATGAAAACTTGTCTTCTAAAATTGATTTTGCTTTAAAAGAGAATGTTGCTTTGAAAAACAAAATTATTTCTATTTCAAATGACTTGAATGCTTGTTTAGAGAAAAATAATGTTTTACATAATAAGATTGATTCTCATGTTTGCCATGCTAGGGTAGTTTCACCTAAATCACCCATTGCATGTTCCACTTCTTCTATGCTTGAGAATGATATAAATTTGTTAAAGAAGAAAATGGATTGTTTGGGCTCCACTATGAGCCAATGTGTCATGAACCACTCACGGTTGGAAACCTTGGTTCGAAAGAAACAAGTTCCAACTTCTATGCATGCACACCCTCCACGGCATACACATGCTCCACACGGACACACTCCTCACATGTATGCTCATGTGTACACTTGTACACATTGTGGACGTAAGGGCCATCTTGCTAAATTTTGTTTTGATAGATTACATACTACTAATTTAGCCAAGAAGTTTGTTTGGGTTAGAGAAGGTACTAACCCCCATGGACCCAATAAGAGATGGGTACCAAAGACCACCCCTCCTTTGTTTAATGTAGGTGTGGGCTCTCACATGACGTGAGAGTGATGACACCTTGGAGTGGATGCGTTCCGGACTTCATGGAAATCAAATTGGATGCATCACTTTCAAGGGAAGATTTGGTGGAGATGACCACCATGTTTTGGAGACAAGGAGAGTTGCTTCTTCGGTTTTGGTAACAATCCTTTACTCCCATTTATTGTTTACAAGCTTTCCATGTTCATCTTTATTGGCATGTTTTGATGTTTTATAGCATGTTTTATTGTCTATGGATTAGTATGTTCATTCCATGTCTATTAGATCCTTGACATACATGTATAGTATTTGAGACACATATGCTTATATGAACCCATACTTAGTGTTCTCACGTTTGTTTAAGCTATAATGTACATCATGAATCTAATACATGTGAATTTACATAATAATCATGTTTTAGTTTTATCATGATGACTTTTATGTTTGTTTTGATGCTTCATGTTTTGAATATATGTTTAAGTGTTAGTTTTCATTAAGACTAGTTATATACTTGTACATAGGATGGGCCACAAATAAATCTATATATGTTTGAATTGAATGCTTATTTGAACCCATTAGATGTGCTAGTATAGTCTAGTTTTGATGATTCATACATTTTAAACTTGTATTCCCATTTTGGATTTGTTTTATGAGTTTTTCACTTCATGTATATGTTTGTATTGCCAAACTTGAAGATATACATGTATACCCCTTGAGTCATTTGCCTTTCATGCAAATCTATATTTGGACTCAATTGTGTTTAGGGATATGTATGTATACTTCATGTTTGACAATTCATACATATACCTTGAAATGAAATTTGTTGTGATGAAAATTTAGTTTTTCATGTTTCATGTATTTATGTTTAACTTCATGTATATGTCCATCTTATCCAAACTATTGACTATACATGAGTATCCTTTTTGAGCCACGTGCCTTCATGCATATATCCTTGTGGACTCGTTTGTATCTTGGATATGTATGTATACTTTAGTTTGTATTAGACATACATATGCCTTGAAGATTAGATAGTTTTGATGGAATTATGTTTTAAGGAATAATTGAGCTTAATGAAATATTTTTCATGATTATGATCTTCACATATTATTTGTACACTCATATCTATTGCTCATGTTTTGTTTCTCATAAGTTATGCTTTATTGGTTAGAGTGATGATTATCATGTGAATTTCATTTTTGTTTTATTCCTTGCTTGAAGGATGTCGTGCTAGTTAACAAGTTTTCCATTTAACTAGTTGCAGTATTCTTCATATGGTAGTGATTTTCAAACAAAACTACATTTTCAAATCTATTTTTGAAAACCCCTACCTTCTAAGGGCGGTAGGATGGGAGATCATGTTCATGTATGTCCTAAATTGAAAATCTTTAAAACTTGAATTATGATTGGGTGGTAGATAATATGATGTATACACTTGAACTTATTGTTATGTCAATTGGTATCATTGAACTCTTTCAATTGGTATCATTTTGATCTTCTTGTATACTCATATATGTTTTGTATGTATGTATGCTTTAAATTCCAAGTATATCAATTTCTATTGGTATCTATTTTTCATACATATATATGTTTGTGTTTATGCTAGTGCTTGAGTTTCAATTTTGTTTAAATTGATTACTTTTAAATTGTTATCAAGACTATGCATGACTTTAGTTTGTATTTCATAAAGGGGGAGAAAATATGATTTTGTATTTTGGTATTTGTACTCTCACACTTTATGATTAAAAAAAAAAAAATTGTTTATATGTTTTAAAATGAACAATTCTTACAATTGGTATCAATGTTTCTATGTAAAATCTTTTCAATTGGTAAAATATTTTCAATTGGTATCATTAGATATTTTCAATTGGTATCAATTTGATTCATGTTGTATATACTCATATTTTGTTCTTTCATGTATGTATGCATCTACTTCAATTGATATTATCTTTTCATACATATATGTGATCTTTTGTGCTTGATTTACACACGTATATTATATATTATATGTTTGCTTATCAAGATTTTGGTTTTTTAAAAAAAAATATTTGATATGAACTTGTGTTTTGTATTGCCTATATGCAAGGAGAGCTTAACATCTCTCTTACATATAGATTCATGTTGAGTGTATTGTGTATTGAGGAGCTTAACATCTCTTCTTTATATGGTACACGTGTGTAGGGGGAGCTTCACATCTCCTCTTATGCATTACATAATATGTGTTATGTGAATTGGGGCTTGTCATCCCTTCTTCATGTAATGCATATGTGTAGGGAAGCTAACTTAGCGTCTTCCTCTTCATGAATGTATATAGCATATAACATATATTGATCCTTGTTTATTGGTATCAAGATACTTCATTGACATATTTTTTAAATTGATATCATGTTTGTAGTCACCCCTTATTGACTTTGTTTTTGTTTTAGACAAAAAGGGGGAGAACATTGTCTTTTATTGTTTTGTTTGACATAAAGGGAAGAAAGATTTTTTACCCTCGTTTTATTTATGGTTTTGATTACCCCTTTGTTGATGATTGACAAAAAGGGGGAGAAAAATTTGAGTTTTGTTTTTATATATGCATGATTGTGTTTTTGCATATACCAAGTTCATGCATAGGGATAAATAATAAGATATGATGCATGCTTTTGTTTAGTATCATTTGTTTAGTATCATGTGCTTTCATTGCATATCTATTATGTTTATTATGATGCATGAGTTAAGGGGGAGCTTCCTTGAAGCTTATCTTTAATCCATGCATATATAACTCCATGAGTTTTGTCATCATCAAAAAGGGGGAGATTGTTGGCCCAATGGCCTTCCACTCTAGTTTTGATGATGATCAACACTCATGTAGTTATGTTTACTAATATTCTTGTGTTTCTAAGTTTCAGATCATTAACAGGATATTAGTTGGTGATTAGCTTCAACAAGATGATTAGAAGCTATTCATGATGATTCCGGTGCCAAAGCTTAAAGATCATACCTTTGCACTTGGAGAATCACGGAGTTTTGGAGCAAGTCTACTTGAAGATGGAGTTCCTCAAGAAAAGACTTAGGTATCCTAGTTTAGTTTGTGAGCTTTAGATCCATTTGTAAAGCTTAGTATAGTTGATATGCTCAAGTGAACACAAAACACACGCTTTATGATTTGATATTTGGTTTTTATGAATAGTTGATCAAAACAAGTTTACATGTTTTATATGTATAGTAGATGTACTCTAGTTATACATACATGGTTTAACTTGCTAAACAAACTTATTTTGATATCCCTATTCATGTTTTGGAAAAATCAAGTTTGATAAAAAATACAAGTTTTGTTTTTGATAAATTTTGCAAGACACAAAAATAAATTGATATGTTGATATATTGTCTTGAAATTTTTATCACAGGTGTATGTTTTAATATAAAATGATAAAACAAATTTTGTGAATTTTTTAGAAGTGTTAAAAGATTTTTAGAAAATATTTTACACTGTTTTTCTGACCCTGCACTGTGCCTGCCAGGCCAGTTCGGTCGACCGGACCGGTCGACCGCACCAAGTGGCCGGTCGACCGGGTCGGTCGACCGATGTGCACAATCGTGCACGCTGGCGACACATGTAGTCGGTCGACCGGACCGGTCGACCGAGTTGAGAGCTCTGCTCTCGGGAATTTTCGGTCGACCGGACCGGTCGACCGCTGCTGCCCAACGGTCACATTTTTGACCGTTGGCGGTCGACCGGGCCGGTCGACCGGCAGTTGGTCAGACTGCCACATCAGCCTAACGGCTAGTTTTTCCTAGGGGCTATATAAACCCCATCTCTTTGGGGATTTTGGCCAAGTTTTTCAAGAAGAAAAATACCAGTTTTCTAAAGTGATTAAAAGAGTTTTAAAAGAGTTTTAAGTGCTAACAAGATTTATTCTTTGTGTTTTTGGGTTTTGGAAAAATCAAAGAAATTGGAATTTGGGATTTTTGTATTGGCTTTCATTCTTTATCTTTTACAAGAAATTTCCCAAGTGTTTTCTTTGAGTTCTTGTTTTCCAAAACACATTGTTTCCACACTTGAGCTATATCTTCAATCCTAAACTATTTAGGATCTTGTTTTTGTGGAAAAAGAAAAAGGAAAGAGGTTTGTGGTTGAGATATACCACTTGTTGTAAACCCTTGATTTCTTGAGTTGCTCCCTCTTGGGTAGAGGTGGAGAGTGTTGTATTGGGTTGTTGGTTTGGATCCCTCTTAGGTAGAGGTGATTGAGTTTGGTTGTAGACCTCTTCGGTAGAGGTGTTGGTTGTTGTATTTGGCTACGGGCCTAACCCCTCGGTTGTGAGGAGGTTGTTGTTTGAGAGAGGAGTTTGGTACTCCTAGAGTTGTAAGAAATCCTCTTCGGTAGAGGTTCCCTCGGTGGGAGTTGAGATAGTGGAAATCCTACACGGTGGTGTAGGCGGGGATGTAGAGCAAGGTGCTCGAACCTCGAAACAAATCTTGGTGTTTGCGTTTTAATCCATTGTCTCTCTAACTCTCTCTCTTATAATTGTGCAAAGCATCATACTCATCATCATATCATACTTGCTTGTGTTGAGCATCTTTTCATTCATATCTTATACATTGCTTGTGTTGCCTTGCATCTTTCATATTGTAATTTATCCTTGATTGCTTGGCTTGATTGTGTGTGCACATATTTCTTATTGCTTGGATTGCTTGTGTGTGTGTGCCTAACTTGTACTCATCCAACAAGAGCTTCACATAGCGCCTCAACCCATTTCAAGGGGAATCAAGGGGAGTTAGTCCAGAGCCTCGCAAGGGGAATTCGGCTACACTTGTTGTATTGTATTAGTTTGTGCATAATTTGCATTAGCTTCCGCATTTAGCGCACTTAGTTTGCATTTAGTTTCTTAGATTAGCACTTACACCTATTCACCCCCCTCTAGGTGTTTTTCATAGCTCTCCCTCTTTCTCTTATTTTCTCTCTCCTCTCTCTTATTCTTTCTCTAAAAATATAAATATATTTTAATATATTTGTGCGCATGTGTTTTAGACTCTGGAATTTCACACCATTTTCAGAGATTAGGTGAGTGTTCTTGCCTTTATTTGATTTTTCCCGCTTCGTCAGGTTGACGTATATTTTATTATATATTTATGTGTATTTTGTATTCGGCTACCCCCTGTATTGTGTGTGGTTTAGTGCCCATGATTGTACATGTATATGTCTGTGATGAATGCTTGTACTGGGATAGTTTACTTCTTGCATATATAGCTTATCAGTGATGTACTTTCTCTACTGCTTTATACTATGCATGGTCGACCCTTCGTGGTCATTAGCCTTTAGGCTTTCTATTCGGCTTCCGGGCTCTATCGGCCTCTGGGCTTCTCCACTCCACGGTAGTCTAGATATTATCACGCTTACATGTATGCTCGTAAGGTACTAACATCTCGTGCAGGTACCCTTGTCTGACTCTGGGTTTCTGTCCACTCTTGGGGTAGATACCCAATGGTTCTAGGCCTGCACCCTTATGGGTTTTATGGTAGCTACCGAGAGTATGCTTAGACCCTCAGCGTACTTTAGCCTCTGGGCTCTCGCCCACTACCTCGAAAGAGAAGTACGCTTAGACCGCCAGGTCTTTCAGTTCTGCCTGGTTGATGCCTAGCGTTCAGCGCTTTACCACTAGATTCGTCTATACGAGATGCTTTCAGATTTAGTTTAAGCCGAGTCATCCCGGTAACCCTGCCAGGCACTCTAGTGTTAAATACTGTTTGCTGTCCATACCTCCAGCTTGCTTAGCTCCCCTGGGATGTCGCTTGCCCGCTAATTACCTGCTTGCCAGTCTATTAATTCTTCTATTAATAGTTATGAAGAGTTTGAAACCATACTTATACTGTTTTTTCTAAAACTGCATGGTTTTTCGATATTCGTACTAATCTTATATATTGGTACTATTTTCCTGTATCGCATGACGTGCTTACATATATCATGCTATTACTTGTCACTTCACTGATATCGCCCTCCTGTGATGCTATCACCTGACATCCGATATGATATACTTGACTCTTATAATGATCATGATAACGGGAATGATGACCTGACATCTTGCTTACATCTTGATATATTACAGTACAAACCGTACTCCTGGTACACCTGTATTCCTGCTATTCCTGAGATCTGATAATTATCTAATAAACTACAAAATGGGACAACTTACATCGGGTCAGGAAAACTTACAGATATCAGTACATGTTTATATTTACAGTAGTATTAGGTACGTTGTGCAACTAAAACTTTTGGTCTGACCTGCCAGGTGACCGAGGGGAGTGCTGGCTTCCTCTTACTTGGTACTATCTTGATAAGGCCATCCTATAAGACCCTCCTGAATGCTTCGCGGTAGGTTCCGTCCTCCATCAACAAGACATCCTGGGCCGTGGTCCCGGGCATGCACGGGACCCACTGTAAACATTGTTCGTTGATACCCCGTTGGTTTCCAATAACAACCTTATTTTACTCAGATATGGATATATGTGTGCTGGGACACTAGTTCACATATCTAGACATTTGGATAAGATGATTAATAATAATAAATGATGCCAACTGTGTATCCATTGTATGCTTTGTCGAGTTTGTTTCCATCAGATTTTACTTCAGATTTCTGGTTTATGATTGTTATATTATAACTGCTTACATCCTGCCTTACTTCTGTTGTTCTATTCCATCAGTCCCTGCTCTTATCTTATCATACCATGAGTATTCCCTGCTTGATATCACTTGCTATGTATCTACCTGCTTCTGTATGCTTGTGCTCACTACACGATTTTCAATGCATGTTTATGATTTGGCTTTATCGATACACATGTGTTTATCTATTCACGCCATTTGGCATTAGCATCACCACTCGTTAGGGAGTTCTGACTCTCCTAGATCCTCATGTCCAGATCTCGGAGCTAGGAGCTTGTAGATTCTCCCAGTTACTGATCAAAGATGCGCAGCGATAGCGTGGATCATCGACAGACCGTCCAGAGCCCCATCCTTCCAGGCCCCTACTCGGTTCTAGAGTTTTTTTGTTATGACTCTGAGCCTCCTTCTATACTGTTCATACCTGTATATCCTTTGTATTCTCGCATTTGCGCCATATTGGTGATGTAATAGTCTTGTAATATTATTTCGCTTCCTGTGATAATTTTGTAATTGTACTTATATATTGGAATGTATAAAGCATCACATACTTTCGTACTCTGATTGTTGCATGTACTAATGCTTAGCATATATACGTGAGGATATTTTCGATCTGCGTATATACGTCGCAGTAACGTCTCCATACCCGCGGGATCTGGGCATTACACACATCACTCAATGCATGTTAGAGTGTACACATGTACACATTGCGGTCGCAAAGGCCATTTAGCAAAATTTTATTTTGATAAAATAAATCATTTAAATTTAGCAAATAAAAATGTTTAGGTTCCTATTGTTACTAACCCCCTGGACCCAAAAAGAAATGGGTACCAAAATTCCCACCTCTTATGCCTTGATGGTGGATGCATGAGCTAGATGAACATACCAAATTGATGCATCGCTATCAAGAAAGTTTGGTGGGAGGACCACCATGTTTTGGAGACCTAGAGATTGGTTCATTAGTTTTGGTAACTATCTCTAACTCCCTATTTATGTTTACATACTTTTGTATTAATGTTTTTAGCATGTCATGTTTTCAATGTTCATTATGTTAAATGTAATGTTATTAGACATGTGATATACATAGATAATCTTTGAGTTGCACCCATGTTCATATGTATTCATATTTTGTGTTCTCACTATTGTTTAACTACTATGTATATACTAGTTCTAAAACACGTGCATTTAGCCTAATGATCATGTTTGTTTTATGTTCATGCGGTGATTACTTGTTTAGATGTAGTTTTCGTTAAAACTTGTGTTTATACTTGTACTATTAGTGAGCTACATTTGATTATTATGTGTTTGTACTTCATTGCTAAATTGTACTCATTATATGTACATGTATAACCTAGTTTTGATGATTCTTTTATTTATACTTATTTTCTCTATTTTGGTGCATGTTTGCTTCATGTATATGTTATTTTTGTCTAAAACTAATAGATATACATGTATATCCTTGAGTCACTTGCCTTCATGTAAAATTCTATTATAAACTACCATATGTTTGAGATATGTATGTATACTTTTAAGTTTCGACAAAACATACATATACCTAGAAGCTTATTTAATTTTGATGCATATTTTAGTTTTAATAAAAATAATTTTTTATTTTCATATGTTTTGATGTTTTTAGCTTTATTTTTTATTTTATGAATTTGTTATTCACATGATTCTTATACACTCACTTTTATGTTTACTTATGACTTTATTTCATGAGCACATTTTGAGCTTTATAGATTTTGAGTGACAACTTTGTGTGATATACATGTTTCATGGATACATATATTTGTTTTCTTCCTTACTTGAAGGATTTCGTACTAGTTTTCAAAATTATCATAAAACTAGTTTCATATTTTTCAATTGGGAGAATTTTCAAAAATGTCAAAATATTTTCAAATCATATTTATAAAAACCCCCTCCAACTTCAAGGCGGTTGCATGGGCGACCATGCCTTATATACCCTTATTGAAAATCTTTTTTAATATGTGTCTGAAAGGGAGGTAGTTTTGAGATATACATGATTTAACGGAAATTTATTTTTATATACATATATTTATTTTCCTATATATGTATGCACCAAAATTCAAGTGATATTTCTATTTTCATACATCAATATATATAAATTAGATTGTGCTTATTTTACAATGCCACATATTTTATAGCACAAACTTTTTATGATAAGCTTGATTTAATTTTAAATGTTAATTGGTATCTTTACAGGCTTATGCATTTGATTTCATTGGTATCATAATTCATTTTGTTGACTTCAAGAAATTTTAAAATTTTATTTTAAGTATTATTAAAAATTTTCAAAATTTGTTTGATATGTATTGCCTATATGCAAGGTGAGCTTAACATCTCATCTATATTGATTCATGTTGAGTGTATTTTACATATTGAGGAGCTTGATCTCTCTTCTTTATGTGATACACGTATGTAGGGGGCATAACATCTCCGTCTATATATTGTATATTATACTTATGTGGGTTAGAGTTTAGTCATCCCTTCTCCATGTAATGCATGTATGCAAGGGGAGCTAACTTAACGCTCTCTTCTTCATGAATGTATATCGCGTATGCATCTTTATTGTTTGTTTATCTTCACCCCTTTGTTGATGATTTAACAAAAAGGGGAGAAGAATTTAGAGAGTTTTATATATGCATGCTTAATATTAGTGTTTATGCATATATATTTGGTTAGTTAATGAGCTTTTATTGAATATCTTTATTGTTTATTACTATGCATGAGTTAAAAGGGAGCTTCTATGAAGCTTAACTTTAATCCATGCATACATAACTCCATGAGTTTTGTCATCGTCAAAAGGGGGAGATTGCAAGCCCAAAGGCCCATCACTCTAATTTTGATGATGATTAACTCATATAGTTATAGTATTAATGATCTTGTGCTAATTAAGTTTCAGATATTTGATCAAGATCTTAGTCGGTGTTTAGCTTTAACAAAAGATTTAAAGTTAAGTTTTTGAAGTTAGCACGTGTTGATTCGCGCATCAAGATTGCATCAAGTACTCAAGAGGAGTCTAACTCATTGAATCGAGGTTTGGACCAAGTTAAGATGGAGAAGAAGTTTTTCAAGAGAAGATTTTCAAGACTTGTGTCATGTTTGCAAGTGTTAAGATTTTGTTTTTAGATAAAATATAAAGGATAGATTAGTTGTGGATTGCTCTAACTCATATACACACAAAATTTATATAGTGTCTTCATAAGAATAGTTTTGATTTTGAAAAATACCGTTTTGCTTTTGAGCTTCTAAAAATATTTCTTTTGGTTTCATGAATAGATTTCATCTAAATGAGTTTATATGGTTTACATGTGTATTGAATCTTATCTATACGCATTGATGGTTCAAATGTTTAGAAAAACTTATTTGATGTTTCTAGTTCATGGTTTTTAAGTTTTGTATTTATCAAAACTTTGTTTAGAGCTTACTGTCAAAATTATAGATATTTCATCTTGTATTCGACCATATCTATACACACTATGATTTAAATGAATTTTACTATCATGTTTTTGTATTTGAACAAGTTTTGAAAAAAATTGGTTTTTCATTTCAAAGTTGATTTTTGAAAAATACCGGTTTATGTTCAAAGCTGAATTTCTATATCACAAAAATAATTCAACTTGGTTGTAATATGAGTTGATCACACATATTAGAATTTTAAAGTATCTCAATGAACTGATTTTTGTAGATTTTGTGTGATTTTATGAGATTTTATAGGATGTTAAAAGACCAAGTTTTAATCCCTGTAAACCCTGACCTGGCCTTCTGGCGGTCGATCGACGGTCGACCGAGCCAGAAGTTGATTGACCGAGCAATCGATCGATGTGCACAAAAATGTGCATAAGCCTTGGCTTGAGGGGCGGTCGACTGATCCAGAGAGTTTACTCTCTGGATCTGGCCCAGTCGACTGAGCAGTCGACCGGTAAGAGAATTTTGCTCTCTGGTTCATACCACGATTGACCAACCGGTCGATCGACAGGTCAAGACTTGGGTGCGGTCAACCAGGCGGTCGACCAACAACCCCAATGGTCATAAATATAACCGTTGGTCGGTCGACCGGCCGGTCGACCGACAGGTCATCTGGCCTGGGGTTTTGCCCCAACTGCTAGTTTTTATAGCTCTATAAAAGGAGGCTGTTTTGGCTAGTTTTCGACAAGATTTTGGAAAAGTTTTAGAGCCAGTTTTCCCCATCTTTCTTAGGATTTTTCTTCACATGTTTTTAAGCTAAAACTTTCATATCAAAAGGAGAGTTTTTAAAGAGTGCTTTCAAAGAGATTTTCTCGAGTTTTTCACCACAAATCCATCTTGTTTTCTTACACAAACTTGAGCTTTCATTTCTATATTTATCCTCTAAGGATCATTTGTTGTGAGAGTATTTTTGGTGATCAAAGTGTAAAGTTCACCAAGTTTTCATCCTTGTATTTGAGGAGGCGAACTTGTGGGTTCGCGTTATGATGAGTTCTTGAGGGAGCTCGGTGTAGAGATGCGGCCTCGGCAAGCTAGTGTGCTTGCGTGTGTTGTTCTTGTCGCAACAAGTGAGGGACTTGCGGGTCCAAGAGTTCTTGAGGGAGCGTGCTATAGGTGTTGCGACACCGAGTGATCTTACTGAATCGTTATAGTGGAAATCTTTCATTAGTATTGAAGACAGGGATGTAGAGCAAATGTGCTTGAACCTCAAAACAATTCTCCTATATTTGCGATTGCTCATCTCTTTCTCTCACTTTGTTTATATATTTTGCATGTTTATATTGTTTATCTCTATATATGCTAGATATATTTGTACTTAATTGATATATGCTTGGGATTGTTTGCTCACACTTGTATTCAACCAAGAGAGCCATAGTGGCACCTCAAGTCTTAATCTAGAGTAATCTTAAGGAGATAGTCCAGAGAAGTCCTTCACCGGGAATTCAGCTATACTCTTTGGTTATACATTGTGTGTTAGCCTAATAGTTTTTAGGTTACATAATTAATTTTTAATTTCGCATTGTTTTGTATTTGATTAGCTTGTCACCTATTCACCCCCTCTAGGTGAATTACAGTTTCCACTAGATTTGTCTATCAGTGTTGCCTCCATCAATGCTACATCCATCATCGGCGCCTGCATTACATAGTCCGATGACTCTATCACCACCTCTTCTGCTGCCGCTACCACTATTGTTATGCCTATTGCATCTTCTGGAGGAATTCTCACTCGCAGATCACCAAGATCACTAAACCAAACGCTGATCAATCACAAATATGGCACGAAACCATTATACAAAGTCGAAGCAAACAAATTTAACCAGGTTTGGCAGGTTGCCTAAGTTCTCGGGGCAAAAGAGAGATCTTATTTAGACAATTGAGTTACAAATGTTACAAATTGATCGGAGATCCAAATTGAGAATCTACGCAATTTGCCATAGAATTCTCTCAAATAAACTAACCCTAGAGCTCTCCAATATAATTCACATCTCTAAAAAAAATTACACATCAATAGGAACAATACCCCTCTTTATATAGCCATAGAGTCTACGAAGAAAAGAAAATAAAAAACTCTGAATTTGGATCAAAATAATTTCTGAAACAGACTTTTATACGCCCAGAACCAAAATGCTGTCGACAGCTGATGAGACCTCTTAGATAACTGATGAGACCTCTTTGATCAAATTTTAAAATATTTCAATCTCTTAGATAACTTGGAGATCAAGTTATCTCTAGATCTGGGTTGAATTCAAATTTTCTCTCCTTTATCTTTGATTGTGGTGCAAGCAACTAGAATTTGAATAGAAGTCCACATTCATCTTCAATTGGAATGAGGATTTATCTTATTCTATCCTTTTTCTCCTCTAAGTTTTAAATCAAATTAATTTAAAACTCAAATTTAAATAGGATAGACTATAAGCTTTCTTTATCTTTTCAATAAATCTTTATTTTTATAATAATTGTGGGCTTTTGGCTTCTTTTGGCTTTCTCTTGAATTATGGAGGTCTGCACATTACTAAACAATGTATAAATTAAATAGTAATATTTTATAAAAATTAAGTATGAAAATATGGCTAAAAATATGCATTATTGATGACCAATCACACCCCCACACCTATCTTTTTGTTCGTCCTCGAGTAAAAATAAAAAGAAGAAGAAAAATAAAAAATCTAACCATCATAATCTCACTTTTGTAGGAATCACGATTGCACTTAGCACGTGTAACAAACCGTTACACCTCTAAGTTACCCCTAGAGGACGAGTTTTGTCTCGTGAGGATTTTTAGCGGATTGCACCCACAAAATTCATAAAGAAATAAAAATAGAGTTTTACTATTTTTAGCCTTTTTTTTTGAAAGAGAAGAATATTTAAAATATTTTGCAAAAATCAAGAAATCTATAAGTCTTAGAATCACTAAATTATTCAATCCTATATTTAGTCTCGATGTAAATACTTATTATCAATCTAGGTTAGGATTAAAACTGAATTTCTCACTTAGTCTATTATTTTACCCTAAGTTATATGCACCTTTGTGACCGTGATTTTTGACTCGAGATTCTTAAACTTTAATTCTTATGTCTTGTATATATATAAATTTTTCTTTTTTTGGCAAAAGTTCAAAGTATTACCACTTCGTTGCCCTTTAAGTACTTCTCCTTTTTTCTTTTTAGTATATATAATTCATCTTTTTTTTTTGTGTAAGTGTCAAGACTTCTTGAAGCCCTAATACCTAACTAATTAATTATTAGAGGTGTTCATACATATATAATATTTATATATATATATATATTTCAAACTTACCTAATTACCTTTCTCGTAAATACCAAGGCTTTCTTAGGCAAAAGCACCTAACTATCAATAATTAGATTCGTTTATTATATATATATATATATATATATATATATATATATATATATATATATATATATATATATATATATATATATATATAAGGCACAAGAGTCATTGTTTTGAATCTCAAGTGTGTAAGTGTATAAAGTATGTATATTTCATCAAGGTACAATCAAGACGGAATTACTTTTTCGATTTTTCTTCTTAATCTTAGAAATCAAAAAAATAATCTTATTTTGACCAAATATTAAAAAATCCTAATTATGATTTTCTTATTCCTTAAAATTAACTTAATTACTTTCAAAAATAAATCAAAATATTGTTTTCTTTTTCAAAAAGTTTTTAAAAGAAAAAACTTGTTAGGTCAAAAATTCTGTTGGTAAACCTACCTATGTTAGTATATATATTTATTTATTATTTTAGTTTTCTCTCTTTTTATTATGTTAATCATGTTACATGTTAGAATGTTAGATGTTAAATGTTCTACCCTCCCTGCACCTATCTCATGCATTGTCCTCAATGTATGAATGAATGTATGCATGTAAGGAATAAAGTGTAGAAAGAGATGCAAAAATATGTATAACATCATGTTTCTCTCACACCTAGATCTTTTTAGGTCTCATTCATTTAGCTCGCTTCCCATTATTCTAATTGGTTCTCTTTATAGGGCACAATGGAGAGGTCAATCTTTTTATATTTTCACTCTCTTCCTCCCCAGTCTCACCGTCCTTAAGCTCTTCTTCCTCATATGTCTACTTCTATTGTTTGAAAATTTATTACCATCACACTTCTCAGTTGGAACGTTCTCACTATAAATGCCTAGGAATTCTAGCTCAGTTTCATACATCTCCTTAAAACTTAGATCAACACTTTTTTCTGAAAGTGTGTAATTAACCAAAATATCCCTAATCGGTTTATCCAAACACATGAGTTCTTCTTCAAAGAGGTTTTCAAAGGTTAGGTCAGTCGGAGATTCTTGAATTATATTCTCATGCGATATATCATTGATTGACTCATCGAAATTAAAGACAGTCATATCAAATTTTCTTTTTTAAAAGAGGATCTAAAATCATGATCTCCAACATATATCTTCTCTTTAATATAATCATATTCATCCTTAAATAATTCATCAAGAAATAGAGGTTCATTCTCTATACCTTCACTTTCTTCTTCACAATTATTCTCAAAGAAGTTTACCTCAAATGTTTGATCTTTTATCTTATGAGGTTGTTGTTCTAGGTTGAAGAGATTGACCTCTTTAATCACGTCACTAAAGGTTAACCTCATGGATCCGTTCGTACAATTGATGATCGCATTTGCAGTTACAAGGAAGAGACGCCCTAAGATAATGAAAGTTTTAGACCTAAGATTGGATACGGTTTGGATCTCAAGAACAATAAAATCTACTGGGTATATAAACTCGCGAACTCAGGCTAGGACATTGGTAATTTCTACTTTGGAATTTTTACGGACCGGTCAGCTAATTGAATTATAACTTTAGATGGATTAAGCTCGCCCAACCCAAGTTGTTGGTAGACTGAGAAAATGAGTAAGTTGATACTTGCTTCTAAATCAAGAAGTGCATGATTAATTACAGTTTAACATATTGTGCAAGGAATGGTAGGGCAACCGGGATCTTTATACTTGACAGGGATTTGATTGGACAATAGCTCACTAATGGTAGTGGCTAGAAAAATCTTCTTAGGTTCATTAGTCTTCCTTTTCTTGGTGCATATATCCTGAAAGAATTTGGTATTGCTAGGGACCTATTGGATTGCATCAAGAAGAGGTATATTAATCTTGACTTGATTAAAAATCTCACGTACCTTATTTATTTGTGCACTTTGTTTGTTTTTAAGCCTATTTGGGGAAGGTGCTATAGGCTTGTGCACATTTTCAGCTGAGTTGTCTTTTTCAGTGTTGTCGGAGTCAAGTGGAAGTGGAGTGAGGCTAGAAGAGGTGAATGTTTGTGTTGAACTTGATAGTGTTGACACTTGGTTATCAACTTATTTTTTTGACCACAATGTATGAATCAAATTACACTGATTTGGATCTTAAGCCTCATTGGCTTGCTTAAAATTCCTAGGGTTCGACAATGGTTGACTAGGAAGAGTTTCTTTCTGTCTTTCACCAATTAGATTAGCATTATGAAACAATATGAGAAAAGCACTCATTCAAAACATAAGATTTACTCACTGACATAAAGTGAAGTACTCGCCTAAAACCACACGACTCCGAGCAATATCCGAGAAATCCACGAACACCACGTGCACGCTACTAATCCATATAAAACAAATATAATTATAATTTATAGAGACAGTGAGAGAGGAGAATTAGTTAGTGGGAGAGAAAGAAGCTACAAGAGAGAGCTAGAGAGAACCTAGAGAGTGATAGAGAGTGTGAGAGAGTTATAGGAAAGTGAGAAAGAGATAGACAGAAGGCTTGCTGGAATAGTTGAGGGGATGAGGGAGAGAATTTGATGAAAAAGAAGGGGTAAAAAGGGAAAGAAGGAAAAAGAAAGAAAGAAGAAAAGAAAGAAAGGAAGAAGAAAGAAAAGAAGGGAAGGAAGAAAGGAGAGAGGGAAGTGGGGTGGCCGGCGGTTGCTCGCCACCGCCGGCAGCCTGGGAGGCGGTGGCACCACCGGAGGGGGGCGGCACACGGCCTGGGCCCGGGGAGGAGGGGTGTGGTGGAGGGGGTGTTGTTATGTTGTTGGTGTTGTTGGTGTTATTGTTGGTGTTGATGGTGAAGGTGGTGGTGTTTGTTGATGGAGTTATGGTGGTGTAGGGAGTTGAAGGAGAAGGAGGAGGAGATGGTGGTGGGTTGGTAGGAGTGGATAAATTGGGGGATTTGATGGTGAATTTTGAAGAAGAAGAGGAAGGTGGAGTGATGGGTTTTTGAAAAAATTGGAGGAGGAGGAGTAGAAATTGAAGAGGAAGGAAGTAGAGAAGAGAAGAGGGGATCTTAGGGGGCGGCGGTGCCGGCTAGGGGGCAACGGCGCTGGGGGTGGTGATGGTAGAGGCGACAGTTATGGGGAGGGAGATTCGGTGTTGGTGGGAGAGATGAAGAAGGAGATGGAGAATGGGAAGGAAGGAAGAAAGAAAAGAAAAAAGGGAAACAAAAGAGAAAGAGAGAGGGGGGAGTAAGGGAGGAATGGGGGATGGTGCTGATGCTGCTGCTGTCGTCTCCAGGGGATGGGGGGATATGGGAGCAGGTAGGGGAGAAAGAAAAAGAAAAAGAAAAGAAGCAAAGAAAGAAAAGAAAAGAAAGGAAAGGAAAAAAATAAAGAAAAGAAAAAGAAATAAGAAAAAAATTAATGAATAAACTTATTATTAAATAATTAAATTAATATAATAACATGGGAGTATTAAGTAGAGGAGTGGAGAAGGAAAAAGTAAGAAAAGAAAAGAAAATAATATTATTAATTAAATAGAGTAAAATTTTACTATTTCAGAAACGTTCTGAAAAATTCTCAAAAATAGAAAATATTATTTTAAGATGTATGGTGAAATCAGATTAGAGAAATTCAATTCAGTTTTCAAATTAAAAATCTTAGAATCTTTCAGCAATACAGGTCGACACCAAAATCGGCCAAAATTTGATAAATTCAGAAAAATTTTAAAAAAATATATTTAGATAGAAAATAAGATTCTAAGATATAATATAAAATCCATTTCTAAAAGTTCAATTCCATTTGAAAACTAAAAATCTGGGAATCGATCAGCGATACCAATCGACACCGGTTTTGAAGATTTTGCAGAATAATTCTGAAAAATTTCAAAAAATCATGAAAATCTAAAATTTTGAAAAATGATATTTAAAACTAAAATTAGTTAAATGTGACTACCGAAAAGCCCAAATTGAGTAATACCCTAGGATCGGGACCCTAGTTCAGACTAGGGCTGACTCTGAGTCCACGAATCCGGATCCAATATAAAACAATCGCACAAATAATCATAAAACAAAAATAAATACAAAAACTAAATTAAAAAATACAATCAAAAAATCAGAATACATATCTAAGTACGTATTCCGGAAACGGGGTGTTACATTCCATCCACCTTACAAAAGCTTCGTCCTCGAAATTTCGATAAGGGAAAGATGAACACAGAAATGATAGGAATGAGGATTATACCAATTAAGATGGGAATAATTGAGGGCAGTTCTCACAAGTCGACTGGGTAAACTCAGGACTTAGACATCTCTGCACTTCTGCTGTATATATCCTCTGACGGTGCCATAATAATACTGACCTGATGTGTGCTGATAAAAGAATACTGCTAGAACTTTAGAAAACTAACCCATTCTGAATAATATAAAGTGAACTGAATTGGTGAGATAATTAATAATACTTCTTTCAGACAGCAAAGCAAAGTGGATGAAATCCCTAGAAATCCATAGTGCTAAAATTCGTAATATAATATAAGGTTCTTTATGGCATGAAGCTGTCCTTGGCAAAGAGTCTGTAATAGAATTACCGATGTACTGCATACGTACTACTTCTCCAAAAATTGATCAGAATACTGAAAATAAAGAAAACCCTGATAATACTGAGCATAAATAAAGAAGACCAATAATCAAGGATTTCTGAATACTGGGCATTGCAATCTCTGAAAGACATAGCCAAGAATACAGAATAGCCATGGAGATTTCTAAAGACTGATTTCTGAATGATAACCCGACTGTAGATGAAACATGTAGAAGATATCTGGGCCCTGCAAGATTGGTCGAGTGGATCGTTCATAAGGATTATGACGATTGCTCAGATACAGCGAGAAAACCCTGTTCAGCGGATCCATGAAAACACATAAGGTGGAAGAAATCTAAGGAACGGGCTAGAGTGCTAAGCACTGAAGGGACTAGCCACAGACGAAGCCAAGCCTAGGTGAGGCCATCGCGTAACACTGCTCAGACGTTAAGCATTAGGGTGCGGTGGAGCTAATGCTCTGCGAGGCTCGCACTTGGCGGAACTCACGCAGCGAAGCCAGCACGTAACATAACGCTAAATGCTAAGTACCAAGGTGCAGCGAAGCCCACACCTGGTTAGGTTCACGAGTGACTAGAACACGACCCTCGCTTGGCGAGGCTAGCGGGGCCCATGGTCCATCAAATCTATAAAGACTGCCTGGAGTTGGTGGCTCTGAGAACACGATCAAGAATTCATAATAACCAAAATGTGTCCTGAATGCTATCTTCTGAATAATAATCTGACCGCGGATTAGTTCTGAGAATACCCGAGTTCCATGAACATGGTATAAGAAATCATGATCGCTACTGGAATAATAAAAATAGAAAATACCATAATCCTGTCTGGCAGAACTCCTAAATCTGGATACTGTTTTATACTGACACTCCTCATGTAGTGGTACAGTCTATCTGATTTTATAAGTGATGACTACTCCACTTGCTGTATTGATTCCCCGTGATGTATCCATAAATACAAGAATATAATGCGAGGCTGAAAGCTATCCAATATAGGACAATGCGATGTACCAGGGTCAAAGAATGCTAGAACATAATGAGAGCGAACCACATGTGTTTTACCACTACCCTAGCAGTCTATCCATATCTTAATTTGGTATATAAACGACAAGAACTGAAAATGAAAAATGATGAAAGAGATTCAAGAATCAAGGGAAGGACAATCAAGAGGGAATAAATAACTTTCTACTTATAGTTGAATTGTATAACCACGACTCATGCATTCCACTTGCAAATTTCTATACCATTAATTTGCCGATTGGTTGTACTGAAGATGGGAGAGCCTAGACTCTGATACCACCCTGTGACGCCCCAACCTGCGGGTATGGAGACGTTACTATGACATACATATGCAGGACAGAAATACCCTCACATATATACGCTAAGCATCAGTACAGGGAAGAATCAGATTACGGAAGCACAGTGGTAATATACATTCCAATAATAATAACACAAGCACACAGTTATGACAAATCATGGTACAATATCTCAAGAATATAAGATCACCAAGAAGCGTAAAAGCAGGATGTACAATATAAAAGATAGGAAAGTACTCACGAGTAGCAAGATGAGAATTTCGCGAGCCGATTAAGGGGAGGTTGGAAGAAAGAGGGTCCAGATAAGCAACTGCTAATTCACGCTTCCGCTGCGCCACTCTGATCAGGTACAACAAGGCCACCATGATCTAGACTCTAAGATCTGGACATGAGAATTTAGGGTTGTCAAAAAGCAACCCAATGACTACATATGATAAAGCCAGTTGGTGTGCTCAGACAGTCACACGTGTATATAATCAAGTAATATGGTTCAGGTATATAGGTACAGGTAATAACCAGTAACATAAAGAAAATTAAAGGAACGACAGTAAATCTGAAATCAAGTAAATACATGTATATCAATAAATCTGAATCGAAAAACATGCATAGAAAATGCTTTGAAAACCCAAAAAAAGCAAGTCAGGTAATTCAACACAGTAGCATAGACGTCATATGTAAGTGGCGAGCAGGATAATGTATTGGGTCACCGGTCTCAGAAGTATAGATCCAGTATATCGCTAGTCAGATATTACTAGCATGTTATTATTAATTATTAAGACTCATCTGATTTATATACATCTGTATGTGTCCCATTCTACATACCTCAGCATACAGACCGAAGAGTAAGTTATTGAAAACTGATGGAGATCGACGAACCATGCTTAGAATGGGTCTCATACATGTTCGGGATAACGATCAAGGAGTATCTGGTACTGAGCCAGAATGTACCGCTAGGTACCAGAACTTATTATACGCCCGAATGGAATAGGATGTCACTGCTCCCACAAGAATAGGCCCAGGGGTTTATGACACACCCCAAAGGAAGGGAGTAGGGGTGCCTGTACATCTCACGGAAATACCTAGTGGCCTCCAGGTAAAATCCAAGTATGCGGCCGCGCGACACTTTAAGACCATCATAAACATGGAGACTATATCGGTACTCGTCAGTTTTCCCCATTCCAGTGTAAGTTGTCTAATTATTACAATTGTCCAGTGATTATGTCCACAGTGTGTTCACAGTAATCCTATATATTTATGATTATTCAACTACGGGAATCAACAAGAGTATAGTATCAGGAGCATAATGTCAAGAGTATTCCTATTACAGGGGTTCAAGTATACATGAGTTCAAGAGTACCAGATGGTATTATTATAATAATCATGTCAAGTCCCCGTAAAAGTGGTAATCATGAATAGACATTGTAACACAGGTGTAATAGTAATCCAGTCAGGTATCACAACATCAGGTCAAGTGTACTAGTACAATGTGAAAGAATGTTAATTAAGTGATATCATGTCAATTGTCAAGTGCCAAATATCAGGTGTCAGGCACTTAATATGTCGGTGTCAAATAAGTTGAATACATAGCCACAATATTATATATCAGGCAATTATCTAGTCATGTAACATGATATAGGAGACAATATAGTTAAACATTTCAAACTCTTCACAACCATCTCTATTATAATAATAAATTAATCTATTAATTAGCTAAGTGAAGCGGGAGCGAATTCAAACACATCCGATATAAGTATAATGCCAGTCCAATGAGTTACGATAACGACCACAAATAAATAACAATATAGGCCCGTAATGCATGAAACAATATGAGAAAAGCACTCATTCAAAACACAAGATTTACTCGCCGACATAAAGTGAAGTACTCGCCTAAAATCACACGACTTCGAGGAATATCCGGGAAATTCACGAATACCACGTGCACGCTACTAATCCATATAAAACAAATATAATTATAATTTATAGAGAGAGAATGGAGAGGAGGGAGAGAGGAGAATTAGTTAGTGGGAGAGAGAAGCTACAAGAGAGAGCTAGAGAGAACCTAGAGAGAGAAAGAGAGTGTGAGAGAGTTATAGGAAGTGTGTGTGTGTGTGTGTGCGAGAGAGAGAGAGAGAGAAGGCTTGCTGGAATAGTTAGAGGGGTGAGAAGAGAATTTGATGAAAAAGAAGGGGTAAAAGGGAAAGAAGGAAAAAGAAAGAAAGAAGAAAAGAAAGAAAGGAAGAAAGAAAGAAAAGAAGGGAAAGAAGAAAGGAGAGATAGGAGTGGGGGTGGCCGGAGGTTGCTTGCCACCGCCGACAGCCTAGAAGGAAGCGGCGCCGCCTGAGAGGGGCGGCGCACGGCCTCGGCCCGGGGAGGAGGGGTGTGGTGGAGGAGGTGTTGTTATGTTGTTGGTGTTATTGGTGTTATTGTTGGTGTTGATGGTGAAGGTGGTGGTTGTTGTTGATGGAGTTATGGTAGTGTAGGGAGTTGGAGGAGGAGATGGTGGTGGGGCTGTGAGAGTGGAGAAATTAGGGGATTTGATGGTGATTTTGAAGAAGAGAGGAAGGTAGAGTGATAGGTTTTTGGGTAAATTGGAGGAGTGAAAATTGAAGAGGAGAAAAGTGGAGAAGAGAAGAGGGAAGCTTGGGGGGCGGTACCGCTAGCGCCGGCTAGGGGGCAGCGGCACTGGGGGTGGTGATGGTGGAGGCGGCGGTTATGGGGAGGGAGATTTGGTGTTGGTGGGAGAGATGAAGAAGGAGATGGAGAAATGAGAAGGAAGAAAATAAAAAAGGGAAAGAAAAGAGAAAGAGATGGAGAGGGGGCGTATGGCAGGAGGAGTGAGGGATGGTGCTGTTGCTGCTGTCATCTCCTGGGGATGGGGGGACATGGGAGCAGGTAGGGGAGAAAGAAAAAGAAAAAGAAAAGAAAAAAGAAAGAAAAGAAAAGAAAGGAAAAGGAAAAAGAAAAATTAATGAATAAATATATTATTAAATAATTAAATTAATAGAATAACATGGGAATATTAAGTAGAGGAGCGGAGAAGGAAAAAGCAAGAAAAGAAAAGAAAGGAAAATAATATTATTATTTAAATAGGGTAAAATTTGACTGTTTCAGAAACTTTTCGAAAAATTATTAAAAATAGAAAATATTATTTTAAGATATTTCGTGAAATCAGATTTGAGAAATTCAATCTAATTTTCAAATTAAAAATCTTAAAATCTTCCGGCAACACCAGTCAACATCAAAATCGATGAAATTTTGATAAATTTAGAAAAATATCAAAAAATGTATTTACATAGAAAATAATATTCTAAGAATTAATATGAAAGTCGTTTCTAAAAATTCAATTTTTTTTGAA
Organism: Agave tequilana; assembly: GCA_038442645.1. Taxonomy (NCBI): domain Eukaryota; kingdom Viridiplantae; phylum Streptophyta; class Magnoliopsida; order Asparagales; family Asparagaceae; genus Agave; species Agave tequilana. Next base: position 136,118 of record JAVJIF010007019.1, on the reverse strand, counting down.
AACTAAAAATCTGGGAATCGATCAGCGATACTGATCAACACCGGTTTTTAAGATTTTGCAGAATAATTTTGAAAATTTTCAAAAAATCTTGAAAAATCTAAAATATTGGAAAATGATTGTTGAAATCAAAACCGGTTAAATATGACTATCGAAAAGTCCTAATCGATTAATACACTAGGTTCAGCTTCCAAGTTCATATTAGGGCTGACTCCGAGTCGACGAATCCGTATCCAATACAAAATAATCGCACAAATAATCATAAAACAAAAACAAATACAAAAACTAAATCAAGAATTACAATCAAAAAATTAGAATATATATCTAAGTACGTATTCCACATTTCACCTCTCAATCCCCTACCTAGTCATCGATTCGACAAGAGTCAAATTCAAACAACTTCCTCTTCAGGTTAATCTTCTAGTGAGTCTGAGAAGTCCTTGAGGCCAACATCTATTCAAATTTTAGATTAGGTTTTAGTTATGAGTGCAAATAAGATGTTTGTGGGCCAAGAAAGGGTAATGAATTTCTCACCTTATCTTGTTAGGGTTTTGCCCTTAAGTCAATTTTTTGCAAGTGTGTAAAACAATAGAATAGTATCACTCAAAGCAATTAAATCACCACAAGTGTTTTCTAATCTCGATGCTTTGTAGACTTACCTCGATCTCTAGCACTCTTCGACAGTAATTAAAAATTTAAAATAAAAATAGACGAATGCCTAGATACAAGTCTATCTGGTTTTTAAATTTCAAGCATGAGTTACTGTTATTGTTAGAAATAGTGTCCAGATAACTTACAGTAAAATCTAGCAACTACAGCAGATACAGAACTCAGATTCAATGACTACAGAAGAAAACAGAACCTTAATCACTGGGATTGTCGCGTTTGCGTGGTGCTTGCCGCGTTTGCGTAGCTTTCTTGATGCCTCTAGTGTTTTGCCTTCTAGGGTAGTGCTATGAAGTACTTTTAATTCTTTGCAGATGCAAACTTTTTGTAACTGTCCCTATACACACAAATAGAGAAGAATTTAGTTAGAAAATAATGTATACCGTTCCTTCCCCGGAACGACGCTAAAATTTGATTGCTAAAAAGAATACATATAATATGAAAAGTGTATGTGATTGGTTTTGACTCTGAATCTTTGTAATTTAACCGTGTAGCGAGGGCTATACGAGTGAACCTCAAGGAAAGAAGATGAAAGCGTTTCGGTATTTATTGTTTCCTTACCCCTCCTTCTTTTGTTTGGAGAACTTAAAGAAAGAGATTAGTTGAAAGAAGTTTGGGTTTTTATATCAATTAAGATAAAGATCACAACCTGCTTATAATCTACCCCATAAACAAATAATACCAACTAAAAATTACCTTCACGCTAAACTCTAAACATGATAAATTACTTTAGGTTTCAAGTAAAACACAAAAGACAAATAACAAGATTCTAATTGAAATAGCACTAATTAAAATTTAACATTAAAATATCAAGATAATAATCAAGCATAAATTAAGAAAAATAGTTAGAGAGTACTAGCAAGTAGTTGACCTAATTGCCATCATCATACGCCTTCAAGATAAACTAAGGGTTTAAGTATGCATGAAATTTAATTGGGTTCTCTATTCAATACTATAGATCTATGGTGGTGATATTATCAAGTCATAATAATCAAGCATAAATACAAATAGGGTTAAATATGTAAATAAAATATTAAATGCAAATACTGAAATGTACAGGGGGTTTCTGCAAATATACCTTTATTGGGTTTCGGATGCGGGTTTGGTGAGATAATGGGTCAGGTTTGGCTCCATTACCCAAACCCACTTAACTTATGTTAACGGGTACGGGTCTAAACAAGTGGGTTTGGCTTTAAACCTTAACCCAAATGGGTTATTGGGTTCACACCCATTTATGGGTGTGAACCCATAAAGGAGACAGCAGCAGCAGCTTGATGTTGTTGCTCCTGCGCGGCCGGCCGGCCAGCCCAGTTGGCCGGCGGCGCTGGCGGCCTGCCGGCGGCGGTCCCGGCCGCCGGCGGCCGTTCAACTCCGGCCAAGAGGGAGGAGGTGAGAGAGAGACAAAGAAAGAGAGAGAGAGGGAGTTTGACTGCAGCCTGGAGAAGAAAAAGAAAAGAAAAAGGAGAAGAAGAAGAAGGAGAAGAAGGGGGTGGTGATTGGGTAAGTCGGTGGAGGGGAAGAAGTCGCTGGAAGGAGGAAGAAGGGAAAGAAAGAAAAGAAAAGAAAAGAATATAAATTATTAAAATAATATTATTTAATTCGGCCCAACATTCGACTAGCTCCGAACAGCGCTAAAAAATTACAGAAAATAGAAAATATTATCTGGAGACATAATATGAAGACGGTTTGTAGAAATTCAAGACGGTTTGCAAATTAAAAATCCTGAAAGCTGTCGCCGGTACAGGGTGACACCGGTTTGGCCGGATTTTTGATAAATTCGGAAAAATACCCAAAAATACCCAAACGTAGCTCATGTGATTCTAAGACATACGGTGAAAGTCGATTCTCAAAATACAACTCCATTTGTGAATTAAAAATCGGAAAGCAGATTATCGGTATCGTCGACACCGACAACGGAGATTTTCCAAAATAATCCAGAAAAATTTCAGAAAATCCTGAAAAATCTAAAATATTAGGAAATGATATTTGAAACTGAAATCAGCTCAATTAGACTATCACGGAGGTCAAATCAATTTTGTACGCCGTATCGCGTACCGATACCGTGATACGTACACGGGGATCAGGGGGTTACAAGAGCACCCCGGACAAAACTCTGTGGCAAGCTCTACATCTCCTCCCAGGCACTCTGTGGCCTCGCAGGAACACTGATGGCGCTCCGTCGGCAAGCACGAGAAGGCGCACGGCCTCTCCGGCGAGCTCCGCGGGCCACCCTCATCCTCCGTCGTCGAGTCCGCAACTTCTTCGTCGAGTCCACAACTTCTCCGTCGAGCCGCGCGTGTAGCCGACTCTTCAACGGCATCCCTTCCTCCTTGCGCTGTAGCCCACGGCCAAGCCTTGACCGAGCTTCCATGGTGCTACCCCCCTTGGCCATGCTTCCTTCCGCTGTGACCCTACACGCCACGGCAGCCCCCTTGGCCGAGTCGACCCCCGGAGCTCCATCTCCCTGCCAGCGACAGCGAGTCCCTCCTGTGAGATCCCGAGCACCGCATCTTCTCCATCCGGAACCCCTCTCTCCAGCCTTTGTGATCTCCGACAACAGCTGATTCTCTTCGGCGAGTCTCCGTCATCGTCCGCGGGATCCGCCGTCGACGGCCGCGCATGACCCCATGGAGGATCACACACCTTGCGTGAGTAGGAATACCTTCTCTCCCAAGACTCTAAGGTGCTGGAAGAAGAACCGTTCCGGGTAACTTAATTTGCGTTGTCATCGATTTTTGTTATTATTGGCATTTCATCGAACATGTAACATGCATTAGTTTAATCACTATTTCACCATGATAATCTTATTTTAAAATTATAATAAAAATATATAAGGACATTTAAGACCTGTCTCCTAATTATCATATTTTTAATTTATTTTTAAAATTTATTTTAATCAAAAAAGGAAAAGAGAAACTCTCGGCCTCTGGCCGAGAGCAGCAGCAGCTGCTGCTGCTGCTCTCAGCCAGGACCTGGCCGAACCAGGCCAGGCCAAGACCTGGCCTAGTCTGGCCAACAGACCCGGGGTCGGGTCTGTTTTACAGACCCAACCCGGCCCTATTTATAAAATAAAAAAAGAAAAAAGAAAAAGAGAAAAAGAAAGAAAAGGAAAAAGAAAAAGAAAAGAAATGGATAAATAAAAATATGTAGAAAATAAATGTGTAGAATATTATTGTAGGAGGCCCAAACCCAAACCCAACACTGTAGCAAACAGACCCGTTAAGCTTTTTATTTATTTTTATTGATTTTTAGGTTTATTTTAATTCAAAAAATTCTAGAAAATTCCAGAAAATTCACAAAAAATCACAAACTAAATTTGAATCTCTGTAAAATTATTTTAATGTAATATTACTTAGGATAAAATGAAATTAAATATTTTTGTAATTACTATTCAATGATATTTTATTTAAAAATGACCAATAAATTTCTAAATAGCACAAAATAAATATGAAATTCATAATTCAGTAATATGTAAATATTATACATCAATTTATTATTTTATGCATATATTTTATCATGAAAAGATATTTTTAAATAGTTGCTATAAATTCAGAAATTGAATTATTTGGAAAATTAACCAACCAAAATTATAATAAATAGTAAAAAAATACATTATCACTTAACTTATCACTGAATAAGAACATGTCATGTCTGTAATTAATTCACGCAATATTTAGGCCGCGAATTTTACCCAGAGCTGGTTGCAGTTACGGGAATTCAGACTCCAACGACATCAGGCAAGTGTACACGATTCTCCTCTCGTTGACTTTCATCTTGGTCTTAATTCTGTCTCTTAATTATAAATCATGGTTATCACATCGCATGATCGTTAACACTATCCTGTGATCATATGTACATATCAACTTTTCTCTTCCGATTATATGACTAATTATTCTTGCATTCTTGATATTATTACTGTACAGTCTCGTGATCATGTTACATTGCCTTACATATCGTATTTGATCTCGTTCCTGTACATAATGCATTCAATTTGCATGATTGCTTGTATGTGATAAACTGATGTGAAGATTAATGAAAACTACACGGATCATGACAAATACTGTGATTTGGATATTGAGGTTAACTGGATAGTAATAAAGAAGGATTGATAGTTAAAGATTGTATATCAATTTATATTGTGATCCTGATATTACTGAAAATTAATCAAGGAAATTGACCATTATATTCTGAGTAATTTTTCAAGGATATCTTATTGGATTATGGATACATGATCATGACCATTTTACTTTGACATTTAGATTACATGTCACTGACATTACTTGCACTATTTTGCATGCATCTGGTATCACTTGCACAACTATATATTTGTCACTTGATATTGTCATTGGTTACATTGTCCCATGATTTTGATACACATTGTACTCACCATCTAATGCTGATATTCTTGGTACCGATTCATGATCATGTAACGCTGAGTAACACACTGTTTGCATTTGCATTTAATTAATAAAATTAATCAAGCCGGGGTTATTAGGGGAGACTGTAGCAGGGGAAATCCAGGGAGGTGTGCTTGGAAGGGCGACCCTTATGGGTTTGGATGCCACACGTGATCTTGTTATTTATGCGCGCTCTTGTTATTACATGTTACATGATACCTGAGTATAGTGAACTGTTTCTCCCTGCTATCAGGATCCACTAACGCATCACTTGTTTGATATGCAGTTGTCCTGTGCGATGGGGCACAGAATGATTGCATTAGTTAGGGTAATAAAACATGTTAGACATATACACTTGCATCATATCCTTCATTATCTTCAGTGATCTATTTCCTGACACGTACTTTCAAGATACTGACATTTGAGACTCATGTGACATGCATTATCTTGACTATATGACATTCCTAGACTTGCCATATGATTTTTATCTTGTGATCTCGAGTTCTTGTGATTATGTTACACGACAGTTACTTGTCCAGGATGTCTCATGTTCATTATATACATGTCACACCATGCATGCACGATCTTATTGTATATGATCTATCTTTCTGATTATTCCTGTTACTGTTATTACTTTCAGTTCTCGATACTACCAAACATATTATGCTTATGTCTTACTTACTGTTTTTACATTTTCATATTCTCTCTTTGATCGTTCTTTTCTCTTCGTGTACTCTTGCTAGTCCGCTTCTGACGGACTTTTATATTATTTTTTAGTATTTAGATCAGGAAGCTGGTATAGGGAGTTGTTCGTAGATCATATTCTGGTTTCGCTGTTCTCCGGTGAGTTCAGTTTTCTTCTTGACTTGTTTTATTCAGATATAGTGGATGATATTGTTTATGATTCAGTTTTTCATATATGTGATTTTATCCCTGTGCTTGGTTGATTATGCATATATATATGCTATCCTGCTTGTTATTGACAGCCTAAGGTACTCATGGAAGAGATTTCACTCTTCGTGAGTATCTGCTGGCCATCGTCACGCACCTGTATTCCGTATTTTGGGAAGCGGGGCGTGACATGATTTTTTTGGTATCAGAGCCAGGTTAGTTATATGTCATATATGCAATCAGGCCAGATATATGATAATCATCCACGAAATTATCTGAGTGAGCAGTCATTGACTTCCTTCTCTGACTCCATACTTGTACAGTCTTTTCTCTGAGAACCCTTGAACTGTCACCCTGATGTGACTCTTCCATCCTTGTAGTCTTCATGCCTAGTCTGTCCCGCTTGATCATGTTTAGTTAAATTATTCTTGATTTAGATTGAGGATAGATATATTGAGGACTTGACCTGATTATTTGGACGAAGAAGAATAAATGAAGAGGATCATTATCGAATTATCTAGCAGTTAATTTTATGAGAAATTTTGGATCTGAAACTTTTTGAGATACATGTCTACAAGGGAATCATAGTGAGACGTAAGACTTAAGATAATAATCATGCCTGGATTAAATAATGATCAAATCACGTTTATACCTATTGGATTTAGTGCATGGATCTTGGAGTAATAATCAGATCAATAAATGAACTATTGCCTTGGGTGAAATATGACTATACCTTGGATCAGATTGCTTGGATTTAGTTTTTGAAGGTTAGGACCTTGAAGTTTTCAGACCTAAGTAATGCTTTAAGAATATCTATCATAGTTTAAGGTTGTTGAGTTAATCTTATGACTCTTAAGAACATTGTAATTGGAATACCTTGATAAATTGAGAATCATGTGATCTTTGATTGAGGAATCACAGATGAAAGGAGAAGATAGGTGTATCTGGATCTTTATGGAGATCAATATTTTAAACTCGACTTTAAAATTATCACTTGTTATTGCCACTGGTTACATTATATTCATTATCTGTCACTGATGATTTTTCAATAGTGACGGTGGGATCTGAGATTTGTGTTACTATGATACTGATGACCTTAAGAATTTGATCTATAAATGGTTGGAGTAACCTTATCAGATGAATATGACTATAGTGGATCGGGAGACTAAAGTTATATGATCGATTATGAACTCTGGAAAGTCAATTCGATCCCCAGACTTAGGGTAATGAATATGCTAGATCATGACTCATGGTTGACTTGGTATTGGGTTATATCATATTGACACGACTACGAATCTGGGACAATCCTAACTCATGCAGAGGTAGCTTCGATTCATATGTCGATGCCTGGCTGAATTTCGAGGACGAAATTTTTTTATAAGGTGGGTAGGATTGTAACCCTCGGTTCCGAATATACGTATGTCAATACTGGTATCTGGTGATGATTTAATCATCCTGATAGTCAGATTGAGGCAATTTCAACTCAAGATATTATTTCCCATTATTTATAATTTTTCTAGAATTTTGGAATTTTTTGGGAATTATTGGAGAAGAATCTCAATTTGGGGTCGATCGGTGACATAGGCTGACTCTGGAATTTTTAATTAACAATCGGGGATGAATTTTGGAAAGCTAACTTCACAACAATGTTCAGGATGACATCTTCTATTTTTGAGAATTTTCGAGGATTTTTCTGAATTAGTAGAGTTTAATCCAATAAAATAATGCTTAAATATTTAATTTCAAAAGAAAATGAAATAAAAATAAAAGTAAAATAAAAGAATTAGAAAACCCGCACATGTGTGTAGCAGGTTTCGAACCCAAGCCCAATGCTAAATAGGATTAATGCTCTAACCACCTGGCCACTTTGGCATTAATCATGATATGGGTAGCCATTCTATTTGAATGTTACCTTTCTATTTTTCCACATTACAACAAAATCCAAACTTCGTTTTATTGTTCGTTTCAGCCCTCGAACCAGTGACCTGGTTTCCAAGGTTCACGGCTAACACCACTTGGCCACTTTTATTTGATGCTTGAATTAACACGTCAAACTTATAAGTATCAACTATTTCATCTCCTTCTCCACACACGTTCTCCAACTTCTGCTTCACCTTCATCTCTCTCTCACAAACTCTCTCTCCCTCAGTCTCTCTCTCGTATATATATACTTTCCTTCTCTTTTCCCCTCTCTCACTACCTCTCTCACTCCCCCTCAGGCAGTGCAGAACCCCCTCCTCGTCAGTTGTGCTTCAGCCTCAACCACCGCCCAGGGCCGAGCACCACCTGCCGCCACGACCTTCTCCATGGCCACACACACCCAAGCCATGGCCTGTCGAGCCTTCCCTCTCCTTCTTCGTTCCGCCACCTCACCGGAGCACCCCAAACAAAACTCTGTTGCGAGCTCTACATCTCCTCCCCAGGCACTCCGTGGCCTCGCTGGAACACTCACGGCGCTCCGCCAGCAAGCGCGAGAAGGCGCACAGCCTCTCCAGCGAGCTCCGCGAGCCATCCTCATCCTCCGTCGTTGAGTCCGCAACTTCTTTGTCGAATCTGCAACTTCTCCGTCGAGCCGCGCATGTAGCCGACTCCTCAACGGCATCCCTTCCTCCTTGCGCTGCAGCCCACGGCCAAGCCTTGGCCGAGCTTCCATGGTGCTTCCCCCCTTGGCCATGCTTCCTTCCGCTGTGACCCTACACGCCACGCAGCCCCCTTTGCCGAGTCGACCCCCCGGAGCTCCATCTCCTTGCCAGCAACCACGAGTCCCTCCTGTGAGATCCCGAGCACCGCATCTTCTCCGTCCGGAGCCCCTCTCTCCAGCCTCTGTGATCTCCGACAGCAGCCGATTCTCTTCGGCGAGTCTCCGTCGTCGTCCGCGGGATCCGCCGTCGACGGCCGCGCATGACCCCATAGCGGATCACACACCTTGCGTGAGTAGGAGTACCTTCTCTCCCAAGACTCTAAGGTGCTGGAAGAAGATTCAGACTGAAGAGAACCGTTCCGGGTAACTTAATTTGCGTTGTCATCGATTTTTGTTATTATTGGCATTTCATCGAACATGTAACATGCATTAGTTTAATCACTATTTCACCATGATAATCTTATTTTAAAATTATAATAAAAATATATATGGACATTTAAGACCTGTCTCCTAATTATCATATTTTTAATTTATTTTTAAAATTTATTTTAATCAAAAAAAAAGGAAAAGAGAAACACTCGGCCTCTGGCCGAGAGCAGCAGCAGCAGCTGCTGCTGCTCTTAGCCAGGACCTGGCCGAGCCAGGCCAGCGGGTCTGGCCAACAGACCCGGGTTCGGGTCTGTTCTGTTTTACAGACCCGACCCGGCCCTATTTATAAAATAAAAAAAGAAAAAAAGAAAAGAGAAAAAGAAAGGAAAAGGAAAAGGAAAAAAGAAAAGAAATGGATAAATAAAAATATGTAGAAAATAAAATGTGTAGAATATTATTGTAGGAGGCCCAAACCCAACACTGTAGCAAACAGACCCGTTAAGCTTTTTATTTATTTTTATTGATTTTTAGGTTTATTTTAATTCAGAAAATTCTAGAAAATTCCAGAAAATTCACAAAAAATCACAAACTAAATTTGAATCTCTGTAAAATTATTTTAATGTAATATTACTTAGGATAATATGAAATTAAATATTTTTGTAATTACTATTCAATGATATTTTATTTAAAAATGACCAATAAATTTCTAAATAGCACAAAATAAATATGAAATTCATAATTCAGTAATATGTAAATATTATACATCAATTTATTATTTTATGCATATATTTTATCATGAAAAGATATTTTTAAATAGTTGCTATAAATTCAGAAATTGAATTATTTGGAAAATTAACCAACCAAAATTATAATAAATAGTAAAAAAAATACATTATCACTTAACTTATCACTGAATAAGAACATGTCATGTCTCTTATTAATTCAAGCAATATTTAAGCCGCAAATTTTACCCAGAGCCGGTTGTAGTTACGGGAATTCAGACTCCAACGACATCAGGCAAGTGTACACGATTTTTCTCTCGTTGACTTTCATCTTGATCTTAATTCTGTCTCTTAATTATAAATCATGGTTATCACATCGCATGATCGTTAACACTATCCTGTGATCATATGTACATATCAACTTTTCTCTTCCGATTATATGACTAATTATTCTTGTATTCTTGATATTATTACTGTACCGTCTCGTGATCATGTTACATTGCCTTACATATCGTATTTGCATCTCGTTCCTGTACATAATGCATTCAATTTGCATGATTGCTTGTATGTGATAGACTGATGTGAAGATCAATGAAAACTACACTGATCATGACAAACACTGTGATTTGGATATTGAGGTTAACTGGATAGTAATAAAGAAGGATTGATAGTTAAAGATTGTATATCGATTTATATTGTGATCCTGATATTACTGAAAATTAATCAAGGAAATTGACCATTATATTCTGAGTAATTTTTTGAGGATATCTTATTGGATTATGGACACATGATCATGACCGTTTTACTTTGACATTTAGATTACATGTCACTGGCATTACTTGCACTATTTTGCATGCATTTGGTATCACTTGCACTACTATATATTTGTCACTTGATATTGTAACACCCTGATCCCCGGTGTACGTATCACCGTATCTGTACGCGATACGAAGTACAAATTTGATTTGACTTCTGTAGTATTCCGATTGATCTGATTTCAGTTTCAAAAATTATTTTCTAATATTGTAGATTTTTCAGGATTTTCTGGAAATTTTCTGGATTATTTTGGAAAATGTCCATAGTCGGTGTCGACCGATACCGATAAGCAGCCTTCCGATTTTTATTTCACAAACGGAGTTGGATTTTGAGAATCCGCTTTCACTGAATGTCTTAGAATCACATGAGCTATGTTTGGGTATTTTTGGAGAATTTTCTGAATTTATCAAAAATCCGGCCAAATCCGGTGTCGCCCGTATCGGCGAGGCACTTCGGGATTTTTAATTTACAAACCGGATTGAGTCTTGACAAACCGTCTTCATATTACGTCTCAGGATAATATTCTCTATTTTCTGTAATTTTTGGGCACCGTTCGGAATTAGTCAATTTTTGACCTAATTATAATATTAATTAAATAATCTAAAAACCACTTTTCTTTTTCTTTCTTTTCTTTTCTTCTCCCTTCTTTCTTCTTCGTGAAGCTTCTTCCCACCGCCTCTTTCAAATCACCTGAACCCATTTAAAAACCCCCACCGCCCTCTCTCTCTCTCTCACTTTCTCTCTCTAATTAAACACTAATCAAGTTTCTCTCTCTCTTTCTCTCTCCCTCTCTCCATCTCCCTCCCTCTCTCTCTTCAGTCTGCCTGCGACCAAACCAAGCCGGCGTCACCGGAGGCCGGCCAGGCGAGGCCGAGCGGCGCCGAAGGCCGGCCAGACCGGGGCTGCCGGCGGAGGCCGGCCGTGTGCAGGCGCTGGCGGCGCAAGGGGGGCAACAGCCCCACCCGTTTCCCCTCTTTCTCCTCTTCGCGGTAGGGCCCGGCCACGGGCTGCCGAGCGGCGCCGGGGTGACGCCGGCGCCGGCAGGGTGGTCGCGCGGGCGGCGGGGCGCGCGGGGCGCGCGGGGCGTGCGGGCGCGCGGGTGCCGGGCGGCAGCGGCGGCAGCAGCAGCTCACGCTGCTGCTGCTGGTGGCTATGTTGGGTGAAAAACCCAATTGGGTTTGGGTACGGGTTCAAACCCAAACCCGACCCGTTTAGACCCGGACCCGACCCGTTAAAGGTAAATTTTCAGTTTAGCCCCTGTAATATTATAAATTACGTTTAGGCCCCTGAAAAATTACAATTAGCCCCCTGAATATTTCAGTTTATTACATAACTAACCTTTTCTCTCGGTTTTGGGTCTTCGGGCGATATCTGGAGCATCCGGACTCCGATTCGGGCGATTCTGGATCCGTTGCGATCATGGGAACGAGAGCTACAGTCCTGTAGCCAGTTTGTGAGTGTTTTCCTTTTACAAATTATATTTTATCATGATCAATATCTTGGTTGGTTGCCTAATTAAGAATAAAACATGATTACTGGTAAATCATGATAATTATTGTAATTCCTGCAATTAAGGCATAATAAAATCTGATTTAGTATACGGACTGATTGGTTAGTTATTGAGATGAGGTAATCAAGTAACAAGACATATATCGTAGACAACTTGGACACTGATATTATGCCTGTACCGCCACTGACACTTGGATACTATTATTTCATGTAGTAGCTCACAGTTAGATAACTATCATCACATGCATACTGATTCATGGTACTTGATGACACTACACTGTCACTAGACATGACTGCTAGACACCGTTAGTACATGCACTGATATCGTCCTTACACGGATACTGTAATTCACTGGATATGGTATGATACCCTGACCTACCAATATACGGATATTCTAGGACACTAGACATCGTCATTTTATAGTGATATCCTTGTTACATGGACGCACTGATCACTGTCAGGACATGCACGTGCACTGAGATAGTACACGGATAGACCACTGCACGGACTACCTCATTTCAAGTTTACACATCCCTGCTACACATGCCCGCATATCATATTTACATATCACTGTTACACATGCCTGCATTTCATGTTTACATATCACTGTTACACATGCATGTCATGCTTCCCTGTGACACATGCTTATATGATTTCTCTATATTCTTGTCATATGGATTACCATGCCTATTACATGTATTATTGTTTCATATTTCCGTATTCATGATTATACGATTGTTCCCTGTTACGGATATGATATTCCTGATACTGGACATGCGAGCTGTTGATATGCGATATGTGGGACTCCCACATCTCTTGTTCCCGTTTCCCGTTATATTGTTCTCGTGATATTATTCCCGTTTCCCGTTATATGGTTCTATGCTATCAACAGAACTCAGGTCCAGTTATCATGTTACCCGAATCATGTACTGTATTTATTCTTGTCACCTTGACATATCAGATCATAAAGATAACTTGGGTATGGGGGAGACTCGACGGTTGATTAGATCATATCGGGTGGATGTCTGGATCCATTGTTCGTCCCACTGCAGGGGACGGGGTAGTGCTGGCTACCGTCTGATACTCATGTTACATGTTACAGCTCTAGCGGGCTGGTCTTGGTCTCAGCAGCCAGGGGTCTGATAAGGCCGTTGTCCCGGGTATGTACGGGATACACCCACCCGATAAGAACTCCTCGACCATGGGTTTCCAATTAACATAATAAAATAGTATACATAGTAGTGATGTGAGGAACACTTGTTATTTGGTTACTCTCTCGTTTGGATAATGGTACCCGTAGGCCATGTCCGGATGGGTTCGACTGGAGTGCGGGCTTCAGTATGAACTGCCAGTGGTATGGGACACTAGAAGAGAGTAATTAAAATATCAGGTGGTACTGATTTCTACTATTGTATCAATCACATGACTTGCCTTATACATGTATGCTATTATTGTACATGCCTTTGATATGACTTACCTAATACATGTTACTGTTCCTGTTATTTTGTCTGCTATCATGTTCACTGTGATCTTGCTTACTTGTTACTGTTCCTGTTCATGTTATTGTATCGCTATCATGTTACCTGTAGACTTTGCTACAATACTTGATATCTATGGTGGAATACTACTCATGCACATGACACCTTGCATCACATATATTCTGTTTTGCATTGTATATATGTTATCTAAACACAACACAGTAGCATGTTCATATTGCATATAACCACATGCATGTTCATTTACATCACTACCATGTTTACTGTTATTGTGTTACCGTTAGATAACATTATTTATTATATAAATTAGATATGATTAGAGTCATGACCTGATGATAACTGGCTAGGTAGTGATGGTACTAAAAGATGATATGTTTATATATCTCTACTACTTCCTATATGCTTATGATATAATATCACTCGTACCACATCATGTATTATATATTAGTATCGTGCTTGTATTACTATGTATATATTACTGCCTCCTTCATTTTACCACTCACTAGGTCGCTTTCTGACGACCCTGGGTTTGCGTGCCCAGATTGAAGATCCGAGTTGCCGTTGTAGCTGAGAGTGTCATGGAGTCACACAGGAGATTCCTCATCGAGACTTTTCATAGGTATCCTAGTGATTTATTTCTGCTATCTTTATTGTCCCTATTTTTCATATTTGTTATGATCGCTGACCTCTTTCTGCAGGTATTCTTGTACTGCTTTCATGCTGGACCTCATATCTATATGGAGGTATTGTACTGTATTGAGGCTTAACGTACGCGTGAGCGTGTTTACACCTCGTGTATGTACGTCGCCATAACGTCCCCGTACCTGCGAGATCGGGGCGTTACAGATATTGTCATTGGTTACATCGTCCCATGATTTTGATACACATTGTGCTCACCATCTAATGCTGATATTCTTGGTACCGATTCATGATCCCGTAACGCTGAGTAACACACTGTTTGCATTTGCATTTAATTAATAAAATTAATCAAGCAGGGGAAATCCAGGGAGGTGTGCTTGGAAGGGCGACCCTTATGGGTTTGGATGCCACACGTGATCTTATTATTTATGCGCGCTCTTGTTATTACATGTTAAATGATACCTGAGTACAGTGAACTGTTTCTCTCTGCTATCAGGATCCACTAACGCATCACTTGTTTGATATGCAGTTGTCCTGTGGGATGGGGCACAGGATGATTGCATTAGTTAGGGTAATAAAACATGTTAGACATATACACTTGCATCATATCCTTCACTGTCTTCAGTGATCTATTTCCTGACACGTATTTTCAAGATACTGACATTTGAGACTCATGTGACATGCATTATCTTAACTACATGACATTCTTGGACTTGCCATATGATTTTTATCTTGTGATCTCGAGTTCTTGTGATCTTGTGATTATGTTACACGACAGTTACTTGTCCAGGATGTCTCATGTTCATTATATACATGTCACACCATGCATGCATGATCTTATTGTACATGATCAATCTTCCTGATTATTCCTGTTACTGCTATTACTTTTAGTTCTCGATACTGGCAAACATATTATGCTTATGTCTTACTTACTGTTTTTACATTTTCATATTCTCTTTTTGATCGTTCTTTTCTCTTCGTGTACTCTTGCTAGTCCGCTTCTGACGGACTTTTATATTATTTTTCAGTATTTAGATCAGGAAGCTGGTACAGAGAGTTGTTCGTAGATCATATTTTGGTTTCGCTGTTCTCCGGTGAGTTCAGTTTTCTTCTTGACTTGTTTTACTCAGATATAGTGGATGATATTGTTTATGATTCTGTTTTTTATATATATGATTTTATCCCTGTGCTTGGTTGTATGTGCATATATGTGTGCTATCCTGCTTGTTATTGATAGCCTAAGGTACTCTGGAAGAGATTTCACTCTTCGTGAGTATCTGCTGGCCATCGTCACGCACCTGTATTCCGTATATTGGGAAGCGGGGCGTGACAACATTTATGGTTTGGCCGACAAAATAATGTCGTGTCTTCTGAACGGTAAAGACAAGAGCTAAGCACTCCTTCTCAATAGGATTATAGCGAGATTTCGCCCCTATCAGAGTCCTGCTCAGATAATAAATGGCCTGTTCGTGACCATTGTCATCATTTTGAGCAAGCAGGGCACCAAGAGAATGGTCCATAGCCTTCACATAAAGCAAGAATGGTTTCCCTGATGTGGGTGCTATTAAGACTGAAGGTTTTGTAAGATATCTCTTGATATCCTCATAAGCTTCCTGACAAGCTTGATCCCATACGAAGGAAGCGCCCTTTTTCATGAGTCGGGTGAACGGTTGACAGCGGCCTGAGAGATTTGCAATGAATCTTCTAATATAAGCCAGTCTACCTTGCAAGCCTCTAAGCTCTTTGAGATTCCTCGGTGGATGCATGTCCTGAATGGTTTTGACTTTATCCGGGTCAAGATAAATTCCTTTTGATGTAACAATAAACCCAAGGAACTTGCCACTCGAAACTCCCAAGAAGGATTTTGTCGGGTTCATCTTCAGCTGATGAGCCCACATTATGTCGAACATGGTTCTCAAGTCACGCAAATGGTTATTCTTATTGCGGCTTTTGACAGCAATGTCGTCGACATAGCATTCTACCATTTTTCGGAGATGATCGTGGAAGATTGTACTCATTGCCCGCTGATAGGTTGCTCCGGCGTTCTTTAGCACAAAAGGCATCACAGTGTAGCAGTATACCCCCAATGGTGTTCTGAACGAAGTATGCTTCTCATCGTCGGGATACATCTTAATCTGATTGTACCCTGAAAAGCCGTCCATGAAATACATTCTTTCGAATCCACAATTGTTATCAATCATGACATCGGTGATGGGCAGTGGGAATTCGTCCTTAGGACAAGCTATATTGAGAACACGGTAGTCAATGCAGATCCGTATTTTCCCATTTTTCTTGAGGACAAGAACGATATTAGCAACCCAATCTGGATGTTGTTCCTCCCGTATGAAGCCACATGCAATGAGCTTATGAACTTCGACTTCAATAGCCCCCATAATGTTCGGGCGAAACTGATGTTGTTGCTGCTTGACTGGCTTGGCGTCAGGCTTAATATTTAGACGATGCATGGCTACTTGTGGATCAAGTCCAGGCATGTCTTCGTAGTTCCATGCGAAGACGTCTATATCCTTCTTTACGAGTATTATTAATTCTTCTTTTTTCATAAGTGATAAGCTCTCACTTATAAAGATGGGTTTAGGGTGATCTTGACTACCCAAGTTGACCTGCATCACCTTGTCTTCAGTAGGTGGTTCGCGCAGTTCGAATCGCTTTTCTCATTGGAGATCTAATTGCTGAGCCCATGGTTTCTCATCAGTAGCTTCCGCAGGCTCTAATTGACTGCTTGAGGTCATATTAACGGTGAGAGTCTCGAACATCATTCCCATACTGACATCTGAGTCCCACTCGGAGGATGAGGCAGAATGTGATGGAATCGGTTCACCATCCCTGAATTGAACCGTTGTTGGTGGTGTGGGTGTAACATATCCCAACCCCCTGCGTGTGTTATCATAGTAATTTGCAGGTTTCCCTTTTGGCACAAAGTTACGCAGCAAACTACGCCTTCCTTTTCTGAAATTCAGGCCCTCTCCACGCTTTAGGTTGTACCCCATTTTCTTCATCATATGGCGCGCTGATCATGCGTAATGAAAAAATTACGGGGTGTCTGAGTCTGAACTTGAATCCGTAGCTGTGGACCTTCGTGGTTGGGCTCTATCGAAAATTATCGGTGACTGACCTTCTTTGGATGGAGGGATTACTAAAACGGCCCCTTTTACAGATTCCATGGGTGTACTGGACGCGCTTGGTTTATGTAAAGGGATGTGCAGAGAGCTATCCGTAATGGATTCAAACAACCCAACACTCACAGGATAATCAAAGAAAATATCATCATTAATTACCCATTCGCCCTCATCTCCAGAAGGAGCGTTACATTGAGGATTATTAAGACATGCTATAATCGGTTCACCAATCAAAATGTCTGGCATGTCTGCTTCAAATTCTGAATCCGCCTCATTGCCACTATCATCATCGTCCGGCAATGATTCTTTCGATGTTTCACCGGCCTCTTGATACAGGAGAGCGTCAATGAAGTAATTTTCTACCCCTTTGAATGGTTGCTTTTCAGCAAAGACAGTTCGTACTGTTGCATCGTCTTTAACATATTTGAAGCACTGGTGTAGAGTAGAGGGAACGATCCAGTTGGCGTGGATCCACGGTCGTCCTAGTAGCAAGTTGTATGACGTGTCAGCGTCAATGACATAGCACGTCACTTCAGACTTCAGGCTCCCGATTCGGCAACGGAGTCAAATTTTCCCAAGTGAATGACTAGTCCTGGCATTAAAACCGTATATTGTAGTAGTGATTGCGGATAACCTGTATAGTGGTATACCGAGGGAGTAGATGAGCCTTTTGGGGATGATGCTGAGTGCAGACCCCGGATCAACCTGTACCCTTTCAATGCATGTTGAACCGATGTATCCGGTGTAGTACAGAGGTCGATCGTGCTTGTTATCCTTGAGAAGCATATCTTCCGCTGTGAAAGTAATAGCGGGTACCTTTGATTGTACTTGATGGCATTCAAGACAAGAAGACTGGGCGTCATCTTTAGGGATTTCTGGCATGTACGTCAGGAATGTCTCTGAATTGGCCAGTGCATTTCTGAGTGCTTCTCTTGTTTCTTTTGAGAGACGAAGGAGCTCGTGAATGGTGATACGAGCCGAAATATTAGCCAGCTAAGCCAATATATTGAAACGAAAGGGCGTGTCAAGCCCTGAGCCTGAAGGCTTCTTCAGAACATGGTCGAACCGGACTTCCCTTGGCTTCTCCTTTCCCTTGGTTGGAACTGAAGCGGGTGCTGGTATTGGTACTGACGTCGTTTGTTGTGTCTTGTTAGTAGCTTTCTCATACTGTTTTAAGTATGATTTTCTGGATCGAGTAACCGTCGGCTGAGGTACATCAGCCTGCGTCGTGCAAGCATGCTTTTTCCCTTCAGAATCGCTGAGAGAAGCTGATGTAAGATTGTCATCGTCTGGCAAGATGGAGATGACATTACAAGATTTGCCCTTCGACTTGGACTTCTTCGAACCCCATTGTTCATCTTGGACAAGGTCTGGGTGTATCCACATGATTTTCCCTGTCTCCAGTGTTAAGGGAACAAGACCCTTATTATCTTGAGTTTTAACCGCAGAATGTGTGACTTCCAGCCGCGGCGCAGGGACTGGATAAGTCCCGTCAGGAACTGTGACCTTTGGGGTTTTGTCGAACTCGAGGGTCACCATATTTGCAGTGGCTTTCTTTTGTTCTGACTTTAGTGTCAGGACTCTGGCGTCGATCAAATCTTGAATTCTGTCCTTGAGGACAAAGCACTTGTCGGTAGGATGGTGAATCATTCTGTGGAAGAGACAGTATTTGGGATCATTCGTGTGTCCTATTTCGTTGGGACGTCGAGCATCCGACAGCTTCAATTTATTCCCTTTGTGGAGTAAATAAAATATTGTGGCCACCTGATCGTCTTTGAAGGAGTATTGTTTCGGAGGAAACTTGGACTCCTGA
This sequence comes from Agave tequilana, assembly GCA_038442645.1. Classification (NCBI taxonomy): domain Eukaryota; kingdom Viridiplantae; phylum Streptophyta; class Magnoliopsida; order Asparagales; family Asparagaceae; genus Agave; species Agave tequilana. The sequence goes on along the minus strand of JAVJIF010007019.1, from coordinate 117,025 downwards.
TTATTGAAGCCGCCCTTCTTGGCCTTCGACTGCATATCCCCTGACAATTCAACGGACTTAGTCTCTTTCCCTTTGGCTTGAGAAGACTGTGTCATGTCGCTACGTCCTTTATTTTCATACCCCATTTGCCTTTAGGGGTGGATGGTTCGAACTTTTTAGCTGACTTTTCAGCTATCTCGGCTTGCTCGACCAGTTCTTTCCAGGTATGGGCTTTGACAGCCCCCATGCGAACCTCTACTTAGTCTAAGAAGTTGTGCCTGCACGTCTGTAAGAGCATGGGTAATGGCATCACTGCTGGGCACATCAAAGACAAGTTTCTGAATCGCTCAATGTAGTCACGGACAGATTCGCCCTTCTTCTGCACGGTGGAGAGGAGCTTGTCCATGGTTACCTCGGTATCGTCCTCATAAAAACGAGAAAGGAATCGGGTTTCCAGGTCGATCCAGGAATTGACGGAACCCAGAGGGAGACTTCGGAACCAGTCAAATGCTACCCCCTTTAAGGTGCCAATGAACAGCCTAGCCATGATAGCATCATTGTCTATAACATTACCGGTCTGAGACCAGAAATAGTAGATGTGCTGGTTTGGTGAGCTTTTACCATCGTACGTGTGTAACGTCGGTGGTTTAAACTTTGGTGGGTATGGTACTGAATCCCACTCCAGCGGGTAAGGACGGACTGCCCCTACTTTCTTTAATTCATCCCTATGAGCCAGGGATGCGATTTGAGCTTAAATGCCTTTAAGGACTTCAGCGTCCAAAGAAGAACCCTCCTTCGACTTCTCCGTCCTTGGCTGTTCATTGCTAAAATGTTCTTCCTCATCATGGTTACTTCCGGTGTCATTATTATTCCGGTTATTGAGGAGTTGAGCGAGCATCTGTTGGATGTTATCCAAAGCTCCTTGCTGGGTCTTGGAAGTTTGCTCCTGAGCTTCCAAACACCGACGAAGGTCATCATTACCATTATCAGCCATGTTCACTGATACTCTGTCTGTTCGCACTGAGCTAACTGTCGCTGAAGAGGCATACCCACTGTCTTCATCCTCTTCATCAGACCATTGGACTGATCCTCTCCTTGGTTCTGGTGAGGCTACTGCAGTTGAGGAAGATGGCTGTTCATAACTGTAGGGTATTATAACCCTAGGTTTGGTGTTGCGGAAGACACCTTCTTCGTGTACCAAGACTTCGCCCAAGGCTGAGCTATAATCTGGATCTGGGGAACCGTAGAGAGTGTCGTGGGACGCTCGTCTACCCCTGTGTAGCTCTCGTCCTCTTCCGGTCATGTTAACGGATGCAGAGGGTAAATCTCGCAATATGCTCCTCTTACGATGTTTCGCCGGGGCCTGCACTGATAGTCGATCAAAAACTGATCGTTGGCCTGGAGGAGTGGCGGGGATTGGTCCTAGCCGGCAATGGACCGAGTGGACTGTCACCAACTGACATCCCACTTGTTGACAACAGGAGGAAGAAGTTTGGAAAGCTTCTGACTTCCGTTTACTTGTCAAGAATTCCCGCAAGTCAGACCCAGCTGGGCCTAAACGATCGAGCGTAGGGGCTCTGTTGGATTGCGCATAGGACGATGTCCTGCTCCTTTTATCACCACAGAGAGGATTAGCACTAAATAGTGCTTCAGCTCTAACTTCACGGCTAAGAATCTTGGGAATGTCCTAGGGTGTTGAAGCTGCATAAGCACCGCTGTTGATTGGTAGTGAAAAATGCATTTTTATCATAACATTTACCATCACATTTTCATATTTATTCATTTAATTCTGCACATTTATTAATATTTTGTGATTTATTGTGTGCAGGCCTCGAGTTCTTATTTTTATAAGAAATAAAGCCTAATGAAGCCCAAAAGCCCATATTTGAAGCCCAAGAGTCAAAATGCAAATATCAATTGTCAAAGTGCAATTATGTAAGGGCTAAAGTTGCAATTATTAAAGATGAGGGAAGGATAGAATTCTACCCAACCCTAAACTCTTGCAGGATGAGGATAAAAGCCAAAGAGAGTGTAAAGATAAAAATTCAAAGAATTCGGATTCAGACTGTACACGTTTTAGTATTTAAATCATAACTTTTGCTACAGTTATGCAAATCCGATGATTCAAGATGTTCCAGAAAGAAGACTTGAAGACCTACAACTCTTATGTTGATCAAACTTTCCAATTCAATCCGTAGATAAGCTGATTTTGGCGATCAACATGATAAGAAGTTGCAGGACAGATTTGAATTTCTGGAGATAAGATCTTTTTGGGAGAGTTGTACTAGGACTCTACATCTTCCAACACCTATAAATATCCCTGCAGATGCAACACAGAGAGTACACAGTCCAGAGAAGAGCCAAGGGCCAAAGTTAGGGTTTTTAGGTTTTCTTTCCACCTCTGTATATTTTTTATTTTCTTTTTGTAAAAGCTGAGAGGAGATGATGTATTCATGGAGGAAGGGATCTGCTTGTACTGATGGTGACAGTCGGTGTAAGTGTTATTTTTCCATCATTGTTTAATAATCAAATCAAGGCTTGTTTTATTTTATTCTTGTATTATTCTAGTTTCTTTTATTCTTATTTTAATCTTGTATCTACTTTCTTCTATTTGTTCTCTAATGTCTTGCCCACCATGAGATCCAACTGCTTCGAGAATACCTAGCCGAAGAAGGAACCTTGACGGCCCAATGGCGATGAACAGGTCTTCATAGCTTGTTTTTCATTTCGTAGAGTAGATTAAGAAGGCGGACGATCCCATAAGCCGTGCTTGTACACCTTCCAAGAAAAGGGAAATCATCGCAACGGTTCAAACGGCAAGCAGACTAAAGAGATAAGTTTTCTTTCTTTTCTTTTCTTTTCTTTTTTGTAGATTAAATACAACTCATCTCCATATTCTTTTCTACCACCCATTGTAAATACCACTACCTTTCTAACTTAACAAATAAAAATAAAAACTTTAGAGAAACTTGCTTAACGCTTCCATCGCAGTCCCTCCCTGAGGATCACGACCCGCATAGCCCTGCTACCGCGGATTAGAACTGAGACTTGCACATCTATTCTTAAAACTAACATATAATATTTTGTGTGCAGGAAAATTCAGTCAACAAATTGGCGCCGTTGCCGGGGAGGGACGGTAAGTTTATCTCTAAAACAAAAATTTAATTTTTAACTAATTCTTTATTCTTTTCTGTTTGCAGGTTTGGAGAACAGGAAACAGAAACAGAGCAGCAGCAAGGACATACAGCAACCCAGTGCCTCTGCCCTCGAAGGCAGAGCACGAGGGCCTGCAAGTTTGCCGCGGAAACGCGGCCAGAGCCGCGGATCCGCGGCAAGTGCAGTGAACTACTAATTCAGTTTTTTACAGATTGCTGAAATTTGAGATTACTGCTTACTGCTCTATTCTGTTTTGTTCTGTGATATACCTGTAAATTGCTAATTATTCAACAGTAAATTATTTGTTGTTAAAAATAAAAAATTGATTAGACGTTTGCATATTAGGCACGTGTCTTTTCAATTCATTTATTTTTACTGTTGAAGAGTGCTGGAGCAAGGTACGTACGCATTGCATGTAGAATAGGACTCATCTCTTGGTTGATTTTCTGCTTTGAGTGAATCTTATCTACTTATCTTGTACACTTGCACTAATTCATCTTAAGGGCATAACCCATTAACAAGATAAGGTGGGGATTTCATCACCCTTCCTTAGCCCAAAAATCATATCCAAAGCACTCACTAACCCAAGCCTAACTTAAAAATTAGTAGACGTTGGCCCTAGGGACATCTCGGACTCAATAGGAGATTATCGTAAGGGGGAACAGTGCTGGAAGTTGACTCTTGCCAAATCAGTGTTTAGGAAAGGGATTGAGGGCCGAAAGCCCGAAGATTGGTGGTTATTTAATTAAGGAACGTCTTTGACGGAAAACCTCCCACCACTCTTGCCCTGACCTGGCTGATTAACTTGTGGTCAAAGTCTGCACCCAACCTCCTGTGGACAGTCTAACCAGTTAGGAGTCGTCTAGGTCATAGGTCTACCCTAACTTAGGTTAGAATTTTTCTTTTTTGTTTGTTTATTTGTTTGTTGTGTTTGTGTTGGTGTGATATGGCATATAAGAATAATTCCAATTTTAATCCATATTACACCCCTAACTATTATTCGGATATTACCAACCCGGCATACCCTAACTTTGACCAATCTAGTGTGCCGGAATGGTCTTATCCGAATGAGTATAACCTACACCCCCCATCTTATGACTATAATTTCCATAATAATTTCAACTCGTCACAGAGTTCATGGGGTTTCGAGTCCCCCGAGTCTAATTCTCAACCAAATTGTCCTCCATATCCATCTAGTCCACATTCTTCCCAAGATTCATACTCAGATCCACCCATTCAGAATAGAAAACCATCTATCGAGAAAATGATGAGTATGCACGAGTCCAAGCAACAACCACCATCAATCTTAGACATGATGATGCGTGAGTCCACCGATTCACAACTTCATCACGATCTCACTTCCTCTTTCCAAATCCAATTCCAAAAGAGGCTTGAAGCCATGACTCAGGCTAGATTAGCTCGCGAGCATGATTTAGATATGATGGTTCAATCTTTGCGTTCTTACAGTTCGGCAAATTCTGATATCGCTGACCATTCTCTTAGAGCCGACGAACCAAGTTGCTTTGGACAACAAGATTCTATTTCAGTGCCATCATCTGAACTTGCCGAAACTCCAATTCTTGATAATTTGGCAAGTTTTTCCTTTTCTAAAATAGAACTTGAGCATGAATATGATCATGATCTCCCACTTGATGATTCAATTTTATTTCCTGATCCAATAATGACTCCAGTGTCTCCACCTGATTTCACTTCTCCCGAGTCAACATTGGATCCTATTCCAATTCATTATGAAATTGAATCACCCATTTTAGATGATCATATTGAACTTGACCTAGATTCTCACAATCTCTTTACTTCTGAAACTGATTGTACAATTCTGACGGAAGATGTTGACCTTAGTTTTGAAGAATTGTATGGCGATGAGCTAGAATTCCTTAATATTGGAAGTAAAGAGATATCACCCATATTAGGTCACATTCCATTGTGGGAAGAAGATTGTGGACTTGAGTTTCAATTTCTTGACTTGGACCCAATTCTTGAACCTAGCCCGACTCCTGAGCCCTTACTTGATTTGAGCATTTTCCCTGAGTCGGTATTCGTTCCCGCACCTATATTGTCCAAGTCAATAATTCCATCTTTTCATACTCCATTTTGGGACAAGGAGGTTGAGACAATTAACTCTGAAATTTATTATGAAATTTGGAAATTTGATAGGGTGGAAATACTAAAAAATGATTATATATATATTTTAGTGGGTTATGTAAGGAAAATTTCTGGTGGGTTTCACCAAATTATTTGTTATCTTGATTGGGCCGCATTTCGTGGACCAATTAGACCACCTTCGGAACCACCACCCTAAGGTAACTTCCGCCTTCCCTTGTTCTGTTTCATGCATATATGCATTCATTCATACATTGAGGACAATGCATGAGATAAGTGTGGGGGTGGGCTTTACTAACATACTAACATAAGTAGACACTAATAAAATTTGCTTTAAAAAAAAATTTAAAAAAAAATTATTATAAAAAGGACAATATTTTGACTTATTTTTTTTGAAAGAAATCTAAGTTAGTTTTAAGGATTAGGAAAATCATGATTAGGATTTCTAAAAACTTGGTCAAAATAAATGAATTGTTTAATTTTTAAGTATAGGAGAGAAATTGAATAAATAATTAGTCTTGATTTTTACCTTAATGAAATGTGCATACCAAATGCATATCTAGGATTCTAAGACAAAGACCTTGTGCCTCATATAAAAAAAAAAAAAAAAAGAAGAAAAAAAAATCACCAATTAAGCTGATACATGTGCCTCAAGAAGCATAAGTATTCATGCCTAAAGGTGAGTAAATAAAATAAAATCCTTAGTTTTGGGGCCTAGTTCACTCGAATTTGAGTCCGCGGGGTGTTTTCTCACTTGGTGCCCTAAAGCCAACCGGTTTGGGAGTCATCGACTTTAAGTTCGTTACATGGGTGGATTAGAAAGCCTAAGAAGACTAAGAAAAATAATATATGTATTAACACATCTAATAATCAATTAGTTAGGTATGAGGGCCTCAAGAAGCCTTGATACTTATATGAAAGAAAATTAGATGAGTTATACATGCCAAAAAAAATAAAAAAAAATAAATATATTAACACATCTAATAGTCAATTAGTTAGGTATGAGGGCCTCAAGAAGCCTTGATACTTACACAAAAGAAAATTAGATGATGTTATTAAAATAATAAAGAGGCATGAGAGTCCAAGTTAAGGAATTCCTAGATTCACAATGGTGCGTATGACTTTTGGTAATGAAAAAGACTATATTAGAAATTCAATTTTAATCCTTACCTAAAACGAATAACAATTGACTTTATAAAGACTAGGTTTGAAGAATGAATAAAAATGAGGATCCTAAAACTTATAGACTACTTAGTCTCTTCAATAATAATTCAAATATTTTCCTTTTTATGGATTTTGTGGGTGCAATCCGCTGAAAACCCTCACGAGACAACACTCGTCCTCTAGGGTAACCTAGAGGTTTAACGGCTTGTTGCACGTGCTAAGTGCAATCGTGATTCCTACGAAAGTGAGTTAGATTAGATTAACTTTTCATTTCTTTTTTCTTTTTCTTTATTTTTACTCGAGGACGAGCAAAAAGATAAGTGTGGGGTGTGATTGGTAATGAAAAATGCATTTTTATCATAACATTTACCATCACATTTTCATATTTATTCATTTAATTCTGCACATTTATTAATATTTTGTGATTTATTGTGTGCAGGCCTCGAGTTCTTATTTTTATAAGAAATAAAGCCTAACGAAGCCCAAAAGCCCATATTTGAAGCCCAAGAGTCAAAATGCAAATATCAATTGTCAAAGTGCAATTATGCAAGGGCTAAAGTTTCAATTATTAAAGATGAGGGAAGGATAGAATTCTACCCAACCCTAAACTCTTGCAGGATGAGGATAAAAGCCAAAGAGAGTGCAAAGATAAAAATTCAAAGAATTCGGATTCAGACTGTACACGTTTTAGTGTTTAAATCATAACTTTTGCTACAGTTATGCAAATCCGATGATTCAAGATGCTCCAGAAAGAAGACTTGAAGACCTACAACTCTTATGTTGATCAAACTTTCCAATTCAATCCGTAGATAAGCTGATTTCGGCGATCAACATGATAAGAAGTTGCAGGACAGATTTGAATTTCTGGAGATAAGATCTTTTTGGGAGAGTTGTACTAGGACTCTACATCTTCCAACACCTATAAATATCCCTGCAGATGCAACACAGAGAGTACACAGTCCAGAGAAGAGCCAAGGGCCAAAGTTAGGGTTTTTAGGTTTTCTTTCCACCTCTGTATATTTTTTATTTTCTTTTTGTAAAAGCTGAGAGGAGATGATGTATTCATGGAGGAAGGGATCTGCTTGTACTGATGGTGACAGTCGGTGTAAGTGTTATTTTTCCACCATTGTTTAATAATCAAATCAAGGCTTGTTTTATTTTATTCTTGTATTATTCTATTTTCTTTTATTCTTATTTTAATCTTGTATCTACTTTCCTCTATTTGTTCTCTAATGTCTTGCCCACCATGAGATCCAACTGCTTCGAGAATACCTAGCCGAAGAAGGAACCTTGACGGCCCAATGGCGATGAACAGGTCTTCATAGCTTGTTTTTCATTTCGTAGAGTAGATTAAGAAGGCGGATGATCCCATAAGCCGTGCTTGTACACCTTCCAAGAAAAGGGAAATCATCGCAACGGTTCAAACGGCAAGCAGACTAAAGAAATAAGTTTTCTTTCTTTTCTTTTCTTTTCTTTTTTGTAGATTAAATACAACTCATCTCCATATTCTTTTCTACCACCCATTGTAAATACCACTTCCTTTCTAACTTAACAAATAAAAATAAAAACTTTAGAGAAACTTGCTTAACGCTTCCATCGCAGTCCCTCCCTGAGGATCACGACCCGCATAGCCCTGCTACCGCGGATTAGAACTGAGACTTGCACATCTATTCTTAAAACTAACATATAATATTTTGTGTGCAGGAAAATTCAGTCAACAGCTGTCAATAGTTAGGGATAATCCCTTAGCTCCGCTACGAAGCGCGAGCTTAGCGCTTGATGAACTGGAGAGCGAAGCACGCTATGGTGCTTTATCCGCTATGTTGCCGCGAACATGATTAGCCTTAGAACTTTGGCTCTAAATTCGCGGCTAAAAGCTTTGGAAACACCTTTGGACGTTAAAGCTGCATAAGCACCGCTATCAGCACTTAGGGACAATCCCTTAGCTTTGCTGCGAGGAGCGAGTTTAGCACACTACGGTGCTTTGGTTCGAGCTTCGCGGCTATGAACATCATGCGTACCCTAAGGTACAGTAGCTTCGCTCATGAGAACGAGGCTGGCGCGAGGCGTTACTGCTCTTGAATTGGGCGAAGGTATGGCTGCCGTTGTGACTTCGCGGCTAGCAGCCTCGTTGGAGCAGACAGGCATCTTGCCTTTTTCTTCGCAAGAGAGACGCACTTGTGGCGTAGCTACGCCTGAGGCTTTATACAGAGCCTTCTGTTTTGGCCTCCACATCTGCTTTGACAAAGGAGACCTAGGTTCGCAGGGAACCTGACTAGCCACAAGCGAGGCCGAGGGGTGCCGGCAAAACTCTGCTTCTGGTTTCTGTTCTGAGGCCTTGGCCATGGAGATATTTCTATGCTTCCGTGCATGGAGCATTAGACCACCCCCAGAGAGGACTTCTTCAAATTTTTCTTGGTCGAAGTGAACGACCAGGTTCTCGAAAGTGATAGGCTTTCACTGCGGGCCTGCTTCCTTGTTGCGCCAGAGGACCGCAGCAGGCTCGCCAAGAGCCTCATCTGCCTCTGCGGAGACTTGCTTTGAAGACTTAGCCAGAGAGGTTCTGGCAGCACCGGCTTCCTTGAATACAGAGATAGACCCGAAGGTCTGTTCGTCGCATTGCGACACTTGATTCTCAACAGTAGAGAAATCAATCCCCAGCAGAGTCGCTGATTGAGGTTTTACCTGCACACAAGAATACAAAATTTCAGATCTAAGAATAGGATGTGCAAGGTACTCAATTCTACCGCTATAGCAAGTGGCTATGCAGGTCGTGATCCACAGGGAGGGACTAGCGATGGAAGCTTTTTTAGTAAGTTTTCTTTTATTTACAATGATATTTACAATAATATTTACAATGATATTTACAATGATATTTACAATGAAAAAGAGTGGAAGAGATTGGGAATATTGTGGTGTTGGTAATCTAAGCTAAAGAAATAAAAGAAAGAAAACTAAAAACTAAAAAAAAAACATACTTACCTCTGCTGCGCCTGTTTACCTTTTACCCGTATCAACGATGTACCTTTACTTGAAGGCGAGCGAAGCATGGCAGATGAGATCTTCCCTATTCCCGATTTACACTATGAAATAAAAAGGGCGAACTATACTACCATAGAAATAGATGTTCATCTTCATAAGCCATCAACGGCACTTGCAAGGAGAAGGTAACTTTGAGGCTATTGGTTTCATTTGGATCCACAAACACAAAAGAGGGAAACAAAAATAAAACAAGAATAGAAGAAATAGAAACTTCGATTTGATTCAATTAACAATGGAAGAAAAGATTTACTTACACCAATGTCACCTCAGTACAAGCTTGATCTCCTTCCTCCATGAAAGTATCCTCTCCTCTCAGTTACATAATAAAACAAAAATTACATGAAGAAAATAAAAACCTAGGTTACAATCTAAAAATTAGCCTAAGAAAAACCTTAAGTTCGTTTCTGCCCTCACCTCCCTTCTCTGTTGCTCTGCAGGGGTATTTATAGGAGCTGGAAGAAGTAGAGTCCCGGTACGACTCCTACACGAAAACTGAACGTCAACCTTATCTGTATTGCCGCGGAAACGCGGCTATGGCCGCGAAAACGCGGCCATTGTGTGGTCCCTGGCCACGCGCTTTCACACGTGGCCTCCTCTGGTCCGTTCATCTGGGTATATCCTTTTTACATCTGGCACACCGACTCTTTATTTTGAAAATTTGGGATAACTTGGGAAGCAAGTTACCCTAAATCCAAATCTTCCAAATCTTTAAAAACGATTTTGTTATCTTTGCACTCTTCTCCCCTTCTCTCTAGCCTTGTCCTGCAAGCAATTAGGGTTTAGTAGAAGTCCATCCCTTTCCTCTTCTTTTAGTAATTACAAATTTTGCACATGGGCTTGCACATGGGCTTTTTGGGCTTCTGGGCTTCATTTAGGCTTTTATTTCTTTATTTTTTAATTACCCAAGGCCTGCACACATTAAATAATAAAACTTTAGTAATAGTGCATAATTAAAAGAATAAATAGGGAAACATTATAGTAAATGTAGTGATAAATATGCATTTTTTACTACCTATCACACCCCCACACTTATCTTTTTGCTCGTCCTCGAGTAAAAATCAAAAAGAATAAGAAAAGAAAAAAAAACTAATCTATCCTAACTCACTTTGTAGGCATCACGGTTGCACTTAGCATGTGCAACAAGCCGTTAAACCTCTAAGTTACCCTAGAGGACGAGTGTTGTCTCGTGAGGGTTTTCAGCTGATTACACCCATAAAATCTATAAAAAAGAAAATATTTGAAATATGTTTGAAGAGACTAAGTAGTCTATAAGTTTTAGGATTATCATTTTATTCATTCTTAAACTTAGTCTTTATATAATAAATTGTTATCCATTTTAGGTAAGATCAAAATTGAATTTTTGTATAGTCTCTTTCGTTACCCTAAGTCATATGCATTCTTGTGAATCTTTACTAGGAATTCTTTAACTTGGACTATCATGCCCCTTCTTTTTTTTTATTATTTTTTCCTTCTTTTTTTAATATGTATAACTCATCTAATTTTCTTTCGTGTAAGTATCAAGGCTTTTTGAGGCCCTCATACCTAACTAATTGACTATTAGATGTGTTAGTACATATATAAATAATATTTATTAGTTTTCTTAGGCTTTCTAATCCACCCATGTAGTGAACTTAAAGTCGGTGGCTCCCAAACTAGTTGGTTTTAGGGCACCGGGTGAGAAAATACCCCACGGACTTAGATTCGAGTGAACTAGGCCACAAAACCAAGTACTCTATTTATAAAATCACCTTTAGGCGTGAATACTTATGCTCCTTGAGGCACATGTATCCAGCTTAATTAGTGAATTTCTCTTTTTTTATATTTATATTACTATTTTTTTATAAGGCACAAGAGTCTTTGTCTTAGAATCCTAGATATGTAAATGTATTAGGTATGCACATTTCATTAAGGTAAAAATCAAGACTAATTACTTATTCAATTTTTCCTCATATACCTAAAAATTCAATAATTTATTTATTTTGACTAAGTTTTTAGAAATCCTAATCATGATTTTCCTAATTCTTAAGACTAACTTAGATTTCTTTCAAAAGATAAGTCAAATATTGTCCCTTTTTCAAAAAGTTTTTTTTTAAAATTTTTATTTTATTTTATTAGTATCTACCTATGTTAGTATGTTAGTAAATCCTCCCCCCACACTTATCTCATGCATTGTCCTCAATGTATGAATGAATGCATATATGCATGAAAAAGAAGAAAGGGAAGGCAGATGTTACCTCAATGTGGTGATTTCGGTAGTGGTCTAATTGGTCCACGAAATGCGGCCTAATTGAATTTTTGTGGAGTTCGGAGGAACCCACCAGAAATCTCTCTTGGATAACCCACTAAAATGATGTGTGTATGAACATTTTTTAAAAATTTAACCCCATCTAATTTTCAAATTCCATAATTAATTTCGGAGTCAATTTTGTCAACCGCCTTGTCCCAAAATGGAGTGTGAAAAGATAGAATGATTGACTTGGACTGAGAAAGTACGAGAACTAATATCGACTCAGGAAAGTGACTTAAGTCAAGTAAAGGTTCAGGAGTCAAGATTGGTTCAGGAGGTGGGTCCAAATCAATAAGTTGAAACTCAAGTCCACAGTCATTTTTCCACAATGGAATGTGACTTAATATTGGTGATTCAAGTTCAAGAATGACAAGTGTGGGAATCAAACTGTCTCTAAAATATTACTCAAATCGGGTAACAAAACAGGAGTCAATATTGATTCGAGAATTTGAACTGGATCACTAATTTGAGAATCTAGGTCACATATCTCATTGAGTTCAATATCATGAAAATGAGAATTGGCCAATTTGTCAATGAGACTTTCAAAAGTATGAAATTGGTCAAGTTCAATAAGATGATCATAAAAGATTGGCGATTCAATTTCATAATGAATAGGCTCAGGATCCAATATTGACTCGAGAAAATCTAAATCAGGTGAAGACACCGGAGTCATTATTGGATCAGGAAGTAGAATTGAATAACCAAGTTGAGGGTCAGGATCATTCTTAAGTTTTATTTCAGAAAATGAATAACTTGCCAAACTATCAATGTCATTTTCAAAAATTGGAGTTTGGGCAAGTTTAAATGATTGTACTGAAATAGAATCTTGTTTTCCAAAGCAACGTGACTCTTCAGCTCTAACAGAATGGTTATCAGAAATGGCCGAACGGTGAGAACGTAAAGTTTGAACCATCATATCTATTTCATGATCACGATCGATTCTAGCTTGAGTCATGGCTTTAAGCATCTTTTCATAGTCGATTGGTGCATCATTTTGTTGTGATTGGACTTGAAAAGATGAAGTGGTGTTGTGACAATCGTGATGAAATTGTGAGTCGGTCAGATTCTGTGATTGGTGCTTGGACTCACGCATCATCATGTCCAAGATTGATGGTGATTGTTGCTTGGACTCATGCATACTCATTTCCATCATTTCCAAGATTGATGGTTTTCTATTTTGAATAGGTGGAACCGAGTATGAATCTTGAAAATATTGTGGACAAGGTGGATAAGGAGGACAAGTTAGTTGAAAATTGGACTCGGGGAGGCGAATCCCCATGGACTCTGTGAAGAGTTGAAATTATTGTGGAAATTATAGTCATACGATGGGGGGCATGGGTTATATTCATTCGGATAAGACCACTCCGGCACACTAGGTTGGTTAGAGTTATGATATGCCGGGTTGGTAATATCCGAAAAAGAGATTGGTGTGTAATATGGGTTACCATTAAAATTGAAAAAATTGTTGTTATGAGCCATATCACACAATAAAACACAAACAAAGAAACAAAAAAAGCAAACAAAGAAAAAATTCTAAACTAAGTTAGGGTAGACCTATGACCTAGACGACTCCTAACTGGTTAGACTGTCCACGGGAGGTATAATGCAGACTTTGACCACAAGGTAATCAGCCAGGTCAGGGCAAGATTGGTGGGAGATTTTCCGTCCAAGACGTTCCTTAATTAAATAACCATCAATCTTCGGGCTTTCGGCCCTTAATCCCCTTCCTAGACACTGATTTGGCAGGAGTCAACTTCCAATACCTTTCCCCCTTAGGATAATCTCTTAATTGAGTCCGAGATGTCCCTAGGGCCAACGTCTACTAATTTTTAGTTAGGGTTAGGGTTGTGAGTATGACGGAGATGATTTGTGGGCCAAGGAAGGGTGATGAAATCCCCACCTTATCTTGTTAATGGGTTTTGCCCTTAAAATTTTTGTGTACGTGTAAAGCAGTAGATAAGTAATCACTCAAAAAGCAGTAAATCAGCCAAGAGTGTTTCCTAATCTATATGCAATGCAAACGTACCTTGTCGCCAGCACTCTTCAACAAAATTAAAAAAATAAATAAACACGAAAGAAGAAATCAAACAATTTCAAGGAAACCGAGTTTACGAGGTTTAGCAAGTTCACAAGTACCACAACGAAAATAAGAAGCTTGAATTTCACACTCGATGAATAAGGAAATACAGAACGTTGAACATGAAACAGATTTCCGGACGTCCACAGAAAGATTATTGCTAACTGCCCAAAGTGAGAAGAAAAAATGTTCTGATAAAGACGTTCCTCAGTAATATCATCATGACTCTCAAAGTCATGCGCGGTAGCAATACCAAACCAAAGACGACGAGTAGTGGGGTCCTGAGCTAAACCTTGGAAATCTTAATGCCATAATGCCTTAATGGCGTCGGGTGGGAATAGAAAGGCCTAGTCCCGTCTCTGCTGGAATAACTAAAGAATGAAGGAGGCAGGCCGACTCGACTACAGAGACTACAATACAAGTCATGAGCGATAGCGAAGGCTCTCCCATTCCCACCGGGAGCCCCTCCCCTGGTCGCAAACAGGGCCGACCGGGAGGCGTGAGCGAGATGTCGATTTGGTCTGTCGTCCTCCTCATTATAGTCCTCCTAGAATCAAGAGCATTTCGTCTGCTGCTTTTGCCCATTCTTCTTGACTAGCTGGTTGAGCTGGCAGACCCACTCGGCGGTTTTGTTTGAGCTTCTTTTTCGAATGAGCCCTTTGCTTCATCGAGAATGAAGAGGCTTCCCCGTGGGACTCAAGGGTCGACGATGTTTTTCTTCTTCACCGACCCCTAAGATGCAAGAGTCTAATTTTTTTTATTTTCTCAACAAATAGGTTACTGTTAATTAATTAGCAGTGTGCAGGGTGATTACAAAGAAAAGTTAACAGAGTAGTAAACAAAAATTGCAATTTGCAGCAACCTGTAGAAAACTGAGTGAGCAGTTCACTACTCAGGCCGCGGAAACGCGGCTCTGTAGTAGGCTCTGCTACTCTGCCTTCAAGGGCAGAGGCACAGAGTTGCTATATGTCTTTTGCTGCTGTTAGATTTCCTGTTCTCCGAACCTGCAAATAAAAATAATAAATAAATCAATAATTAGTTTTTTTTAGAGAATAACTTACCGTCCCTCCCCGGCAACGGCGCCAAAATTTTGATTGAGGTTTTACCTGCACACAAGAATACAAAATTTCAGATCTAAGAATAGGATGTGCAAGGTACTCAATTCTACCGCTATAGCAAGTGGCTATGCGGGTCGTGATCCACAGGGAGGGACTAGCGATGGAAGCTTTTTAGTAAGTTTTCTTTTATTTACAATGATATTTACAATAATATTTACAATGATATTTACAATGAAAAAGAGTGGAAGAGATTGGGAATATTGTGGTGTTGGTAATCTAAGCTAAAGAAATAAAAGAAAGAAAACTAAAAACTAAAAAAACATACTTACCTCTTCTGCGCCTGTTTACCTTTTACCCGTATCAACGATGTACCTTTACTTGAAGGCGAGCGAAGCATGGCAGATGAGATCTTCCCTATTCCCGATTTACACTATGAAATAAAAAGGGCGAGCTATACTACCATAGAAATAGATGTTCATCTTCATAAGCTATCAACGGCACTTGCAAGGAGAAGGTAACTTTGAGGCTATCGGTTTCATTTGGATCCACAAACACAAAAGAGGGAAACAAAAACAAAACAAGAATAAAAGAAACATAAACTTCGATTTGATTCAATTAACAATGGAAGAAAAGATTTACTTACACCAATGTCACCTCAGTACAAGCTTGATCTCCTTCCTCCATGAAAGTATCCTCTCCTCTCAGTTACATAATAAACAAAAATTACATAAAGAAAATAAAAACCTAGGTTACAATCTAAAAATTAGCCTAAGAAAAACCCTAAGTTCGTTTCTACCCTCACTTCCCTTCTCTGTTGCTCTGCAGGGGTATTTATAGGAGCTGGAAGAAGTAGAGTCCCGGTACGACTCCTACACGAAAACTGAAAGTCAACCTTATCTGTATTGCCGCGGAAACACGGCTATGGCCGCGTTTCCGCGGCCATTGTGTGGTCCCTGGCCACGCGCTTTCGCGCGTGGCCTCCTCTGGTCCGTTCATCTGGGTATATCCTTTTTAGATCTGGTATACCGACTCTTTATTTTGAAAATTCGGGATAACTTGGGAAGCAAGTTACCCTAAATCCAAATCTTCCAAATCTTTTAAAACGATTTTGTTATCTTTGCACTCTTCTCCCCTTATCTCTAGCCTTGTCCTGCAAGCAATTAGGGTTTAGTAGAAGTCCATCCCTTTCCTCCTCTTTTAGTAATTGCAAATTTTGCACATGGGCTTTTTGGGCTTCTGGGCTTCATTTAGGCTTTTATTTCTTTTTTTTAATTACCCAAAGCCTGCACACATTAAATAATAAAACTTTAGTAATAGTGCATAATTAAAAGAATAAATAGGGAAACATGATAGTAAATGTAGTGATAAATATGCATTTTTTACTACCTATCAGTCGCCATCTTGTTTTCCATTGATTTTGCAAAGGAGAAAACTTACAAAAAAGGGTCGAGGAGCTAAATTACAAGTATTCTAAAAAGATTACAAGTAGATCTCCTCGGAGATTCTGGAGAAGTGTACCGATAGGAGTCTGTCAGCGTGCGACCACTTTGTCCCTTTGATGATGCGATCGATAAGATTCCCTTCTCGTCTGGTTCGGGGAATCAGAAAATAGAAGGTTGGTAGAACCTCTTGTTACTTCTCAAACTGCCTTCACTTGGGAATTCCTTCTCGCCTGGTTCCGGAAATTCCTTGGGAGGAAAGAAGGTATTAGGGTATCAGCACCCTGATTAGAGAAGCAATTCTCTGAATTCTTGGAAGCTAGAGAATTCAGATCTCTGTTTAGCCGCCTCTCTCTGTGCGTGCGTTTATGCGCCTCTTGGGTGTCCTCGTGTTCTCTCTCCTTGTTCCCCTGGTGGGCTATTTATAGGGAGAGCAGGGGTATAATTATCCCTTGAAGATATAGAAACAGATTGAGTCAATCTATTCAAATCTGGAACGTAGCCTTACTGCGAGGCTAGAATCAGCTTCTGCAAAGCTAGAAATAGCAGGTATGTCGATCTCCTGATCTGTTTTGATTCTTTCTATATAATTGGACGATCTTCCCTGATCCTCTTACTCGTTTTAGGAGAGTCAAGAGATTATGGCAAACAACTGTCAAATTTGATCTCAGATTTGATCTTGATTAGATTTGTTCTTGATCCTGAATAGATTTGATCTCTTCTGAAGATTTAATTGGTTAAAGGTTGACCATAACAGACCCGCAGCAGAGCTGCCGCGTCGAGCTCATAGCGGAGCTGGAAGAAGCATCTGGCGAAGTCAGAAGAAAGCTCTTCAGCGGAGCTAGATAACATCTGTGGCGAAGCTACCGAACATCCTTCTGCGAGGTTGCGTGTGGCTTCGAGCGAAGCTAACTCTCTGCGGAGTTAACTTGAGCACCTCAGGCGAAGCTGTAAGTTAGCTTCTTGATGGAGCTTTGAACGGCTCCAAGGCGAAGTTGAGCGATCTTAGCCTCTCAGGCGAGGCTATCCCTTTGGGTTCATGTGATGCTAAGTGTTGAGCTAACCTAGCATCTTAGACCTGCTGAGGTCTGTTTAAAGACAATCTGGGCTCACTGTCTGCTTCACTAGATCAGTAGAGTCCAAGTTGCTGATTTGTCCCTCGGAGATGAGTACAGAACTGATCGTCAGCTTGTCTGTCACTTGTCTTTTGTAAATGTCAACAACGCCAGTAAGAATCTTGTCTTTTTTAAGTGTCAACAGTCCCCAGCGATTCTGATGGCCTTACCTCAGGATGTTCTGTCATTGTTGACTCGCTTTCTTGGGGCCATCGTCAATCTGGAGAGGCTTTTTAAGAAAGGTTTCTTGGGGAGATCTTGAGTGTAAGGACTCAAATCTCAATGAAAGCACTAATTTGTGGTGAGGGATTTTTCACTGCGAATAATCATACAATCGATCCATACCACAAGCAAGAGTATGAGTTTAGTGTGTGAGTTTAAAAATAAGCACAACACATAAAGCAGATGAAGACACGATATTTTTATGTGAAAACCCAAATTAGAAAAAACCACTAGGAGGAGGAGGGAAATTCACTATGATTAGCCGGTTTACAGGAATTATAGATATGTACTGGTGATTTTTTCCTTTGGAGTCTAATGGAAAGTCCAAGGTCTTAGTGGAAGGCCAGGAGGTCCGGGGACCTCTTCTTCCTCTGGGAGAAGAAGGTCTATTTGTACTGAACTGTAGGACCTAAAGCGGATGAGGCGCTCGCTAGATTTGTGTAGCTGCACGATCTTCATTGCGAATTTATCGTAACAGTCGTGATTGCTTGCACGATGGTTGAGATTGCATGCAAGGAATTTCATAACTGCCCACCTCAAGCGCATGGGTGTTACACGTCTTCACCGTAGGAGAGAAGAGACAGTGTGATTGTACGCAGAGATCTGGGTGGTTGTTATTGAGGGCTTTCGGGTAAAGTCGGGGGTGTTAGATTGCTGGCAACTCCGGAGAGTGATGCCTCCGGAACGGGGGGTTCGTTCTGGGATAGCTCTGGGTGGCGGAGCTTTGGAGGTTGACTTGAGTTTAGGCCGGAGTGATTCTGGGACTGGAGATACTCTTGGGAAATTCCAATGTGACGGAGGCAGTTGATTGTTGTAGAAACTTCAAGAAGAAAACATGATTGTTTGGACTGGTGTCAGTATTTGAGGGTCAATTTTTGATCGCTGAAGGAGCACAATTAGACTGCCAAAGCATTTTCGCATCGAAAGCATTGCCCAAGGGCTTCTGTATCTGCACAAGTACTCAAGAATCTTGCGCTAGAGAAGGGCGCCGCATTGGGGGATGTTGACCTTTCCGCTTTTTTTTTTGTTTATTGATATAGTTGCTCTCTTTCTCTCACGGTTTGCATCTTTTTGTTATTCTATATTTTTTTGTTGAGATAGATTTCTTGTGATCAAAATGTGAGGGCTTTTGATAAGATTTTCTATTGAGTTGGATCTTTTTATAGTTTTTTGTCCTTTAGGTTGTTCAATCTTAGTCTTTATTTTATCAATCTTCCCTTTCAGGCAGTTAATTCCGATAATTTTTGATTGGCAAGTGCCTTCTGCTCTCTAATTGAAGTGGGTGTTTGTTTCTTTAGATGTTTAGTAGGTGTACTCGAATAGTTGAGTCATTTCATTTAGTCTTGATGTGAATTGTAAACTTTTGGCCAATTTCAGAGGCGGAATCTGGAATAAATTTTGAGATAAGTTGTAACTTTTTATAACTTATGCTTATGAATTATATGAATTTATCATAAAACAATATTCTCCACTAAATTAGGGGTAGAATTAGAAATAAATTTGTCAAAAAAAACCAAAATAGAAAGGAATTTTAGGCAATATATGAAAAAAAAGGTTTAAAGAAATATATGAAAAATGGGTCGGGCTGTAGGCCGGCCCAACCAACCAGTGGGTGGTCCGCCCCTGGCCAATTTGATGTGTTTTGATCATCATCAATCTAATGTATTGGTGGGTTAGCACTTCTTCTCTTTTTGCAACTTACTGTCAACCAAAGTTATGGTCTCTAATTATTTACTGAATTGGTCTTGCCACATGAACATTTAAGGGTTCTGTTTAAAGAATAGTAAGTCACTCTAAATTTCTTGCATGTTAATTATCTCGGTTTTTCACTTAGGGCGTGTTTGGTTGCAAGGAAGTGAGCGGAAGTAAAGAAATGAGGAAGTATAATTGCTCACTTCCCTATCTATCCAAACACTGAAAAAGAAAAATAAGAAAAACCCATTTCCTTCTCTCTTTTCTCTTTTACACAATCATTTTCTCACTTTCAGAGTGCTACAGTTAATTTTGTGGTCATGTAAATCTCATTTGTAATAAGTTGTAGCACAAAACAGTTAATTTTTTAATCATGTAAATGTCACTTGTATTCTAATTACAGTCCATTTTTTATTTTTCTTGATTAATTTTTATTTTAATATTTTTTTGGTCAACTTTTCCACTTCCACTTCCACATCCACATTACCCTCCAAATACCGGAAAAGACATAACATTTTTCAAACCACACTTTCCAACAACATCCAAGCGCCGAAAAACTTACTAACCAATTCCTAAGTTTCAAAGGGAACTATTACCACTTCCTCACTTCTTCACTTCCTCACTTTCACCTTTAACTAAACATGCCTTTAGTAAAAATCTTGTGTATGCTATCGATTTATATAATCGTTTAATTATAGAATACAATTTGTTTCAATCAATTTTTTTTTTTAGAAATCGTGCTTCATGCCTATGAAAATTATGAATAAACTGATGTTGACCATTATGAAAAATCCACCATGATTTATGCCCAAAAAGGTTAAAAAAATAAAAAAAATGAAAAATAATTTCGGGCCCAAAAACGAAATCCTATCCGTTTTTAGAGACCCGCGCACCGCGGCGCGCTGACGTTGTCAAATGGGAGACGTAACAGACCGCCCCGCGGTCAGTTCCATAAATCACCTCCCGCCGGAGGGAAATTCGACACGTGCGCAACTGCTTTGCCCCACGCGTACGAGCTCCACGGACAGCTCGCTGTACGACAAAATTACACCGACAACCTCCCATTTTTTTTATTTATTTGCCAAAAATCCAATTTTTTCACCCAACTTTATGATTTATTATTATTTATTATTATTATTATTTTTTTTTTCCCATTCTGACTAAGCTCACCCCACTTCGTTGATTCTTCCTCCCTTCTCTCTCTCAGCTCGGATTCATCGCTTGCCTTTCTTTCTACTAGGGTTAGGGTTAGGTTTTCTTTTATCTCAGCGGCGGTGGTAAGGATATGGGGGGATGCAAGCGGAGATTTTGGCTGTGAAGGCTAGGGTTTCGGTGAATCTTGGAGGAAGTAATGGTCCAGGTGGCGAATCTCGGGAAAATCCGGCCGCATATGGAACCGCCGGCGAAGGCGGCGGCGGCGGCGGCACCGATGGTGAAGGTGGAGATCGAGGATCCGTTGGAAGAAGAGCACGGTCCCCTTGATAAGAAGCCCAAGGGTCCTGCTGCTCCTTTTCAACAGGTATCGTTATTTTTGTCCGTTCTTATAGATCTAGTGTAGATTCTGAGTGCTTGAATTGGTGTATGTTTTTATTTTACAAGGGATTAGAGAATTAATTTTTGGGGGGATTGGAATATAAATGGGTCTTTTTTTAGGAAAAGGAATTTGGTGAGAAAATGGATAAGGACTTGGAGTTTTTCATTAAGAAAATTTTGATTAGTATTTTGGGGCAGTAGACTCTGTGAGATGGTTGGATGAATTTTAATTTAAGTTTGATTTTTATGGTTTTTGGATAAGGATGTGTACTAAGTAAATGTTTGCATTTTTTTCCTGTAAATTATGTTGTCTTTTTCCTTTTCCTTTTTAAGGATAATTGTATTGAATAGGTAGTTTTTGGTGATATTTAATATCTAGTGTACATAAAATTTCTACTACATTGTGCACTAATATGCAAAAGTGTAGTAATGCTTTCTCATTTCTATGTGCATGGAATAAGATGTGGAATGAAATACTTTCGGGCATGGAGAATAAAATCGTCGCTTCATGTAGTTTGTACATATCTGTGTATTTGATTGCAGATTGTGTACAGGCTGAAGGGAAAGGAACTTTATGTCGACCTATTTGCCAAATAGAATTTTAATTAGAAAACTGTACGGCAGACATATTTGGTTGATTATAGATTGTTACAAGCTAAAAAATGAAGCATCTATCACTAGCATGTACTAGATTCAGTTCTTTTGGGACTAATATTGGGTGCCCTAGCTGGAAACATGTTGTTGTTCGTTTTTTTGGCAACACATTCATCTAATCCAAAGTTTCTGGTATTCTCTTTTCCTGTTACATTACTTAGCTAACATTTCGTTGTTAGGAGTTTGTGAATTTATGGAACACTTTGCATGTCATGAATTCTTGATGCAGTTGTGTATTTGATGCTTAATGCAGCCACATAATAATTGCATTTGCTAGGGACAAGTACTACCATACTTTTATTCTCTGGCTATTCATATTGTAATTAATTTTTCTTTTAATTTTTTTCATGTCACTATGTAGAACTTTTGTTTCAAGAGGGAAAAAAGGTGTGGATGCTTTAGTTCATCCTTGGTGTGGATGTTCAAATCAAATTTATATATTTTTTTAGTTAGTTGGTGTTGTATTATATTAATGCGCTTATGTGTTAAACTGTTGATTCGAACTGTGGTCTCCTCCTTTCTATCACAATAAATCAAGATTTAGTGCCTCGTGGAACCATAGATAATTATTTAATTTATTAGGCTGTCCTTATCATTATATTTCATCTTTTCCTTTTTGCGTGCTCATTGCCTTGTGCTTCACAACAGTGGAGAACAGATGATGGAATGGCCCCAGCACAATCTGTACAATGCAGTTTGCTTGAGGAACCTAGTCCACTCGGTCTACGCCTGAGAAAAAGTCCATCTTTACTGGATTTGATTCAGATGAGGCTTTCTCAAGGAAATTCTGCTAATGCTTCATGTGTCACAAGCGGGGGTTTCGAATGTGGGAAAAAGAAGGAGCTGAAGTCTACGGCCATCTCAGGAACTATTGACAAGTTAAAGGCTTCCAACTTTCCTGCTTCTATTTTGAAAATTGGTTTTTGGGAGGTAACCAAAACTTCTCTTTTTGTTGTCTTTCTACTCTTTAATATATTAGATTTAACAAATTTTGTAATTTATTGAAACACCTAGCAGATTGTTCAAAATTATTCACATGGTTTTTCATGTTTGTAACTACATTTAAATGCTGAAAATAGTGTTCTGCTGTCCCATATCTACAGCGAGGGGTTGCCTACCATACCAGCAGACATCTTTTTATGCCCGTATTATATTTCTGGGAAGACATTCATAGAGCACTAATTTTATTATGTTGTTCTAAGTTGTTCATTGTGGTCCTTTTGAGCAGTCTGGCTGTGTAGTTTCCAATTGGTATCAGTTGTTTTTTTAATTGGTAATAGTGGAGGAATGGAAAAATCTTTTGCTTAACTGGATGATGCAGGACAATCAAGTAGTTTAATGAGTACCTTTTTCTTTTCTGTATTAATCTTCTCTTTGTCATGGTTGGTTGAAATGCCTAATGGATTCTTTTGGTAAACAGTGTATATCAAGATATGAAGGTGATTTAGTGGCAAAGTGCTATTATGCAAAACATAAGCTCGTGTGGGAAGTTCTTGATGGTGGTCTTAAGAGTAAGATCGAGATTCAATGGTCAGATATCACAGCTTTGAAGGCAACTTGCCCTGAGAATGGGCCTGGGACCCTGGATATAGTGGTAATGTCGCTGTTAACACATGGCATTACAAGTTTTTACCTTCACCCTCCCGTCTCCTTTCTTATCTTGTTTTTCTAACATGGTTTGGTTGTTTCTTCATTCAGTTGGCTAGGCAGCCTCTTTTCTTCAGAGAAACCAATCCACAACCGAGGAAACATACCTTGTGGCAGGCTACTTCAGATTTCACTAATGGTCAAGCAAGCATACATAGGTAAATCTATTTCTTCTTACTTTAGTTGTTTATAGAGGTTGATGATTTATACTTGAAGTTTCAAAATTTTAGTAGTTCAATCAGAAGGCTTCATGGTTGTGATTTGATTGACGTGTCTGCTATTTTATGGTCGCTGCATTAAAAAAAAGTTGAATAAAGTTTATTAGTCGTTGTTGATGTCTTCACACTTAGAATAATGTAGATCTGATTTATCTTTTCTGGATATCATGTCTTATGCCAACGGTTGTTGACTATGTTTCTTCTTTTGCCTTCTATTACTATGTGACTTTATGTGAAAGCTTTATCCCCTCTCTTTATGGTATGTACCCAGTTTTTTGTTCTATGTTTGAGAATTTTATGCTGGTAGTTGTGTCCTTTACGTGACCAGTATTGCTCTTGACAATGCCAAGGTCATTCTTTCCTTCAATAAGAAAATCATAACACTTGCAGGTTCTAATTTGACAATTATCTTGAGTAATGTAGGCTTAGGCAACCAAAATTTCATGGTTTGAAATATGGCCCGATAATGATTTGTACAGTAATATGGCTGATATGATTGAGACGATACCGATTTCATCATTTGACCAAGATGGTACTGCTGTCTGCTGATATGCAATTTCGATACCAAAAAGGTAAAAACCTACAGCCAATATTGTTATTGATATTGAGATTTCAAACTTTGTACATTTCTCTAGGAGTCTCCGGAGGTTGAGCGGTTCTTTCATGACTAGAGAATTCTTCTCATCCTACAGTATCCTCATAGCTATAGGATCTACATTAAACAACAACAAATATGGGGTTCTTCGTGGAAATGTAGGAGATTAAATAGGAACAAACTGGAATTGTGTTTTTAGTTAATTACATTGTTACGATAACTGAGAAGTTTTGGGTCAGCCCATATGTGGCTGCAATGGAGTTCATAAACTCATGCAGAGCTGAAAATATTCTATTCAGTTTGTAAAATCTAATCAAATGATACGTTCAGTTTTACTACAACAAAATTGTTATGTTGAAATGTAGTGGTAGGTGGGAACTCCACTTTTCTGTTGGCACCAGGTGGTTGCATATCTTTTAATATATTGCATCTATCCTTCAAACTTGTGAACTTACAAGGGCTTGATGAGAATATATGTTGCATGAGTAATTTGATTAGGGAGCCGTGACCATATCATTATCAGAAAAGTATCTGATACTTGGATACTTTGATATTTGATGGTACTTGCCGATACTATTTTTAAAGGGTCAAAATTCTACTACATATTCTAGACGTATCAAAGATGTATTTGTCACTGGGAAGTTGAGAAAAATTCTAATGCATGAATGACAGTCTCGTACTTTTATTTGATTCCTAGATGCAATGATTTTTTTCCACTTTCTTAGTACAATTTTTTTACTGTTCAGGTGAGTATTAAATGTGTATAATCTGAGAATATATTATAATATCCGATTTGATGTATTTCTGTAACCATTATAGTATTGGAAATTCATATCGTAGATAAAACGTTTACTCACACTTAATATTATCGCCATACCTATGATGTACCCGTCGTATTCTGGATTTTTAAGATTTAAAATTTCAGATTTATTGCATCGTGTTTTAAGACACTTTTCCCATCTGTGCTAGTACAACATAGATGAAACACATTTTAACATAGATGAAACTCATTTTCTTGTGTTGATTGCTGGGTCCTGGCTCCTCTGCTGGCTCATTGAAGTGACTATAATTTTGTTCATTCATCCATCTCTTATTCATTTTGCGCTTCAAAAGCTTGATTGAGGAAGAATGATTGATTGGCCAATAAAGTCAGAGGGGGAAGCTGTTGGAGTTTATTTAGTTATTGTGACTAATTTTGTCCCTTGAAGAACATTTATATAATTGATTTGGCTACCTACAGTGGCGAACCAGGATTATATTCCTGGTGGGACGCGAATTTCAAACTCAAAATTTAAATACACTGATACAAAATTTTAATACATAATTATATAAGTGATATGATTAGCTGTGATATGATTTGATATATATAGTTCCTAAGGATAGTCAATATTTAATTCTAGTGATATGATTTTATAAAATGCATAACTAGTTATTTTGTGACTTTCAATTCCGCAAATACCGGCCAAGAAAGATGAATTTGGCATCCTTATCTCAAAGATTTCAAATTCACTAAGAATTAAAGTATTCCAATTTTTATTTTCAGGACAGCATAGTAAAATTTGATTGGTTAGTTTCGCTGAATGGTTTTATGATGTGGAATCAAATACCAAATAAGAAAATTTAGGGTTTTGGATGTGATCACAGATTGCAACCTGGATCGAGGCTTCACCACGAGTTGAATCAATCAAAAATAGATTGAATCAAAAACATAAGCAAAGCTTTTTATCCAAATATTCAAAATCTTTATTCATCAAACTGAGTCTTTTAAATAGACCCTTACAGAGAAGAGTTTCACCACATAACCGATGTGGTACTAAATACTGGACTCAATAAAATAATACGAGATAAAAGAAGACTCGATAAACTAGATCTAATCAAGACTCCTCAAACTGACTCAAACGAACTGTTGGACTCAAACGAAAAATAACGAACAGAATAAAATATGGACTATACGATCCTCCAATAATAACAGCTGACTCATAAACAACTAAGGCTCAAGACTAGGCCCAAAGTGGTGTCGATGTGGGACGATGACGACGTTGATATGTACGTAGAGGAATCGGTGTGATGCCCCCATCAGTACTCCCAGGGTGAAAAGAACTCGACTCTGTCGAGTATGGCTCCAAATGACTCTATAGAATCCAACAAATCCAGGTCTAAGCATTGTAGGTCTTCTCGGGTAATCCATGTATTATCAAATTCTGAACGACCTTTCCAATGTACTAGATACGGTCTGCAATCACCATCCTTTGTAGAGATGATCTGATCATCTTTTTTGCTATCAATTTGTTCTACTGTAAATGGGTCAATTGTTGTTGGTAGTGGTGGAAAGTGGGGTCCCTCAAACAAAGGCTCAGGGGTAGCCTCATCAAGATCTACAAGTGGATTATCAGGGTTAAAAGGAGGACCTTTATAAGCTACCAAGTCTGATATATTAAATGTCGAACTAATCCCAAAATCCGGAGGTAAATCAATTACATGGGCATTTGGATTCATTTTCTTAAGGATTTTAAAAGGGCCAGCACTACGAGCAGTTAATTTCTTAACAGCTCCAGGTGGGAACCGTTCCGGACGAATCCGAATCATTACATAATCACTCTCTTTAAATTCATGGTGCTTACGGTGCAAATCAGCATAGAATTTATGCTGAGCATTACTTTCCTGAATTTTCTTACTGATTTCTTTATGCAAATTATGTATGTGCGATGCAAATGCAGATGCTGACTCGGATACTCTAGGATGTTGTGTCATGGGAATAAGATCTATAGGCTTTCTAAGTTTGTAACCGTGTACTACCTCAAATGGACTCATGCCTATTGACCTATTACATGAACTGTTATATGCAAATTCAGCAGTGGGTAAGGTGAGATCCTAAACCGCAAATGTTCACCGACTAGACATCGTAAAAGATTTCCTAGGCTCCTGTTAATCATCTCGGTTTGACCGTCTGTTTGGGGATGAAAAACAATGACAATTTGAGCTTAGTCCTCATCTTATGCCATAGAGTTTTCCAAAAGTAACTCATGAACTTGACATTTTTATCTGATACAATAGTTTTGGGTAAACTATACATCTTAACTACTCCGTCAAAATAGATCTGAGAAATTTTGGAAGCATCAGAATCTTGTTGCATGGTAAGAAGTGGGCCATTATTGAAAAACGGTCCACAATCATAAATATAAAATCGTGCTTCCTGATAGTCTTTGGAAGTCCAAGTACGAAATCCATACTCACATCTTGTCAGGGGCGATTTGGCACGAGTAGAGGCATATACAGGCTAGTGTTCTGTTTTCGCTGCTTGGCCAATCGCAGGTATGACATTGCCTTATTAACCTCGCAACATCTCGTTTTAGGCTTGGCCAGCATGGTTCAAGGACTCGGCCGCCAACGAAACGACTCGGACCCCCCGAGTCAAAGGGCGGGTGCCGAGTCGACCCGGGTCGGGTCCTACTCGGAGTCGACTCGGCACCCGTGAACTGAAGATAAAAGAGAGATCTCTCTCTCTCTCTCACGTTGCTTATCTCTCTCTCACGATCTCTCTCTCACGCCGGGCCTGCGAATCTGAAGCAAAAAAAACTCAGCCATCGCCGTCGTCGTCCCCTCGCAGGTACTCTCTCTCTCCCTCTCTCTTTCCGTCGATCTCTCTTCTCTCCCTCTGTGTGTCTCTCTCTGTCCCTCTCTCTCCCTCTTTGTCTCCGTCTCTCCCTCTCCCTTTCCCTTTCTCTCTCTGTTCCTCTCTCTCTCCTCTGATCCTTTCTGTCTCTCTGTCCATCTCTCTCCCTCTCTGTCTCCGTCTCTCTCCTCTGATCCTCTCCCTTTCTCTCTGTCCCTCTCTCCCTCTCTGTCTCCGTCTCTCTCTCCCTTTCTCTCTTTGTTCCTCTCTCCCCCCTCTGATCCTCTCCTCTCTGTCCATCTCTCTCCCTCTCTGTCTCTGTCTTTCTCTCCTCTGATCCTCTCCCGTCTCTCTTCGTCCCTCTCTGTCTTCGTCTCTCTCCCTCTCCCTTTCTCTCTCTGTTCCTCGCTCTCTCCTCTCTGATCCTCTCCTGTAACGCCCCAATTCCACGAATACGGGGACGTCACTGCGACGTATATACGTAGGTCAGAAAATGCCCCCACGCATATACGCTAAGCAATAAGTACAACAAAAATCAGAGTACACGACAAAGCGTGATATCCATACATATGCCAACATAAAAGTACAAGTACAAGTCATCACAAAATATGATAAAATATTACACATTACATGTATCTTTTATCACAACCAAGTTCAAAAGCAAAAGATACAATATAAACACAAAATGCTCACGAGTAGGATGAAGATCCCGTGAGCCAAAAGAGAGATCTGGCACAAGGACTGGAGCTAATCAGCCTGCTCACTAAAGAAAGCTCGATCTTCTGTGGATGGCTCCACTTCGATCCAAGCTTCAGAACCTGAATATGCAAATCCAAGGGGTCAAGACCTCATAACAATAATCAGGCTACAGCCAAATGGCATAAGAGACATAAATAAGTAAAGGGGAACAGTAAGATAAATATCAATCAGTAGGTAATGAAAGCATAAAGAGTAAGAGTCTGAATACAATAGATCCACCATTAATGTCTTATTATTATTACTTGTCTTACTATGATATCTAGCTATGTGACCCAGCGTCCCAGCGCACATAGATCTATATCCTAGTAAAGTAAGGTTGTTATTGGAAACCAGCGGTTTATCGACGAACTATGTTTACAGTGGGTCCCGTGCATGCCCGGGACCACGGTCCAGGGTGTTCCGTTGCTTGGTAACGGAACCAGCCGCAAGGCCTAACAGGAGGGACTTATGTATGCCCTTAGTCATGACAGTATTCAGGAAGAGGGAGCAAGCACTCCCCTCGGTCCCCTGGAGGCCCTCAGGTTAGACCGGAATATGATTGTACAATATACCTAATGCCACTGTAAATACGAACACATATCGATATCCGTATGTTTCCCCCGACCCATATGTAAGTTGGTCCATTTTATGCGAAAGTCAAGTGTATCATGCTTGGTTCAAGTGATGGCATGATAAGTGGTGATATTCATATTTAACAAGTTATGAAGCGATGATATGTAATAACAAGTCATGAAGTAATATGAGGTAATGTCCATCAAGTAACATGTCATGTAGTACCAGTTATGAAGCATGAACAGGAATAATATGTCACACATGTATCAAAGGTAAAATCCAAATTCAGATAGGAAATCAACTAAGTCAGACATTCAGAATTAGTCGACTAGGTGGAAGGATTAGTCGACTAATAGGGGTCTTAAGTCGACTAACAGTCTAGATGAGTCGACTAAAACTGGGTTCCAGAGAGTTGTAATTCTGTTTCAGGAAAAGTTAGTCGACTAGGGTTGTAAGGGTAGTCGACTAACAGGGAACTACTAGTCGACTAACGGATACTTAAGTCGACTAAGTCTGTGATACAGAGAGTTGATGTTTTATTTCAGGAAAACAGGAGTCGACTAGGGAGGAATGGGTAGTCGACTAGGGGTCCTAAGTCGACTAATATTTTGGATGAGTCGACTGGAACCGAGAGTTGGGTTTTCTGGTTCAGGAAAGATTAGTCGACTATTAATAAGGATAAGTCGACTAGAACTGTGTTTCCAGAGAAGTTATGTTTCAGAACAGGTGGGTTAGTCGACTAATTCCTAGGTTAAGTCGACTAATCGTGGGAAAAACTGGGTACGAATTAGGGTTTTGTTGGTTGTGTTTGATGGTCTAAAAATACGATTCTTATGGCACAAGTGTACATGAATTGACAACACAAGTATATAAAGAAGTTGTCTAGTCTTGGTGAGTAAAAATACTCACAAGGATTGGTTATGTGAAGCTTGATCCAAGGTGATAAATCCGACGAAGAGAGAGATGATCCCCAATCCAAAAGAAGTGGCTTGATTGAGGTTGAAGATGAAGATCTTGTTGATGCTTGAGATGGAGATGAAGAAGACCTAGGTGCTTTTGGAGTTAGGGTTTGAGTTTGAGATGGAGAAGGAAGAGGTGAGGGCTACTTCTTTGGTGGAATGAAGAAAAAGGAAAAGAAATGTAAGGGATATGTTTATATAGGTTTTAGATTTTGTAAAGGAGTTGTAAATAAGGGAAATGAGAGGGGGTTTTGTGCAATTAGGGGAGGATGAGGTGTCTCCTCTAGCCACACACTTGGCAAGCCATGGAAGAGAGAGAAAAAGAGACATGCATTAATTGAGGAAGTAGGTGGGAGTTGGTGGAAGTGAGTGGAGGTGAAATTTTGGGAAAAGATTGGAGTTTTGGAAAATGGAAAAGCTTGTGGTTGTGGAGGAAGGAAGGAAATTAAGAAAAAGGAAAAAGGAAAAGAAATTATAAATGAAAATATTTTCTCTTGGATTTAAAATTTAAAAATGTTGAAAAGACAATTTTCCAGGTTTAAGTCGAAGATGCGGGAAACATTTCGGAAAATACTGAAATCGCCCGAAATTCAAGTATCTCGGAACGACTCGTAAATTTTACTAAAAATCAAGAATATTATTTTAAGACTCATGGTGAAATTCGTTTGGAGAAATAATTTATAGTTTTAAAACTAAAAATCCCGGAATCAGTTATCTACCGACTCCGTTGGAATTTTCATAAATTCATAAAATTCTCAGAAAAAGTATTTAGATAGAAAATATGATTCTAAGAAATAAAGTCTAAAGGACCTTCTAGAAATTCCTAACTGTTTGTGAATTAAAAATCCGAGAATCGATCAGCGGCACTGGTCGACACCGGTTTTGAAAATATTTAATTAAATTCAGGAAAATTCCAGAAAATCATAGAAAATATATAATATTGGAAAATGATTTTTAAAACTGAAATCGGTCAAATACAGGAAGTAAATCGAAAAATACGATCGAAAAACTGAATACGCAACTAAGTACGTATTCCGGGAACGGGGTATTACAATCCACCCACCTTACAAAAATTTCGTCCTCGAAATTTCATAAGGTGAAAGGTAACAGCAAAGAAGGATAACAGGAAGTGAAGGGTAACAGGAAAGAAGGATAAGAGGGAAGAATTTTACCAGTTAGGAAGTGAAAAGTTGAGGATAACGCTCTCGGATAACGTCCTCTCGTTCCCATGTGGCCTCTCCTGGTGCATGTCTGTTCCAAGACACCAACACTAAAGGTATGGCTTTATTCTTCAATGACTTGACACTTCTGTCCAAAATGGCCATCGGTTGCTCTTGGTATGACAAATCCGGTTGTAGTCCCAGTTCGGAGTGATCCAGGATATGACTATCATCCTTCACATACTTCCGCAACTGTGACACGTGGAAAACATTGTGAACTCCATCCAAAGATGGCGGTAACGCCAATCTATAAGACACATCTCCCACTCGGTCCAAAATCTCGAATGGGCCGATATATCTCGGACTAAGCTTTCCACGAACACCGAACCGGATTACTCCTTTGGTGGGTGATATCTTCAAAAACACATGATCTCCTGCCTGGAATTCCAATGGTCTTCTCAGTGTGTCTGCCCAACTCTTCTGCCGACTCTGTGCTGCCCTGAGGTGATCTCTGATGATCCTGACTTTCTCTGTTGTCTGAATCAGGAGCTCTGGCCCCAAAAGTCTCCTCTCACCGACTTCATCCCAACAAATCGGTGACCTACACTTCCTTCCATACAATGCTTCAAATGGTGCCATCTTGATACTTGCCTGATAGCTGTTATTATAAGAAAATTCCGCCAAGTGAAGATGGTCTTCCCATGATCCCTGGAATTCAATCATGCAGGCCCGCAACATATCTTCAAGAATCTGGATAGTCCTCTCAGATTGTCCGTCTGTCTGAGGATGATATGAAATACTGAATTTCAGACGAGTCCCTAGACTTTCTTGGAGGCTTTCCCAGAAATGAGATCTGAATCTGGTGTCTCTGTCTGATACAATACTAACTGGAACTCCATGCAGACGAACTATCTCCTTCATGTACTTGTCTGCCAGAACCTCTGTTGTCTGACCTACCCTGAATGGTATGAAGTGAGCTGATTTGGTGAGGCGATCAATGATTACTCACACAGCATTATTACCTTTAGGACTGCGAGGCAATGCCGTGACAAAATCCATGGTGATGTGCTCCCACTTCCACTCAGGTATCGGTAAAGGTTGTAGAAGTCCAGCTGATCTCTGATGCTCTACCTTTATCTGCTGGCACACCAAGCACTTGGCAACATACTGGGCTATCTCCCTCTTCATAGCATTCCACCAAAACTGCTTCTTCAAGTCTTGGTACATCTTGTTTCCCCCTGGGTGTATGGAATATGCTGAACTGTGTGCTTCTGCTAGAATCTTCTGTCGAACTTCTCCTTGGGGAACACAAATCCTGCTACCAAAATACAATGCACCATCCGGATGAATACTGATATCAGTCCTCAATCCAGCCTCTACTTGAGCTCGGAATTGCTGTAATCTGGGGTCTTCCTTTTGAGCTTCCTTGATCTCATCTATCAATGTTGACTGAATCTGCAAGGTCATGAACTGTCCTGCCTTATCAACTCCTTGTACCAACATTAAGTCCAATCTGATGATGTCTTGAATCAACTCCTTCTGCTGAGTAAGTTGAACAAGCACTCTATTCTCTGGCTTCCTGCTCAGTGTATCCGGTACTGTATTGACCTTGCCTGGATGATATTGCAAGTCTATATCATAGTCCGCCATCAACTCCAGCCACCGCCTCTGCCTCATGTTCAACTCCTTCTGTGAGAAAATATACTTGAGGCTCTTGTGATCCGTGTATATCAACACCTTATCTCCCAGAAGATAATGCCTCCAGATCTTCAAGGCAAAAATAACAGCTGCTAGTTCCAAGTCATGAGTTGGGTAATTCCGCTCATGAGTCTTCAGTTGCCTGGATGCATAAGCTATGACATGATCATGTTGCATAAGTACACACCCCAGGCCTTTTCCTGATGCATCACTGAATATGACCATCCCTCCTCTTCCTGAGGGGGTCCTCAAGATTGGAGCTGAAATGAGTCTCTGCTTCAATTCCTCAAAAGCTACTGTACATTCCTCTGTCCATATGTACCTTTCTCCTTTCCGGGTGAGCTTGGTCAACGGGGCTGCAATCCTAGAGAAATCTTGGACAAAGCGTCGGTAATATCCGGCTAGTCCCAGAAAACTCTTAATCTCAGTCACCGTCCTCGGAATTGGCCAATCCTTTACTGCCTGGACTTTGCTGGGGTCAACTGAAATTCCTTCTGCTGAAATTATGTGTCCAAGGAAGGCCATACTGTCCAACCAAAAGTCACACTTGCTTCTCTTAGCATGAAGCTGCTCCTGTTGGAGAGTCTGCAATACAATCCTCAAGTGTTCTGCATGCTCCCTGTTGCTCTTTGAATAGATCAAGATGTCATCTATAAAAACAACTACAAACTGATCCAAATAGGGCGAGAACACTCTGTTCATCAAATCCATGAAAACTGAAGGGGCATTGGTGACTCCGAAAGGCATAACTAGAAACTCATAGTGGCCATAACGGGTCCTGAATGCAGTCTTCGGGATATCCTCTTTCCTCACCCTTAGCTGATGGTAACCCGACTGTAAATCTAATTTAGAGAATACTCGGGCTCCATGAAGCTGATCAAACAAATCATCAATCCTTGGTAAGGGATACTTGTTCTTGATGGTAACTTTGTTCAATTCTCTATAATCAATACAAAGTCTCTTACCACCATCCTTCTTGTTTGCCAATAATACTGGAGCTCCCCATGGTGAAGTACTTGGTCGAATCAATCCCTTATCAGAGTATTCCTGCAGCTGCTTCTTCAAAATCTCTAACTCCGTCGGTGCCATCCTGTACGGGGCCTTGGATATAGGAGCTGCTCCTGGAACTGTGTCAATGGAGAACTCGATCACCCTGTCAGGTGGCAGTCCTGAGATCTCAGCAAACACTCCTGGGAATTCATCCCACACCGGTACCTTCTGCTTCTGAACCTCCGAAGTAGTCATCCGAGTCTTTCCCTTGGTAGACTTCACTTCTCCACTAAATTGGAACTCCGGTTGATGAGGGATTCTGAAATTAATCTTCTTCTCCCTACAATCAATAACTGCATGGTACTGACTGAGCCAGGTCATGCCTAAGATTACGTCGTACCCTTTGGTGTCTAGTACGAGCATATCTATGGCCAAGGTCTTATCACAAAGTTCTACTGGACAATCAGTACAAACTCTAGAAGATACGACTACTCCATTCCCAGTACTAATATCCCATTTGTGGTCTAAAGATCTAACAGGTATAGAATGCAATGCCACAAAATGGTTTGAGATAAAACAATGGGAAGCACCGGAATCAAAGAGAGCGAGGACAGGTTTAGAATGAACTCTGATGGTACCTGTTATCACCTCCTCAGAAGTCTCTGCCTCTGCTGCTGACAAATTGAAAGCTTGACCCCTTCCACGCCCTGCAGCAGTCCTAGCTCCTCTCTGGACTGGGCGAACAGCTTGCTATGGAGGAGGGGGAGGAACTCTCCTGATCATCGGTCCCTGATTCCTCTGTCCCTGTGGCCCTGGAAGTGCTCTCTGTCCATTCGGTCCCTGAAGTGCCGGTAGAGCTTGATTGGTAATCCCCATTCTCCTGTGTGGACAGGCTTCAATGGAATGGTCTCGGGAACCACACACCAAGCATAATCCATTTGCCCTTCGGCAATTCTGCTGAGAATGACCCGGTTTCTGGCAAAAGTTGCAGATAGGACCTGATTGAGCCATCTGGTAAGGAGCTGGTCTGAATGGTTGCCTGGCCTGACCCTTAGCTGTATGGGCCTCCTCTTCCCATTGGTGGAAGCGGCCTCTTCATGGCCTGATTCCTCATCTGGTTCACTTGCTTCTTCTCTAGCCCACGCTCCACTTCCCGAGCTATGGTAAGGACTTCTGAATAGGTCTTCAGCTGCTGGGGCATCAAGAAAACTTGGATGTCCATCTGCAAGCCCTGCTGAAACCTACTAGCCCGCTTCTCCTCATCAGTTACCATGTACGGAGCAAAGCGGCTAAGTCTGAGAAATTCTGCTGCATACTCATCCACTGACTTGTTCCATTGCTGCAATCTGATGAACTGCTCCTCCATGTCTTTCTGAGCAGTAGCAGGGAAGAATCTGCTGCAGAAACTCTTGGAGAACGTGTCCCAGGTGACAGGCTTCTCCAGTCTGGCCTCCTCAGCTAGCCACCAAGTCCTAGCTATATCTTTAACTGAATCTTGGCGACCTCAACTTGGTTCTCCTTTGGTACTCTGGCTGCATTCAGCAGATCTGATGTATCCGTCAGCCATTGCTCGGCATCCAGGGGTTTCTCTTCACCCGTGAATATGGCCGGTTGCAGCCGTCTGAAATCTGAAATATTCCCCGGCCTCTGTTCCTTAGGGGCTGCCAACTCCTGCCGAAGAAGTTCGGTCTGTTGCTGCTGGTTCTCCATCATCGTCTGAATGACCCTCAGAATGTCCACATTCTCTCCCGCGGGTCCATTCGATGCTTGTCCGGAATGGTTTCGTCCCGTCCTTCTCTTCATACCGAATTGGGATAAGATAACTGGAATTTGGAAACAAATGGAAGGAGTTTAGGACACAAGGAAAGGAGTCAAGAAGGGATCAAGAAGGACTGGATAACTTTGTACATTGTAGTTGGCAATAGCAAATTACTGGAATTTGCTGCTTGATTGTACTATAGGTGTGAGAGCCTACGCTCTGATACCAACCTGTAACGCCCCAATTCCACGAATACGGGGACGTCACTGCGACGTATATACGTAGGTCAGAAAATGCCCCCACGCATATACGCTAAGCAATAAGTACAACAAAAATCAGAGTACACGACAAAGCGTGATATCCATACATATGCCAACATAAAAGTACAAGTACAAGTCATCACAAAATATGATAAAATATTACACATTACATGTATCTTTTATCACAACCAAGTTCAAAAGCAAAAGATACAATATAAACACAAAATGCTCACGAGTAGGATGAAGATCCCGTGAGCCAAAAAGAGAGATCTGGCACAAGGACTGGAGCTAATCAGCCTGCTCACTAAAGAAAGCTCGATCTTCTGTGGATGGCTCCACTTCGATCCAAGCTTCAGAACCTGAATATGCAAATCCAAGGGGTCAAGACCTCATAACAATAATCAGGCTACAGCCAAATGGCATAAGAGACATAAATAAGTAAGGGGGAACAGTAAGATAAATATCAATCAGTAGGTAATGAAAGCATAAAGAGTAAGAGTCTGAATACAATAGATCCACCGTTAATGTCTTATTATTATTACTTGTCTTACTATGATATCTAGCTATGTGACCCAGCGTCCCAGCGCACATAGATCCATATCCTAGTAAAGCAAGGTTGTTATTGGAAACCAGCGGTTTATCGACGAACTATGTTTACAGTGGGTCCGTGCATGCCCGGGACCACGGTCCAGGGTGTTCCGTTGCTTGGTAACGGAACCAGCCGCAAGGCCTAACAGGAGGGACTTATGTATGCCCTTAGTCATGACAGTATTCAGGAAGAGGGAGCAAGCACTCCCCTCGGTCCCCTGGAGGCCCTCAGGTTAGACCGGAATATGATTGTACAATATACCTAATGCCACTGTAAACACGAACACATATCGATATCCGTATGTTTCCCCCGACCCATATGTAAGTTGGTCCATTTTATGCGAAAGTCAAGTGTATCATGCTTGGTTCAAGTGATGGCATGATAAGTGGTGATATTCATATTTAACAAGTTATGAAGCGATGATATGTAATAACAAGTCATGAAGTAATATGAGGTAATGTCCATCAAGTAACATGTCATGTAGTACCAGTTATGAAGCATGAACAGGAATAATATGTCACACATGTATCAAAGGTAAAATCCAAATTCAGATAGGAAATCAACTAAGTCAGACATTCAGAATTAGTCGACTAGGTGGAAGGATTAGTCGACTAATAGGGGTCTTAAGTTGACTAACAGTCTAGATGAGTCGACTAAAACTGGGTTCCAGAGAGTTGTAATTCTGTTTCAGGAAAAGTTAGTCGACTAGGGTTGTAAGGGTAGTCGACTAACAGGGAACTACTAGTCGACTAACGGATACTTAAGTCGACTAAGTCTGTGATACAGAGAGTTGATGTTTTATTTCAGGAAAACAGGAGTCGACTAGGGAGGAATGGGTAGTCGACTAGGGGTCCTAAGTCGACTAATATTTTGGATGAGTCGACTGGAACCGAGAGTGGGTTTTCTGGTTCAGGAAAGATTAGTCGACTATTAATAAGGATAAGTCGACTAGAACTGTGTTTCCAGAGAAGTTATGTTTCAGAACAGGTGGGTTAGTCGACTAATTCCTAGGTTAAGTCGACTAATCGTGGGAAAAACTGGGTACGAATTAGGGTTTTGTTGGTTGTGTTTGATGGTCTAAAAATACGATTCTTATGGCACAAGTGTACATGAATTGACAACACAAGTATATAAAGAAGTTGTCTAGTCTTGGTGAGTAAAAATACTCACAAGGATTGGTTATGTGAAGCTTGATCCAAGGTGATAAATCCGACGAAGAGAGAGATGATCCCCAATCCAAAAGAAGTGGCTTGATTGAGGTTGAAGATGAAGATCTTGTTGATGCTTGAGATGGAGATGAAGAAGACCTAGGTGCTTTTGGAGTTAGGGTTTGAGTTTGAGATGGAGAAGGAAGAGGTGAGGGCTACTTCTTTGGTGGAATGAAGAAAAGGAAAAGAAATGTAAGGGATATGTTTATATAGGTTTTAGATTTTGTAAAGGAGTTGTAAATAAGGGAAATGAGAGGGGGTTTTGTGCAATTAGGGGAGGATGAGGTGTCTCCTCTAGCCACACACTTGGCAAGCCATGGAAGAGAGAGAAAAAGAGACATGCATTAATTGAGGAAGTAGGTGGGAGTTGGTGGAAGTGAGTGGAGGTGAAATTTTGGGAAAAGATTGGAGTTTTGGAAAATGGAAAAGCTTGTGGTTGTGGAGGAAGGAAGGAAATTAAGAAAAAGGAAAAAGGAAAAGAAATTATAAATGAAAATATTTTCTCTTGGATTTAAAATTTAAAAATGTTGAAAAGACAATTTTCCAGGTTTAAGTCGAAGATGCGGGAAACATTTCGGAAAATACCGAAATCGCCCGAAATTCAAGTATCTCGGAACGACTCGTAATTTTACTAAAAATCAAGAATATTATTTAAGACTCATGGTGAAATTCGTTTGGAGAAATAATTTATAGTTTTAAAACTAAAAATCCCGGAATCAGTTATCTACCGACTCCGTTGGAATTTTCATAAATTCATAAAATTCTCAGAAAAAGTATTTAGATAGAAAATATGATTCTAAGAAATAAAGTCTAAAGGACCTTCTAGAAATTCCTAACTGTTTGTGAATTAAAAATCCGAGAATCGATCAGCGGCACTGGTCGACACCGGTTTTGAAAATATTTAATTAATTCAGGAAAATTCCAGAAAATCATAGAAAATATATAATATTGGAAAATGATTTTTAAAACTGAAATCGGTCAAATACAGGAAGTAAATCGAAAAATACGATCGAAAAACTGAATACGCAACTAAGTACGTATTCCGGGAACGGGGTATTACATCTCCTCTCTGTCTCTCTGTCCATCTCTCTTCTCTGTCTCCATCTCTCTCCCCTCTGATCCTCTCCTCTCTCTCTCTGTCCATCTCTCTTCCTCATTGTCTCCGTCTCCCTCTCTTAGGTTAATTTAATTATTCTACTAGCAGCACTGAATTTCGAGGTTTTGGGTATTATCACCATGGAGCTGATATGCATAATTCCTACCGCCATATTACTCTAATAGTGGATTCTCTGGCCAATCATCTCAGCCTACAGGATCTCACCACAAACATATTATTATTCTTATGGAAACTATATACCTGGTTTCTATACTTATCGCGAGGATGATGATAATGATGATTTTGTGCCTCCTCGTAATTCAATATGGAAATGACTATTTTAGCAGTTACTTATGAATTATTCTGTGCAATTTACTATATTATGCATGTATTTTGATATCTTTCTACTGACGACGCTTGTATTTATGCTTTCACGTTATGTTTTGAGTGCTAAGTGATATGTTTGAATATGTGATACATGAATTTTGATGTCTACATTTTTTACGATTTGTCATGATTTTTTCATAATTTTTTTGGCGTTCTATGTAACGTTTTGCGCATATCGTCCGAGTCCGATCCGAGTCGCCAAGATAGATTCGTCTCGGTGCCGGCTGAGTCGGCGGCCGAAACGAGACTTTGAACCATGTTGGCCAGTAAAACAAACTTTCTACTGCCTCTATGGTCATTTCTTGTCCGAAGTGACCAGTAAGACCCCCAGCATGCAGTTACCAAACAAGATAGTCTCGTAATGATGTATGGGGAATGCATCGTGCGAAATCGAAATTGATAGTCATCCTGGAGTAGGAAAACCATCTATCTCCTGTGCACCCCTTCAAAACACCAAAAATCTCTCTAAAATCGGGGCATGACACGTACTTTTTCTTGATTCGCTCGAAACCTACTACCTCAACGTTCAATTGTTTAAGCATACAGGTGCGTCGACTGAACGCATCCGCTACCTTATTCTCAACTCCAGATGTTGCTTCAAGGTATAAGTGGAGTCTTGCATAAACTCAATCATCTACCGTGTCTAGCATTGAGTTTCTTCTGCGAGTTAAGATACCGTAAGGCTTCATGGTCCGAGCAAAGAACAAATTCCTGCGGTAAGAAGTAATGTCACCAATGGCGTAATGATTACACAATCGCATAGAATTTTTTGTCGTATGTGGAGTAGTTCAGTTTAGCTCTGCTCAATTTTTCACTAAAGAAAGCAATTGGGTGTTTTTTTGGACTGAGCACTCCGCCTATGCCAATGCCTGAGGCATCGCACATAACTTCGAACGCCTTGAAGAAATCAGGAAGTCTCATTGCAGGTGCTTCGATCATTCATTGTTTGATTCCTTGAATGCCTTGGCTGGGTAGCAGACCACTGGAACTCTTCTTTTTTCAGGCAATTCGTAAATGGGGCTATAATAGTGTTGAATCCCTTTATGAATCACATATAGAATGTCGCCAGCCCATGAAAACTTCTTACTTCTATGATATTCTTAAGTTCCAGCCACTCTATAATCGCTTGGATTTTCTTAGGATCAGCTGAAACCCCTTGAGCTGATACAACAAACCCCAAGAATACGACTCTGTCAGTCATGAACACGCATCTCTTAGGATTTACATACAATTGCTCGTTTCGCAACGCATGACAAACTTGCCTGAGATGATCCACATGATGCTCCAGTGTTCTTACTGTAAATCAAAATATCATCAAAGTAGACGACCAAGAATTTATCCATAAAGGGTCTTAATACTTGTGTCATCACTCGTATGAAAGTGCTGGAGCATTTGTCAGATAAAAAGGCATGATCATTCACTCATATAGACCATCTTTGGTCTTGAAAGCCGTCTCACTCATCTCCTGGACGAATCCGAATTTGATGGTAGCCACTTTTCAAATTGATTTTTGAGAAGATGGTGACTCCAGACATCATGTCCAACATGTCATCCAGTTTATGGGGAACCGATATTTGACGGTGATCTTGTTGATGGCGCGATTATCTACGCACATTCTCCACGAACCAATTTTTTTAAGGGTTAGCAATGCTGGTACTGCTCACAGACTCATACTTTCTTTAATGAACCCCTTATTCAAAAGCTCGTCAACTTGCCTTTTGAGTTCAGCGTGTTTCGCCAGATTCATTTTGTAGTGAGGCAAGTTGGGAAGAGAAGATCCTAGAACCAAATCTATAGCGTGTTGGATGTCACGCATACGAGGCAAATTATCCAAGAGTTCCTCTGGAAAAACATTAGCAAATTCCTTCAATAAGGGGATTGCTGCTAGAGAAATCTGCTCCGGAGAATCATCATTGATTTCTCTAGCAATAAGTGCGATGACTGTGGACCCCTTGGCAATCTCCTTATCAATAAGTTTGAGGCTGATCAGCATAACGTCTTCTTGCTGCTAGATGGTTCAGTCTGCTTAGTCTCAGTGTAGGCTGGGTTGGTCGCAACGGGGCTAATTTGATCTTTTTCCCCTCATGAACAAATGAACATGAGTTTGGACGTCCGTAGATAGTGACATCTTGGTCATATAACCAAGGTCGTCCAAAATGATATGACCCACTTCCATGGTGACTACATCACACCAAATTTTGTCTGAACATGTGACAAATAGGATCGGAATAAGACACCTATCTTTCACATTAATGGACAGTGTTTTAAATATCGGATATCGGCGATATACCGGTCGGCAAAATTATGCACCGGATACCGGATACCGGGTGATATATCGCGATATGGTACTAAATACCGGTTGATATATCAATAGTAAATACATATAAGACATTATTAAAAAAAATAAGTTATTATCCAAACATCATATAAAAACATCATTGAAATACCATAACAAACATAGAATAAAATAAAACAATCTCTCAAGCAAAAAATAATAATTATTATCCAAATAAGTAACTATAAGGGCCGATATATCGGATATTTCATCTCGGATATCGGCCGATATATCGGCCACGTGGCGATATATCGGCCAATATCGGTCCAAAACGATATCCGGTAAATTTTTGCACTTATCATATCGTTTGGATAAAATACGATATCTCGGCCGATATACCGGTATATCGGCCGATATTTAAAACAATGTTAATGGACGTAGAATTTATCCATAACACTTTGTATGGTTAAGGGTGGGGAACAATCTTTAGCCCAAGTTTAGTTACTATACCTGAGGCGACGGCATTCAACTCCCACTATCAATGATAAACCTGACAATTTTTACCACCAATTTTAGTGAGAGCTTGAAAAATTGAAGTTCTACGCCAGTCGTCATTTTCTTTAGGCTTAGGGTCTGTTTGTTTTGCCGCAAAACGTCACAAGTCGTATGTCGTAAAATGAGAATAGAAAATGTGAACTGTAACAAGAAAATATATGTGTTTTACAGTGTTGGTTGATAAAGTGAAAGTATAAATGAGAAAGTATATTGTGTTTTACGGTGTTTGGTTGATAAAGTGAAAGTGTAAATGGAAAAGTATATTGTGTTTTACGGTGTTTGGTTGGTAATGTAAAAGTGTAAGTGAAAAGTTGACCACAAAATTAACTGTAGCAGTGATTTAAATATTATAAATACTATTAAATTAAATTTACTATTGCAAATTAAATTGTATTAATAAATTTGAGATAAAATATTAATAATCTTAATATTTTATTATAACAATGATATTAATAAAATATTAATATAATTAGTAAAAAATTACTAAAATATTAACTAAATAAATTTAAAATTGTAAGGAAATCTAAAGAACATTAATAAAATTTTAAGAATACTAATAAAACATAAATATTAAAAATCTTAAGAAAAATAATAAAATATAGTTATAATATTATAATATAAAAAATACTTGAAAATTATTATAATATTAAATTTATTATAATATTATTGTAATATTATAAAAATATAAAATTAACAAAGTAAAAATATAATTATAATTTAATAATAAATTATTATTATTATAATGAATTATTATTACAATATTAACATAATAAATATTAATATAATAATAAAGTATATTATAATATTAATAAAGTAATTATTTTTATTAAAAATGAATAATTAAATATATAGTAATTTTATATTAAAGTATAAAATTGTTATATTAATAAAATATTAACTCTAAGAAATAATAAAAAAATTGGTATAAGTATTAATAAAATAATAAAGTATTAAATAACAATATTAAAATTAAAATATTAAATTAAAATAGTAAAATATTAAATATTAAAACAATATTAAAAATAATAAAAAATTAAAGATTAAAAATATAAATTAATTAAATAATTAAATAAGCAATTAAACACTATTAAAAATATTAAATATTTAATAATATTAAATTATATATTGATTATCAAGTAACTGCTTTGAACTGCAAGTGTATTACAAGTTGGATTACATGACCACAAAATTAACTGTAGCAACTGCAAGTCGAAAATGTGAGTATAAAAGTAAGATTTACATGACCACAAATTTAACTGTAGCAACTGTAAGTGGGAAAATAAGAGTTGTATTTTGTAACTTGTTTTTCAGTGAAACAAACAGTAGAAAATGGAAAAGAAGTTTTACGACTTACGATTTGCGAGGTTTTGCGGCGAAACAAACAGGCCCTTAGTCAGAGCACACCTCACCACATTCAGGTGACGGGTAATTTTATCTACATCGTCAACCGACGGAGAGTGCATGCTCATAACACATCCCAAGGTGGCAGCCTGATCAACATCAAAATCATCCTCTCAAACATCTCCGTAAGGGTCATGGACGATTTCATCTAAATTATTCTGGTCACTGTCCAATTGAGTTTCAATAATCAACATTTTTGACTATTCGGACATTATGATGAAATGTGACCATACTCACGTCATTTGAAACATCGAGTCTGTTGAATGGATCTAGACGACTCACCTGTGATTCCTTTGCCTTTGTCTTC
Source organism: Agave tequilana (assembly GCA_038442645.1). Classification (NCBI taxonomy): domain Eukaryota; kingdom Viridiplantae; phylum Streptophyta; class Magnoliopsida; order Asparagales; family Asparagaceae; genus Agave; species Agave tequilana. Next base: position 73,458 of record JAVJIF010007019.1, on the reverse strand, counting down.
GTGCTTAGGATTGGGGTTATTAGGTCCAAATCGAGATTGAGTTTGAGATGGATTAGGTTGATATTTACCAGAGTTCCTGTTGGGATTGTCCCAATAATCGGTGCGTCTAGGGAATGAGGAAACATGGAATTGATCTAACTCCTAGACAACTTGAATAGCTTGCTCTAGCGTATAGATATCTCTCACGATTAACTCACGTCTAAGCTCATCCTCAAGTCCTGAATGAAATCTAGATAAGACTGACATTGGACTCATCCTCACCACATCTTACTAAAAATTGATCAAACTTCTTGATGTACTTTGATGCTAGTCGATTGCCTTGAGTCAAACGTTGCCACTGGTCAAGTAGACGTTTGTACGACACCGACAGGTATTTCTCTTGGAGCTTCAGTTTCATCTCATCTCAAGTTTGAATAGCTTCTTGATGTCTGAGTTTCATCAGTTTCTCAATATTCGTCCAATATTGTCTAGCCTGACCCACCAATTTCATTTTGACAAACCGAACCCTTCTGATATCAGACATGTCATATCAGTCAAAGTAGTGGTCCATGTCAGAAATCCAATCGAGAAAGATTGCGGGATCTAACTGACCATCGAAAGTGGGTGCCTCAAGTTTTATGTTCTTAAAATTCGCTCCCACAAAGTCATTTTGGTCGTTATTCCTAGGGTGGCGAGGTTCAGCATGAGGTCCATTATCACTGACATTGTCGGTAGTCTCACGTTCCCTACTATTTATCAAATCTTGCTTCACGTTGTCCATCCGAGTGGCTGACTTTTCTATGAGTTTGATGAGATTGTCTAGTGCGGATTTCATTTCAGGAGTTGGATCGTGGGGGTGGTACTGTGTTTTACTACGGGTGGTCATGCAACAATGTGTCTAGATGGAAGATGTAAGACACAATGTAAAAAAAAATGAAATAAAAATGATCAAAGAAATACCAACTAATATGAAATCTAATGTAGAATAATCAATAATGATAAATCAACAAGTAGTTCAGTTATGGTATGCGGTAAGTACCCCATTACTCATTTCCATCTAGGCAACAAGAATTTAATTGAAACGATCAGGTACTAAAAATTTTGCGAAATGTTGATTGTTTTAAAGTCCACATTCCGTGCCTAAAGTCAGGAAAAGTTCTAGTGTAATATTCAAATGTAGCAAATAAAGTCAATAGATTCACTCGCTCACAGTTTATATAATGGAACAATAGTTAAATGATAGCATGAAAGATGAACCAATGTGCGCGCAACTGGATGTCTAATAAGATTGGAAAAGTAGCAGAACTGACTGAGTTGGTGATTACCTCAAAATTACCTGTACTGGAGGAGAAAAGAACTCACCACCACACTTTTGGACAGTAGTGCTAGGAGCTGTGAATCTGCTGCCTCGAGAACTGCGCGAATCAAACGCAAATCGAGTACGAAACGGCCTTTGGAAGATGGATGCTGTCTCTAGACTCTAGATTGAGTTGACTCAGTGGAGTTGACTTTGACGAGTTGACTCAGTACTCAACTGGGTTGGCTGAGTTGACTCAGTGTCAACTGATTGAACATGGATCATATGGGCCGAGTCGAGTCAGTAAACCTGTTACCCAAAACCCACTCCAGTTGGGTTATTTAGATCGGGTTGAGGCAAAAAATTTCACCAAAACCCGAGATGGCTTCTTCTCCTCTCGATCGCGACAGAGTTGAGGCAAGGAAATGGAATCTAGGGCTCCGGCGAGCTTCTCCGGTAGATTTATGGAGCTTCGCTGTTTGATTTTGGAGAGGAGGAGATGTCGTCGAGGTCGTCGGAGGGTGGAAATAAGGCAGACTGCGTCAGTGATGAGTTTGGAGGAAGAATCGAGGCCGTCGGAGGTAGATCTCACCGTCAATTTGGATCTTGATGTTGATGAGGGCTTGAAGGACTGCGTGTGACGGTGAAGGTTTGAAGTCGAAGATGGTTGGACGACGCTTTCGTCGGAGGGTTGCTTGAAGGTGGCAGTTGGATCTTGTAAATTTTGGATCTGATGTCGTCGGAGAGAAGAGGCGGAGCTTCGCTGCCTGATTTGGAGGCAGAGAAGTCGTCGAGGTCACAGAGATGGCGTTGACGAAGTCGGTGAAGGTGGAGCTTTGTCGCGTGGAGGCGGAGGTCGGAGAGCCTTCAGGGGAATTTTGATGATCTTTTTTTTGAATTTCGACTGAAAATTCAGTCGAATTTGGAATTTTTTTCCTAGGGTTTGCGAGTTTTGTGGAGGGAAAGCAGGATTTTCGGCTCTGATACCAAAATGATGTGGAATCAGATACCAAATAAGAGAATTTAGAGTTTTAGATATGATCACAGGTCGCAATCTTGGATCTAGGCTTCACCACTAGTTGAATCAATAAAAATAGACTGAATCAAAAACATAAGTAAAGCTTTTTATCCAAATATTCAATTTCTTTATTCATCAAACTGAGTCTTTTAAATAGACCCTTACAGAAAAGAGTTTCACCACATAACCGATGTGGTACTAAATACTGGATTAAAAAAAACAATATGAGATAAAAGAAGGCTCGATAAACTAGACCTAATCAGGACTCCTCAAACTGACTCAAACGAAGTCAGATTAGACTGAACGAAAAAAAACGAACAGAATAAAATATGGACTATACGATCCTCTAATAACAACAACTGACTTATAAACAACTAGGGCTCAAAACCAAGCCCAAAATGGTGCTGATGTGAATGATGACGACGCTGATTTGTACGTAGAGGAACGGTGTGATGCCCCCATCATTTTTTGTAAGTTTCAACTTACAAATCCTTGGTAGTATGAGTTAATGCAAGTCCTAAATCAATAATTGAATAATACCACAGTATTGTGGATGGAAACTAGTAATCTCTAGAGGATTATGACAACAAAAGCAATCTCTAAAGGAAGAGTATGAGGACCAATGTCTTTGGCACTCATTTTTGAAGACCCTTTATGGTTTTAGATTGTGTATATGGTTTAAAAAATATACCTTGTGCGGCTGTGCCCTTCGAATATTGATTGGTCTTGAACAAAATAGTTTATAGCTTTCTTCATTCAAACGAAAGGAATGTGCTAAGAAAGATCACAAGGAGCACATGGGCCTACATGATTGATGTGGTAGGGCACTTGTATAGTGTTCATAAAGATGACTGTACAACAACAACTAAGCCATTTGTCCCAAGTATTTGGGGTAGGCTACATGAACCAAAAGAGAATTACGCCGGATCGAGCACATGGATCAACTTTCTCCACTCATTCCAATCGAGCAGTATGCCTTCACCAAGACCTTTAGCCTCTATATGTTGTCGTATTACCTCCATCCATGTTTTCTTCGGTCTCTCCTGCGCTCTTTTAACTTGCCTTAAATTGATACGCTCTACTCGTCGGACTGGCGCATCTGTAGGTCTACATCGCACATGACCAAACCATCTAGGCGGTTTTCTCTCATCTTCTATTCTATAGAAGCTACACTTATTTTAGTACGAATATCCTCATTTCTCACCTTATTTCTCCGCGTGTTACCACACATCCAACGAAGCATGCGCATCTCTGCTACACTTATCTTTTGGGTAAGATATCTCTTTATAGCTCAACATTCTGTGTCATATAAGAAAACTGGCCTAATAACAGTCTGATAAAACTTTTCCTTCAGCCATAACGGAATGTTACGATCACATAAAACTCTTGTTGCGCTTCTCCGTTTCAACCAGCCGGCTTGGATCCTATGGTTGACATCACTATCGATCTTCCCATCCTTTTGAATAATAGAACCCAAGTACTTAAAATGACTGCTCATCAATATTTCTTGTCTATCTAGTCTCACAATACTATAATCTCAGATTCCCTGTTTACTGAATTTACACTCCATATACTCTGTTTTGGCCCCACTTAATCTAAAATCTTGAGATTCTAGAGTTTGCCTCTATAACTCCAATTTGGCATTTACTCCAACTCTCGTCTCATCGACTAGAACAATATCATCAGTAAATAGCATACACCACGGTATCTCATCCTGAATAGCTCTAGTAAGCTCATCCATCACTATGGCAAATAAGAATGGACTCAATGCAGATTCTTGATGCAATTCAATTTTGATAGAAAAATCGCTTGTTATGCCTCTACAAGTTTTGACATTTACCACTACTCCATCATATATATCCTTGATTATGTCAATATATTTGATGGGGACTCCATTTTTCATCAATGTCCATCATAATACTTCTCTTGGCACATTATCATAAGCTTTTTCTAAATCACTAAAGACCATATGCAAATTTCTCTTCCTCTCTTGAAATCGCTCTATAAGTTGACGAAGCAAATGAATAACCTCTGTCGTCGATCGCCCGACTGAACCCAAATTGGTTCTCTGATATTGTAACATTCTGCCTTAACCTGTGTTCAATTACCCTTTCCCAAAGCTTTATGGTGTGACACATGAGTTTTATTCCACGATAGTTTAAACAACTCTGGATATCACCCTTGTTCTTGTAAAGAGGTACTAAGATACTCTTCCTCCACTCATTTGACATCTTTTTATTTAGTTAGATCTTGTTAAAAAGCTTTGTCAGTCATCTCACGCCCGTCTCTCCTAAGTATCTTCATACCTCAATAGGAATTCCATCCGGGCCAACAGCTTTCCTTGACTTCATCCTCTTCAAGGTCTTTTTAACTTCAGATTCGCTAATTCTGCGCATATAATTATGGTTCATATCCTGGCACTGAATGGTAAGGTCATCTAAGTCTTGAGTAGAACTATCATTGAACAATTTGTCAAAATACTCTCTCTATCTTTCTTTGATTTCTTCATCTCGAACTAAAATCTTCTGATCCTCATCTTTGACACACCTCACAGTACATTAGTCTCTAGTCTTTCTCTCGCTTATTCGAGCAATTCTATATATATTCTTTTCAACCTCTTTGGTGTCCAACTTCTCATACACTTCTTTGTAGACTTTAGCTTTTGCATTCTGAACAACTTTCTTAGCCTCCTTCTTGGCTAGTTTATACTTCTCAAAATTCACTCAATCACAATTTTTCTTTAAATCTCTATAAGAGTCTCGTTTGATCTTAATGACAACTTTTATCTCTTCATTCCACAATGATGTATCCTTACATAGTGGAGCACCACACCGTGACTCACCAAATACATCTTTAGCTACTCTTTTAATGCGGCTAGCATTTTTGTTCCATGTTGTATTGGGATCATCTTGGGCTTTTCAAACTGCTTCATGTACTACTCGATCTACAAAAACTCCTTGGTTACCTTCTTTTAGCCGCCACCACTTAATCTTAGGATCTAACTTACGTTAATATTTCTAAATCTCCTTCTAATCCGGGCTTCTAAAATTAAGAGTCTATGTTGGTTTACTACACTTTCACCCGGTACTACCTTACAATCCATATAACCTCTATCTACTTTTTCAGTTAAAAAGAAATCTATTTGGCTCGCACTTGATCCACTTTTACAAGTGATCAAGTGAGACTCTCTCTTCCTAAATCAAGTATTTGCTAGGATCAAATCATATGACAAAGCAAAATCTAGAATCGAGTTACCTGGTTCATTTCTTTCCCCAAAATCAAATCTTCCATGTACACTATCAAACCTATAACGACTAGTTCCTACATGGCCATTGAGGTCACCGCCTATGAAAAGTTTTCTCTAATGGGTATGCCTTGCAAAATCTCATCTAAATCCTCTCAAATTGACGCTTAACTCATCAAGTCCTACTTGTGGTGCATAGACATTAGTAACATTAAACATCTCTCTACCTAAAATAAGTTTAACGAGTAAAATCCTATCACTCTTTCTCATAAACTTCACTACATCCTCAAGCAATTGTTTATCTATGATCACACTTACCTCATTACGATTTCTATCTCTACTAGTATACCAAAGTTTATAACCCCAAGACTCTATAATTTTAGCTTTTTCACCTACCCACTTAGTTTCATGCACACAAAAAATACTAACATTCCGTTAATCATAGCATCAACTAACTCTGCTAATTTACCTGTAAGAGAACCTATGTTCCATGATGCTAACCTAATCCAATTTTCATGAGTTAACTTTTTTACCCTCACCCGCTCATAAAAGTGAAACCCTTGCTCATTTGACACCACATCCGGGCGCCGATGTGGCGCGTCATTTCTGAACGACGATCTAGTAACCCTTGCCCACTTTTCACTACACCCGGGCTCCGATGTAGCGCGTCGCTCAGTAGGGAATGTCCCAACGAAATTTAGTTCTTGGTTCATGTTCATAGTATGTGACAATGTTTTACGTTGGCTGTCACAGGCCTACCACAACCCTCCTCCTTTATCCTGGCTTGGGACAGACAGTGAACGGTACGCTGGCGGAGTTTCATAAAGATGATGTAAACATGATAAATAATTTTCCTTTGTTTTTGGTGTATGTTTGTTGGGTTTCTTCTTTTTCTTTTTGTGGTGGTGGTGGTGGTTGCGCGCGTGTTTTTTTTTTTTTTTTGGGTGGAGGGGGAGGGGGGGTGTTTTTGATTTATCTTTATTTTGTGCTTTAGAAGCTTGATTGAGCTTGAATAATCGATTTGCCTTAAGGTTATATTTCATAGTTTGATTGAGGGGGAACAATCGATTTGCCTTTGAGGTATATTTCATTTGTCGATCCGAGGGTTATAATCTGGTAATATCAAAGCGTAGAAGGGTCGATTCATATTTCATGGATGAGGTAGGAACCATTTAATTTCACGTAGACAAATATAAATAATCTGAATCATCTATTGATGAATACAACTATTGAAATTACTTTTGGAACTGTGAGCATATTATCTCTTCTATAATGGTTTTGACATCCTTTTTGCAGGAGGCATTTTCTACAATGTCCGCCAGGCTTGTTGAGCAGGCATTTTGAAAAGCTTATCCAGTGTGATCCGCGCCTAAGCTCACTGAGTCGGCAGCCAGAGATTGTCTTAGAATCTCCCTATTTTGAACCACGCTGTTCTGTTTTTGAGGATCAGAATGAATCTAAATGCCTTGATGATCTGAAGAATGGATTTGGTTCCACAATGTTGGGGTTCCAGGATTCTGTCGCACCTGGTGCTACTCAATTAACGTCAACTAAGAATGAAACAAGGGCTCCTCTTGGTAGAATTCTGGACAATGTGCCACGGGAAACTCTTTCACCGAGCTCAGGTATTTGTAAAATCATTCCCCCCTAGGCCTTTTTTTCCTTATATTATATATTCTGGGTCCATTGATGCTCTTCCTGATTATTCATGTTTAATAGATTCTTTCAAGAAATTTTCTGAGGTCTTTGGATAGTTGCTGACTATCTTCACTGTACTACATATTCTTGGAAAAATAGAAAAATGCTTTGTATTCATCTCACATGATTGGTTCAGTATTGGGCTGTTTTGCCTTTTTTATCATCTACCATGAATCTTATGCACGTTGGTGACAGACACCCCTGATTTAGGAATTTCCATATTTTCTAGCGGGCTCACCCTTCTAATTCCCCCCCCCCCCCCCCCCCCCCCCCCCCCCCAACTAAAAAAAAAAAAACCCACCACCACCCCCCCAACCAAAAAAAAAAAAAAAATTTATCTGCTATTTATTTGTAGTAGCATGCTTGTCTATTGTCTGGTCATTCGTGAAGTCATGACAGCCAAGTACTGTACAGACTTTTTTCTGCAGATAACCAACCCCCCCAACCAAAACCCCCTTCGTTGGTTGACATTGTGGCTTGAAATAAGTGACTGTTCAGGCTTTCAGAGTCTTCTCTGTTACTTTTAAAAGGTATTCCATAGATGTTTCTCAGCTGTTAACTGTTATTTAACTATATTTCAGTGATGGACACTCGGGTCATAGAAGAGAATCCAACAACTAGTGGAACAAAAGATCTGAATGATCCAAGAAGGTGGGATCACATTAAAGTTCCAGGGCTTCGGTCATCCATGTCCATGAGCGACCTGGTGAACCACATTGGACACTGCATCACTGGGCAGACGACTCCTGGCAATCCGCTCCTACCAAATGACACTTCACTGAACAAATCTATGCTGGAAGAGCTGACGCACTACCTTCTTAGTGATTCCCAAGTCACTTCCGCTTCTGATGAACAATCCCTCATGACGAGGGTCAATTCCCTTTGCTGCCTCATCCAACACAAGGACCAGGCGACTGCTCCAACTCTTCAGACAAATCACGAGCACCTTGCAGCAAGCGATGATGACTCCTCTGATGATGAACAGGTAGTGGAAAGGAAGCCACTGCTTCATGTTTCAGATGGGGGAGAGGAGTCTAATGACGCTTCTGGCTGCAGACCGCCGAGCATGTCAAGAAAGGAATCATACGGTGAGCTCTTGATGCATCTCCCTAGGATTGCATCGCATCCGCAGTTCTTGTTTAACATTGCTGAGGATTCCGAAAACCAGGCCAGATAACCTTATCGGCCTATCTGTATACATTTTGTCTGTGAATAGAACTCTGTAGGTCTGGTTTTTCGGAAGTGGTTAGGGTTAGAAATTGCCGGTATGACCCCACGTTTAATCCATTTGGATGGTGTAGTATGTTGTGTTTTGCTTTTGTTTATGTTGTACAACTGGCAACTTTCGTTAGTGAGTGCTTGTGAAAATTTCTGGGTGTGTTCTTTTGTTGGCTATCAGGAAAATTGTGTTTGCTGAAACAGGGACCATCGGAAACTGCTATGCAAATCAATTGCATTGCTGGTACGTGCACTGAGTGTCATGCTGGGTACTCAGTTGCTATGTGCATGATTCATCCGTCGGTACAACACAAACGTTGCTAGATTCAAGTTGTATCTTCTAACTGCGGAATACAAACATCATGTTGCTCAGCTTGACACAAAGCATTTTGAGCTACAGTTTCCAGGATTGAGAACCACAATTGCCAAAAGAAGTCGACAACTGAGGAAAAGAAATTTGGAGCAACGAATACATAGGCCTAGACCTCAAGAACCTGCTCCAGCAATCAGACAGTGTCGATAACACACCATTAAAACAATATATACTCTGTAGAGCAAGCACAAGAAAATTTTGGAATTTTTTTGTTCTTTTTTCTCCTATCTATGAGCATGAATGACATTAATGGAATTTAAGAATATTCACATCCTAACTTGCATGAGGTCAGGAGGCGTGGTAGTATGTACACGAGAAGTATAGTCTACATCTGTACAAAAGACGGTACCCCCACCACGAGTCTATTCATAATATTTACACTTATATAACTATACTTCATTGCAGCCGCGGGTAAGAGATCAGGAAGGAGATGAACGGGTGGTGTCGGGCAGCATCGCAACTGTCACTATGAAATATTCACAACCAGCAGGAAGGCCATGTACGTCAACGCAAACTGGAGACAGCCGGTTGCTGCAGCCTTCAGAGTTCATGCTGTCCGCCTTGGCTTCCATCTCGGTCCTTGAGGATGTTGGCAGCCTCACGATCCTCCGCTCAATGTGCACGATCTGCCCAATTATGTATGCTGGTCTTCCAGAGCACTGTGCGGTGAAGAGGGCTACAGATTCTGCTGAGAGGTAGTAGTTCGAACAGTTCCGGTGGATGGCCTCGTAGTGTCCGGCAGAGTTCAGAACAAAACAAGCAAGCTCATGGACTTCCAGAGACACAAAAGATATCTTTTCCTTGTTTGCCTGTTACATAAGACATCGATAGGTCACAGGTGAACCCAAAATGAAAACTAAAAAGCACAAGCCAACAAGTATGTTCTTTAACATCCCTTATTTCGCTTTATTTTTAGTTACTTCTACGTTTACCCAAAAAAATTCTATAATCATATTGACCAAAATCAACAAAATCTATATCAAACCGTGATAATGGTGTGTTCCCCGGTAAGCACTGAACCCTAATCTCAAACCTGAAATTGGTGGCAAACAAGTAAGGAGATGATTCAGGGGAACCAACCTGCTTTTCAAGCTGATGTTTCGTGTATAACTTTTGACCTGCTCGGTCTTTTCTTCCAGTGCAGCTTCAGCTCTCGAGCACCGTTCCAGAAGCTCAGAACGATGACGGGACAAGACACCCACTTTGTCCGAAAGAACCTTAATAGATAATCGGAATTCTGCAGTGCCATCATCTTCATCCTCGCTACCAGAACTGCAAAATATAATACAGTATAAAACAGAAACTCAATGGATGAAATCATATAAAACAAATCATGACGAGTTCAAAAATAATCATTCATCATGATAACTGATGCAAATAATCCAAATAAAAATATTATACGAAGGTATGGGTTTTTATGTATAAATAAAATAATCAATTTGTATAAAAAATATATAATCAGTATGCATGGCTTTTTAATGTCAGCCAAAGGGCAATAACATATCAGGTTTTGAAGTATCCAGTACGACATAAACCTACAACATCGGCTCATATTGCCGACATGGCCAATATTGACGTCTGAAAATAATACTAAAAACAATTAGCCGATACCAATACCAATACTAATACTGAGATTTTAAACGATTGTAGTTTGCTTTCAGACAAAATAGTCAAATATATATCAGAGATTGTTAACGAACTATTTTAGCCAAAAGTAAAAGCATATGAGTTTAGGGCCAACAATGTATGCCAAGCAACCTTGACACATCAGGAAAAGACTGGTAGAAAGATGCTCGCTTGAAAAAGCAAAATAAATGAATTCCAATAATGGGGTTTCAACCAATGAATTCTTAAAACCTCTGGTGCTCTCTCATGTCCCTGATACTCATCATATAACCATTTTGCCTAAAAAATCAAGAAAGTTTAACACTTAACAGTCATTCCATGGTGTTTGTTCAATTAAGCAACAGGTTGAAAAGAAGCAGAAGTTAAATAGAGTTCCTAATGAGGTGAGATATTGCATATGTGTATGTGCAATTGTGCATGCGTGTCTGACAACGCATGTGCACTTTTCATCTATATGCATGTGGGTGGGTGAATGGGCTGTCTTCGCATATAAAGAGGAATGGACATCTTTAAAATTTCCCAAGGATTCACCCTATTTGCACCAGTATAACAAGGATGCTTATTACTTACCTAGGAATTCCATCACCCATGCAGTTCTCAAGGAATTTTCAGTAATATGAACATTAATATAACTAAGAACAGAAGATACTTTTCATTCTGTTATGATGATAAAAAAGATTAATACAAGAATGTTTCATTAGTGCCTCCTTAATTTTCCCAGAGGATCACCCTGTCCACAAGGCTTCCCCCTCCCCTTTCCTCTTTCTAGATGCTGGGTAGAAAGAGAATTAAAAAATTAATTTACTGGGGAAGTATAATTTCCCAGGAATTTCTCATGCCCACCCATTTTTTTTCAGAATGTTGGAGTATAAGAATGGCCACAACTATAAATAGAAGCATTCATTCTCATTATGTTGGGAAAAAAGAAAATCTAATGCAACAGTTGTTTCTGTAGGACCTGTATGTAAGTGTTGATAATTTTGGCATCTCCAGTTTCACACCAAAATTGATTTGAACCAACAGTACATAAACCTATTCCTAGCGCATGTGTGAGCAAGTGATGTGGTTAGCAATGACGCTATCAATTGGCAAATGTAATGACCGTAAAATAAAAAAATTTAAAAAAAATCAGTGGTCACATTAGCATTTCTCCTAGAACGTATCCTACATATGAAACAACATAGAAAAAATAACTAACTAATTTGAGCTGATGATTTGCAAAGATCAACTAAATGTTCAATGATAGCACATGGCATGGCACAAAAATTTAGAATCACAAGAATACCTGGCCAAAGAAAGAGCTAAAGAGCGCAATGTGTCTGCAAAATTGGCCACTCCAAATTGTGCAGTGACACAACTACGGAACCTTTCAAATAGACTATGCATTCTCAAAGCACTTGTACGAAGAGCACTATACTCAGAGGCTCTTCGATCAGCGGCACATAGATTTGCGCGCGCTTCTTCTCTCGCTTCATGCAGACAGTTCTCCAAATGTACACAATTCAACTGCTTAGAAGATAATAAATAATAAGAAACATCAGCAAATGTCCCAAAATGATGGATAACAAATTAAATAAAAATAAAACAAGAGTGCCAACCGATATATTAACATAGACATCTAACAGAATGTTAGCTGAAATTACAAACTGAAAATTCTAAGCAGTAAAATAAATTCCAGTGCACCTGAAACATGGGGAGAAATTGGTAGGAGGGACCAGACAATGCAATATCACAGTTGCAAAGCACTCACATTTGTGTGAGGCACCACACAGTTGGCACACATATGAAACCCTTCGAACCCTATACACATCCTTACATTGACGTCCATGTCAACCATGATAAAATGGGGTGCGCGCACTTTTTTTTTGTGCAAGTATAATTTGCATATACAAATTATTCAGGTTATCTCAGTTAACAGTCATTACCTAGAATTGTTAATTAGATGTCACAAGGAAAATCAGTGGCTTGGCAATTTAATGCACAAATCCATCCACAAGGCTTGATGAAGCATTTGCAATGTAACTGCTTGAATTTGACAAATAGGATACGTCTTTTTTTAGCTCTCACCTCCCTTTTTTAACCTTAGGCACTTTACTTTAAGATGCATGATAGAAATTTCTATACAATTATCCAACATGCAATCTGACTTTTGCTCAGAAAGAAACTTCACGGGGGCATTTATCCAAAAAGAATGCCACAACTTACTCGCACCGGTGATAATCCATAATGCTCGTTCAGTAATGTGCAATTCTTTAATTAAAGATGTCCTTTTAGATATAGAACAACAACAACAACAAAGTCTTTATCCTAATTTTTGAGGTTGGCTAATCTTTTTCTTCCATTTAGCTCTGTTAAGGGTTATAATATCTCCTCAATAACACGAAGTATTAACGTATCCTTCTAATTGCCTCCATCCAACTTCATTTAGGCATCCTTCTAGTTCTCATTGCCCCATTAACTATGACCCTATCACTTTTCTTAATTAGCACATTTATTAGTGTGTACTTCACATGCTCAAATCATATCAACCGATTAAGAGCAACCTCTACCTTTATATGGATACACTCATTTCTTATCCTATATTTTAGTGTATTACCATTCATTTATCTCAGCATTCTCATTTCTATTACACTCATTTTCTGGACATATTGTTTCTTAATTGATCCCAAATAACAAAAATGAGCACTCTGGGTTATTTCTTGACAATCAGCATGTATTGTGTGTTCATGGCATAGAAAAGTCATAAGGTATTCATCTATCAAATCTAAACATTTAAAGATACAGGTACAATCTGAAAGCAATATTGCGTCTACTTTCATTTACTAATCATCTACTCAACCCAAACAGCACAAATTGTGAGAATCAAGAAAAGAAAAGAAAAGAAATCTCCATGATCATTTTACAAGAAGTAAAAGAAAACGAAAAAGACTCGCAGATTTTAAAAACTATAAATTCTTAAACTCAGAAAGAAACACCAAAGTGGACTTCTTTGATCTATTACATAGACAGTGATGGAAGCCAACCGGGATTTAATTTTGGAAGACTGTAAGAAAAGCATATGTGATTAATTTTAACCAGCTACAGTTTGTGTAGTGCATGCATGCGGCAGTGGCAATGTTTCCACTACATTTGACAGAAGAAAAGAGTAAAATAAGTGACGTAATTTACCACCCAAGAAAATTTTCCTGCATGCTAAAAAGTCTTAAAGCCTTTTATCAGTTTTACCTGAGATTCATCAAGGAGAGTCCGGCTAACTTCCATTCTCTCATAACAGATGTGACCTCCTCCACAGCGGCTTTCAACTGCTTTTCAGTTTCAATGAACTGATTTGACTTGTCTGCCAGGGCATTTTGCAAGTCCAGTACAAGACCATCCCTTGTTTTTGACTCCAAGCAAACTTCAGCTGCAGCTCCACAAGGTAACATGTCCAGAGCATCCCTAGCGCTGCTACCAGAACTGTTTGCTGCTGTCATCATTTTCACTTCCCTGTTTGCATCTTCAGCCAGGTTTTTGTCTTCATGACCAGCTTGGTGGTTGTCACTATCATCTTGTTGCTCATCCCGAGATGTTTCCTGCATTGATGCATCCATAAAATTGCGGGAAGCATCAACTGACTGCATGTTCACAATACCTGATAGATCTTGCATGTTTTCATCTCCACCTTCTCCAGGGTTGCTTGTTTGCCCAGTTGCAAAATCATGTTTTGGGTCAAGTGCAGATATAGAAGACGCCTCGTCCATAGAAACAGTTGATATGCAAGGCATTTGAGTTTCACCATCCCCAAACATACCTTCCCTGTAGCCATCAGGCTTGAAGACGGAAAGGACTGATTCAGATGTATCCTTGGCTGAAAGTTTTTGCCCTTGCACATACTGATTCTCTAATATTTGTTCAAGTTCCTGAATGCGCTTCTCATATAAGGGGCATTGAGCCTGCTTCACATTCAGCAAAGACTGAAGATGCTTAATATACTTATCTTTTGACTGCAAAGCTTCAGCTGTCTTTTTCTTCATGACCTTCAACATTTCATCTGGTTCACCTTTGTCAAATGGGTCATACCCAATTCCAGCATTAAAAGTACAGATTAGGGCAATTGCCGAAGCTAGTTCAGCTTTCAACCGAGCATTCTCAACTTCAATTTACTAGTTCCAGCAATATTTACTGATTCACAATCCTCAAGAAGCCCATCAAATTCATCCTCCAAATGGGTATCTAGAGCATTTTCTTCAGATTTATTGAAGTTACAGCTCTCACTTGATGTGGCTAAGTAGCTTTTTAGTAATTGTTCTCACCACTCTTCAAAGGCAAGCCTACAGAAGACTGGGGAGCATATCGATCCATATCAGCAACATCAATTTCCAGTAAATTTGTATCAAAAGGAGCTATATTAACATCACATTGACTAGGAGAATCAAAAAGCCCCATTGTTGCTAATATGTCTTGTGGTATGTACTTGCTCCAAGCTTTATAAAAGCCTTCCCTTCTCCTCAGCTCAGCCTCTCTCTCAGTCGCAAGCCTTTCTGCCAGCTGTCCAGCTAAACCCATATACAACTTCAAAGATGACTTTCTTTTAATTACTTCGGCAAGGCAAGCTCTATAAGCATGACCAACTCCATTGACAAACTTTAGATTTTCAAATTCCTTCTCCTGATGTCCCATTACCTCTTCAAATGCATGAAGCTGATTCATCAAGCTTTTAATGTCGCACTGAACAGATTTTACTTTTTGCATAGAGACATGCACCAACAAGTTCATACCATCTTTCTTCCCCTTGCATCTATCTAGAAACTTGGATATTAGATTATCACCGTTCTGCACTTTTGGAAGATGATTCTTCTCATGAACATAATACATAGGACCAAGAGCAGAAACTGCATCGTGAGGACGAAGTGAGGCAGATAATTGGCGGTTAGCAAAATCATCCACTAGTTTCTTGACAGTTTCAACATCTTTGCTGCATACAAGCACATAGGGACAAATATCTGCCATTAATCTTTAGCATAGAAGAAAGGTTATAGATGTATGCATGGAGAAAAATATACTAATTTGCATGAATGGAACCTGAAAAAAATTAAAATATAACAAGCAAAAGATATAAATATTTCAGGTACTCTCTTGATGGAAATCTTCTCAAAGAAATGTCAGTTCTTAGAAAGGAAGTAAATATCATACATAATTACAAGACCGCACTTGTATTAGTAATAAACCACTCACACTCAATATCTGTACCATGTGACTCGTTAGCTGTCCTTATCATAAAGCAGAAAGGCAGGCACACCATACGCACACACTTTGATAACACATCTATTGGGAAAGGATTTAAATATATCAATAGAGATAAGCCAATAACTAATAGGCAAATATACAAATAAATCACAATCAAAATCAATCAAATTTAGCTATCTTTCTATAGGTAGCTAGAAATCTAAACATTAAATGTTAATAACGTACACAAACCATCTGAAGATGAAAAAAGGGTATTCACTTTGAGCTGTTGTTGGAGCGGAGTGGAGTATGGAATGACCTCTGTATGATCTCTCCTACACAAAATGGTTTGCTCTAGCAACAGAGACTCAGATAAAAGCTTTAAGCCCATCACCAATCTCTATGGTAAACATCTAAACAAATAAAAAATGTCAAATGCCTTAGGTCCATGTAACTCCCTCACCCAACCCTAGTAATATTTTGATAAACACTTGAGATCACAGCCAAACTCTTTGATTAACACTTTAACCCAACCACAGATCTCTTTGATAAATGCAACAAAGAAAAAGCCAAAAGCCTGAGATACATATAACTTACACGGAAGTTGAGAAAACTGTCACCCAAGCTACTTTGGTAACAGTTCAGCAGTTAAAAAAAAATGACTTCTGCACATCTAAGTGCAGAGAAATTCTTTTGGATAAGAGCCACCCAGAAAGGACTCATCTATAATCAAAAGCAATGCTAAAATATGCAACTTCCGCATTTATTATGAAACGTTGATTTTGTCGCCACTTAATCCATGGGTTAAACATGTTGGAATTTCTTGAAATTTTTGTTTGAATGTAGTTAATGGATATTATATCACATCAAATGGAATAGATTTTCCATTAGAGTTTGCTATTTTTAAGGGAAATTCTACTCACACCCATCCTCTTTACTGTCTACACCCACCCCGAAATTTTTTTTTTGAATTACAATTTTACTGATAGATCAAAAGTCTATAATACCCTCTCTTTTTCCCCCTCTCGTTTCCTCTCCAAGTGTTTTCATTATTTTTTTCTGCACCCCATACCAAAATTCACTTCTAATCAAAACAAAAATGCGGAGTCACATCTTGTAATGAAAGAGCTAGAGGGGACCATAAAAATTTATACATAAAATCTTTGATATTACAAGCCAAACATATCAGTATAGTGATGGCGCTGAAAATTGAACAGAAGTCATTCATAGAGTTAATTAACAGAGGCTTCCTTTGTTAAAGGGAAATTGTGTTTCATATGGATATGATATAATTTAAATCAAAGTGACAATATGACGATGAAATTGTCTTTGATAACTTTTTTCAAATACCGGTCGATAGCAAAAAAAAGAAAAGAAAAGAAACGAAACAAAGGTGGCAATGAAATGGTCAAAGGATAGTGATTGCATGGATGCAAGAGCCTAAAACATGTTGATGCATTCAGTTGAACGATCGAGCTCGAAACTGATCCCATCGATCGCCAGCTCCACACTTGGTGATGCGAGCATCACCACACACTTGGACCCACTGCGCTCATGTCACGCACGTGGGATCCACATGTCTGCATATGGGTGAGCCTATTCCTTGGGGCGATGTAGAATTATATATGTCCTGATATTTATTTCGGTTTTCTTTGCTGATAAGTGCCGAACAGAACATGTTTTCTTTGATGGAGCTTGTTTCGATTTTCTAGAGCTTGTTTCAATTTTCTTTGTTAGAGAAGGAAATAGAGGATGGGAGCTTTTCTTCGAAGAGGAGGATGGGAAATTTGCTTCGACGAGAGGGAGATGGAGAGGGCTTTGTTGATGATGAGACTTGGAAATGGAGGCAGTCTAATGGAGTATGCTGGGGAAGAGACATATTAGGAAATGCCAAGGATTTTGTTTTGATAGACTTCAGTGAGTAATTTAAATCTAACTGATGATAAGAATCATAAGTGTAGCGGTCAAAAATATGACGCCTTGTTAGATTGTGACACCTAGCAAAAGATAGCGGTTCATGGGACCACTGGATTACTGCTCGGCCAATGGATCATGCCCGTTCACCTGACTCCCGGTTGGTTACAGCTGATGGGCACATGGAGGTTATAGAAGCAGATCTGGGGTTCAACTTTCACCAGTCAACACACCCCCGACTGTTACACATCACGTGTAACCAATTACACCTGGGACGTTACGCACGGATATGATCATGGGCAGATCCTAAGAGCAGAAATCTCGGAGGTCACGACTCAGTTCACTGACGCTCAACTATAAAAATTGATCCCCTCCTTCTGTATAAGAGAGGGGACCCAAGAGAATCAGATCTAAGTTCAGAGCACCCACTGTAATCTTTTTTCATCAGTGAAATCTCTCTCTTTGCATCGTGATTTTCCCCATAGCAGGTTTTTCACGTAAATTTCTGGTGTTTGCGTTGTATTCTCTCTTCAAAACCCCATTACAAATTAAGTGTAGATAAATTCCCCC
The DNA here is from genome assembly GCA_038442645.1 of Agave tequilana. NCBI lineage: Eukaryota > Viridiplantae > Streptophyta > Magnoliopsida > Asparagales > Asparagaceae > Agave > Agave tequilana. The sequence continues at coordinate 55,316 of JAVJIF010007019.1, read as the reverse complement.
GAGGAATTTACCTTTACAGTTTGGTGCTTTCATTGAGAGCCCTGAGTCAACACTCATAATTCTCCCATCCCTAAACAAGGTTCTCAATATCGGATATCGGAATCGTATCGGATGGGGGTTTTTCATATCGGATATCGGATATCGGGGGAGATATCGGGGATACGCGCGCATATCGGGCGTTCATATTAGACACTATATATAATGAAATATGATAATTAAGAGTTGGTTTAGGGTCATACATATCATCTATCTTATAAAAATGATGTAATATGCTTGCAGAGACAGTAAAAAATAATATACATTTGCACGCAGTCGTGCAATAAATTCGTTATTTCATACCGGGTGATATATCGGACGATTTATCGGCCAATATCGGGAATTTATCGGGCGATATTTCAAATATCGGCCGTTTTTTGCTGCAAACGATATGGCGAACGATTTTCCCATATCGTATCGGCAGCAGGCAAAAAAGGAGATATCGGACGATATCTCGGCCGTATCGGCCGATATTAAAACAGGGTCCCTAAACCCTCCTCAAGAGGCCTTGTCGATATCAAAGATGGCTCCTTCCAAGCACCTCCAGAGCCACCGCAGCCGACCACGTAAAGCACTTGAAGGAAGCGTTCGCTCTCCTCCAAAAGTTCAATGTGAAGCTTAACCCTGAGAAGTGCATCTTCAGTGAAGCTTCAGGCAAATTTCTCAGATACATGTTCACCCAGCAGGGAATTGAAGCAAAGCTCGACCAGATATCTGCCATATTAGAAATGAAAGTCTCCAACAACCGTCAAAGAGGTCCAGATCCTCAATGGTCGCCTCGTCGCCCTTAACCGCTTCCTCAATAGATCAACTGACAAGTGCAAACCCTTCTTCCTGGCCATCAAGAAGAACGGAGCAGATTTCTACTGAAACGAAGAGTGTGAAGCAACATTCCAAGGTTTGAAGGCTTGGCGTCTCCCTCACTCCTCGCCAAGCCTCTTCCTGGCAAAATGATGTTGCTTTTATCTCACAGTATCCGACACTACAGTAAGCGCAGCCTTGATCTAGGAAGATAAGGGCATCCAAAGGCCAATCTACTACGTCAGCAAGGCTCTGATCAACGCCCAAACAAGGTGCACAAGGATTGAAAAGTTAATGCTAGCTCTCTTCGTTACTGTAAGGAAGCTGAAGCACTACTTCCAATCTTTTCCCGTCATTGTATTGATCGAGTACCCGCTGAGAACTATTGTGGAAAATCCTAAGGCTAGCGGCGGAATTGCGAAGTGGGTCACAAAAATCAGACCACTGGGGATCACTTTCTAGCCGAGAACTTCGATCAAAGGGCAAATTTCCACTGACTGCATCGCCGAGTTCACTTCAAGGTCCCCACCTGGAATGATGGGTCTTGAACGGATGGGTCTTGAACGTAGACAAAGCGTCAAATAGTAAGGGAGATGGTGTTGGGTTAGTACTCATCACCCTGATGGATCCATCATCGAGCAGTTTTACACTCTCGAGTTTCAAACCACTAACAATGAGGCAGAATATGAAGCAGTCATTGTGGGTCTCAAGATGGCGACTACCCTTGGGGTCACGGAGCTCGAAGTACGATGTGACTCACTGCTCCTATTAAGTCAAGTCAATGGAGACTACACTGCCAATAACAATCAGATCGCCAAATACTTAAAGGTTGTCACAGCTTGGAAGGCCAAGTTCTCCCATTGCAACTTCAAACAGGTTCTGAGATTCGAAAATAGCCACACAGATTCTCGGGACACGCTCGCATGGTTCACAGTCGCGGTCTCGTCCGCCGACTCGGCGGGCACTGAGATGGATCGGTCTCGACGACTCGGATCGATATCGGACGATACGCAAAATGCTACATAGAAAGCTTAAAACATTCTAAAAAAATCACGACAAATCTTAAGAAAATGTAGACATCCACATTCATGTATCACATGTCTAAAATATATCACCTAGCACACTAAACATAAAGCAAAAATATAAATACACGCGTCGTCGGTATAAACATATCAAAATAAATGTACAATATAGTAAATTGCACAAACTACATTCATAAATACATGCTAATGTAGTTATTTTCACATTGAATTGCGATGAGACATAAAATCATCATCCTAATGCCGAGTCGACCGAGTCAACTCCGATTCTCGGCCGTCGGTCTCCTTTGAGTTGAGTCGACCGACTCGTGACTCGGACTCGTCTCGGAGCGGGCCGAGACGGATACAACTCGGCCGACTCGTCTCCGACTCGGCCGAGTCTTTGAACCGTGCACGCTCGCCTCGACCGTCGACTTCCAATTTAGGCGCGAAATTCCCATCAAACACATCCCGAAGCCGAGCATTCAAAAGTCTGACGAAGAAATCTTCCGTCTAGATCATTCCCCAGGATAGAGAGATCTCATTATATCCTTTCTCAAAGATGAGACACTCCCCAAAGATAAGGCTGAAGCTCAAAAGCTGCAACATATAGCTACCAGTTACGTGCTCTTTCGAGAACACCTATACAAGAAGTCATACCCCAAGCTACATTATGATCCATATCTGAGGTGTTTCGAGCCAGAAGAAGGCAGGAGTGTAATGTGGGCGATCCACGATGACGACTGTGGGAACCACGCAGGCGGAAGATCCCTCGCTCACAAAGCCATCAACCAAGGATATTACTGGCCCAAGATGTTCAAAGACGCTAAGGAATACGTGAAGAAATACTCACAATGTCAAAGGTTCGCCCCGTCTTCCAACAAACCCAGTGTGGATCTCCACGCTCTACGAAGCCATTGGCCCTTCACGCAGTGAGGACTTGATGTAGTAGCCTCTCTTCCCCGCGCGCAGCCTCAATTCAGATTCCTGTTAGTCGCCACGGATTACTTCATAAAGTGGGTGGAAGCAGTACCTCTCTGACATGACAGGGCAACAAATTGTTAAATTCCTCTGACAGAATATCGTATGCCGCTTCGGGCTTCCTCATACAATTCATCTCCGACAACGAGACTAACTTCACGAGCAAATAAGTAGCGAGCTTCTACTCCAAGTACAAGATTAACCACCGGTTCTTCACTCCCTACTATCCACAAGGTAATGGTCAGGTCGAGATCAGCAACCGTACCATTCTTGACAGTCTATGCAAGAGCCTCGACAAAGCGAAAGGAAAATGGGTGGAGAAACTCTCAAGAGTGCTATTGGCATACAAGACTACCAAACGCGTCCCAACAGGAGAAACTCCGTTTTCGTTGGCTTATGGGACGGAAGCCATCATCCCCGTTGACATCTGCATGCCACACTCCGCAAGAGGAAATTGACCAGGATCAGAACGCCATCCAACTTTGCCTTACTCAAGATCAATTGAAGAAGAGGCAACGAGAGACGCAAATACGCTGTCGCCTATTAACAACAAATCAATGCCTCCCACCACAAGAAGGTGAAACCACGCCAGTTTCAAGTTGGTGACCTAGTTCTCAAGTGGGTCATTCAGAGCATCAAGGAGAGAAATGCGGGGGAAACTCGGGCCAAACTGGGAGGGCCCATACTTCGTGATGGCCAGAGGAGGCAATGGTTCTTACACCCTTTCTGATCGAGATGGGAGGACACTTGGTAAATAATGAAACTCTTTTCATTTGAAGCGTTATTATATGTAACACACACGTTCAATGAAAGTTCATATTGTTTCCCACTTCTCTTGAGTATCTCAAAACAACCTATATCGAGCCTTCACCCAGACGGCTACGTCCTTCTCGAGGTCCCTTGAAAGATAAAACCTCCCACAACGACTACAACGGGTCTTCACCCTGACAGTCAAGTCTATACGAAAACCACCTGAAAAATAGGAAGTCCTCCCTACCGCTCCTACAACATGTGCACGCTAACGACCACACTCCCGAAAAAATCTCGCCAAAAGTCAATTCCAATCATGTCCTAATAGATTAGAATCCGACCAGAAAATGAGATACAACAAAACTCGAATGTTTAATGTCAACAAAATACAAGTTACAAGGGATCAAAACGAGAGAGTTACATCTAGTCATGTCTCCGCTGACCCAGCTTCCATTCCAATTAGCAAACTGGTCTCTGCAACTTGTCATTCTCACGTTGCGCCTCTTCTAAACGAATGCGCGAGAAATCCACGGCATTTTATCGGCTCTGAATCGTTTGAAGTAACTGACGATTCTTGTCACGCGCTTCATCCAACTTTTCCGACATCTCTGAAGGGAAGTCTTGAGTTCCTTCACCTGTCGATGGCACTCCAACGCCTTCTGGGTAGATCAATCCCATTTTTCTGATAGGATCCTCTCCTCCTTGAAGCCAGCCGTCTCGCGCTCCAGTTGCAAGACGAAGTTATTGTACAATCTGACTTCAACCTCCAAAGTGAGTTCGGGGAGAAGACGCCCTCCCAACAGCGCGTCACGCTTCTCGCAGAACAAATGCAGTATGGAACTAGACTCTGGGCTAAGATTCAAATCAGATATCGGCGAGGTATCAAAATCATCCTGAAGAGGAGAGACGTCACCGAGATCTTCCCCAGTGCTGGAGGGATTGCCTACTGATTCATTACTAGGGGAATCCTCAAGTCAGTCTCAACCTCATTAGAATATAAGAAACAATGCCAGAATAAAAAGACAATCTAGAGTTCAAATATTCATAAAAAACTTTACTGATGGCGAGAACTAGATACAATAAAAAACCTTGGAATCTCATACATTTGATACATTTGGATAAAGTTCTTCAGCGGCCTAGGAGCTAGGTCCCGCAATGGCAACCCTAGCAGTCTCATCAGCAGGAGGCTCCTCGACAGCCTCGACGGCAGGTTCTACAGGAGAAATCATGATGGACCCACTAATAACAGGACCCTGGAGAGACCCAGCTGTCATCCCGAGGGCAGAAAAGGGAAGATGGCACGTCAGAGGCCAAAGGCATATAGTCAACTTGATCCCCTTTGACAACATCAGTCTCAAGGAGATACCTCGGTTGTTTTCCTTGTGTTTGATCTCTGTAACCTTGCTCCTACTTCACAAGTTTGAACAAGGAAACCTCCCGAACTTGATCTTCGAGTTCGGCAATCTTCATGTTGGCCTCTACTTTGCCAGCCCGCGCCTGTTCTAAATCACGAAGCAAGCCTTCCTTCTCCGCTTGGAAGTCTTCCCCTTCATGATCGTGTTCGGCATGGGCGTCTTTGGCCAAGCGGCAAGCATCCGTCAGCTGCTCTTGAACAGAATGGAGGTCAGAGTCTTTCTGCTCCAACCTCGAGGACTTCCCCTTGAGCTCCTACCGGAGCTTGGCGAGCTCCACGTCATACTCTTTTTTCGCCCCCTCAAGCTCATTTTGAAGGTTGGCGATGCCGAAATCTTTCTCCCACAGAGCATCCTTTGCTGGCTCAAAGTCTGAACCGCAGACAACGTAACCTGCAAGAAGGACAATCAGTAGAAATCATATGCCCAATGGACAGCAGAAGACAACTAAAACTCACCCGAAAGGCGTCATTCTCTAACGTCTAACTCGGGCCCTCGACAGGACACCTTTAAATTCCTCCTGACATCCCGAGAAAGTTGTCCCATGCGTAGGAACATTCTCCATTCAGAACCCTAAACAAGAAGGCTCCCCGACGGGGAAGGAACCACTGGAAGACAACCAGACGTATTCCCATGGATCTCAACTGAAGGCTCCAAAAGAAGGGCGAATCGTATCCAGAGAAGGCACTTAAAAAAATTCCTCGGGAAGTCGATCCAGCAAGAGTTTCCTGCGTGGGAGGAACAGTCGGGGAGCCTACCTGCTAACGGAGTCGGGCTCAGCGAATTTCTCCTCCCGAGCAGCGCCTGAGGAAGTCTCTTCCCGAGACTTTGTTCCTGATGCCATACCGGGGGGGCCCTCTTCGCCGCCAGCCGTCGCGCCATGATTTCTTCATCAGACCCGTACCCAAATCGGGTCTTCTACAAAACAAGAAATACATTGATCACAACGAAGGCTATCACAAAGGGAGGATATCCAATACAAAGCTGCCCTTACCCGTGGATCAGCCTGGATGGAGACTTTCCGCTTCTAATGAATGAGCACGAACTCGGTCTCCTCCACCTCCTCCTCGTCAGGCTGAACGGAAGGCGTAGTCACCACCTTTTTCGTGGATAAGCCGGTCCTATAAGGCAGCTCCGTGCACGTCGGATCGAGATTTGTTCACTCGCCTTGAGGGAAAAGTCTCCGGGTGCAAAACAACGCTCGCTTCAGCACCTTCCTTCACGGGCGCTTTGACCATCGAAGCAGAGCCTATTTCTTCCTTGGCCACTGGGACATAAGGGAGAACATGAGGCTGGTTCAGATCTAACAACCAGCTCCAATTACAGAACTTGAACCCAACTCAGAGCAGTTTTTGTACCTATTTTCGACCTTTGTCGTTACTGGAATCTCTCTGTGCGCAGGTTTTCCTTCGTTCCATACAGTCTGGATGGGCCCATGATCCCTCTGTTGGGCAATTTCCCAGGCCTCGTAAACACGGATGACAGTTTCGCGCCACCCATGGCCGCTGTCCGCCAGATTGATGATTAAATTCTCGCAACCGGATTTCGCACCGAAGAAGCGAGCATCCTCCTTGGTTTTCTTCTTCGTGTAGAGAGCAGGAAATTCCTCGACCCGACAAGCAACAGGGAGATAAGGTTGCAGAGGGTCTGGAAACTCAGGACAACGCGCCAGACCCCTGCAACCAACTGGGAAGGTGTCATATGATAGTAATATAGTTTGTCATGGGGAACATCAGCCCCAAGGCCAACATTTAAGGATGAAGGTACACACCCCTAGCATCAGGAGCCTTTTTAAATGCGGTGTCAGGAGGACACCACTCTACCTTGGACATTTAAAGGCAGACAGATGCCATACTTCATTAGATAGGCCTCAACCTCCTCCTGGTTACGAAGAGCCTTCTGTGTCAGATCAAAATCCATGGTCGTCCTGGTACGATGCTAGAGACTTCCTTTTCCCTTTAATCTCGGCCATTTAAGAAGAGTGATTGGATTCGCTAGAAGGATTGGGGCAAAGATGAAGAGCAAGAAAACGAAGAGCCTCTGGTTCAAAGAAGATTTGGGGACCAGAGATTTGAAAGACTCCCTCCTTTTCCCTTTTTAAAAGCCCGGTTGATATCATCGTAATGATGGCTCTGAAAAGGCGATCACTTGTTCTTTTACTGAAAAATCCGAACCGTCGCTCGAATCTCAACAACTTCAAACGACGGCAATGAGTACGTCTCGCATGCCGATAAGACTGGTCGAATGACAGTCCCATAAACAATTCAGAGCATTAAATTCAGAGATACGCAAAGATCCAATTTTTTCATCGCACCGACTTCCTCTTTCGTCTTGTAGCGGCAGAAGAAAGGCAGGCTCCGGAACTTGCTTCCCGTTTCCTTCATCCTAAGGCAACTAAGGAAGACTAACTCGGGAAATCCAATCCATTCTCTCCTTCCTGTGTCAAAGCTTCAGAAAGAAGAAATGGAGGGGACATCTGTAACGGTCAAAAATATGACGCCCTGTGTTAGATTGTGACACCTAGCAGATGATAGCCGTTAATGAAACCGCTGGATTACTGCTCGGCGAATGAATCATGCCGTCCACCTGGCATCCCAGTTGGTTACAGCTGATGGGCACATGGGGGCTATAGAAACGGATCTTGGGTTTAATTTTCACTAGTCAATACGCCCTCGACCGGTACACATCACGTGTAACCAATTACAACTGGGATGTTACGCGCGGATATGATCATGGGCAGATCTTAAGGCAAAAATCTCGGAGGTCACGACTCAGTTCGCTGACCCTCAACTATAAAAATAGATCCCTCCTTCTGTATAGGAGAGGGGATCCAACCATCACCCAAGAGAATCAAATTTGTAATAGTCCTGAGTACCCACTGTAATCTTTTTTTATCAGTGGAATCTCTCTTTGCACCGTGATTTTTCACATCGTGAGTTTTCCATGTAAATTCTCTGGTGTTTGCGTTGTTCTATTCTCTCTCTTCAAAACCCCCATTACAAATTGAGTGTAGATAAATTTTTCCAAGGAATTTACCTTTATAATAAGATAGAAAATGATATTTTGAAAAATTTTAGGGAGTGTACAGAGCAAATTATGATAACTTAAAATTGATAAAAACATAAAATTGATAAGTGGGTGAAAAGAGAAGGGTGGGTATAAACAATAAAGGGGGTGGGTGTGAGTAGAATTTCCCATTTTTAATTTGTGGTGATAGTATTTGCATCTCAAATACTATCTATAGTAGCCTAGCCTAACTCATAAATTATTTATCTACTGTAGAAATATTAATTATTAAACCTAACTATATTACATATGTCAATCATGTAGTTCACTGGCAAAACAATGGCAAAAGACTGGTGACTAACCTTAAAGATTGCATGATAATCTCTTGGTCAATAACAAGCTTCTGATGATCATTGGTAAAAACCTCCAATTCCTTGCTATTACCACAGCTCATGCTGGATAACACATTCTCCACCCTTCTCTTCAGCTCCCCGAAACCCATCTTCAACTGTGAAACCTTACTCTCAAACTGCCTATGAGAATTTAAGCAAATCTCTTGCCATTTTCTCAAGTCATGCACCTTCACAAGATCCAACAGGCACTTCCGCCCCTCGGACTGGATCGTTGGGTGAAGCCTCAACGACCACAGCCTCTCCACATCCCTCTCAAAATTAGCCAATAGCTCAGTGTGAACCCTATGCTGCTGTGTAAAACACTTGATAAACTCCAAATATCTCTGCTGCAACCTCTTAAAAGTGTGCTCCAAATTCCCCTGGACAGTGTCCAATGCCCTTTCTTGCACTTTTTGCTCCCTCAACAGCCTCTTGCAAATCTCAAATTTCACACTTGTGCAATCATGGATTGCTTTGGCATAGTTAAAATGATAGCGAAACTGTCTCTCATAAGATGCTAAAGCCTTCAAAGCAGGATCAGAGAAATCATCTAAAGGGTGTGAATCATTCAACGGCGAAGAAGGAGAAGGGATTACAGCATTGGGTACATCAATAACTTCAAGAGGCGGTCGAGGGGAGTCAGCAAGAAGACTAGCTTTGTTAAAAAGAAACACTTCGCGATTAGCTTGAGGAAGCTTGTAATATGCCAATGGCTGCTGAGGGTCCAAATTGATTCTACCACACAATAACAGCTGATCAGCCAATTGAACACATGAGTGTGATTCAATCAACCGCTGAATTGCAGCGACCGGAGCCGAACCATCACAGTCGATCAGAAAGGTGTGCCCGGTTTCAGAATGATTGACCATAAGCTTCTCTCCAAGGAATTCGTCCTCGGTCGTGACCGAGGAGTTTGACATTGTCACCCTCCCCTTCCCCCTCTCCCTTCTCCCCCACTGAAAACTTTAGAACCAAACCTGACCCTCCCCAAACTCATACGAGAGAAGAATCCCCAAGATGTCTTTTTGACGAACACCCAACTCCCCAAAACCCTAGCTCTACCAAACCCACAAAGGAATTCCGCCCAAGCCGCGAAATTCACCAGAACCCACCAACGAGAATGCCAAAAAAAAACCCTAATTTTTTAGCCAAGCACGACTTTTGAGGCGAAAGAGGAGGAAAGGCGGGAGCTTTATAGGATTTCTGAAGCGTGAAAGGAAAACCCACAAAATAGAATCGATCAAAATTGAGAAATATTGCGAGCAACTCTAAGAGAACCGCGTCGCTGGAAATAAAAAGAGGGGAAAAAATGAGGAAGAAGACTTGTACGGAATTTGGATTTTTCTCGGAAGCAATTTCTAAAGTGTGGAACCCTAATCAGTCACGTTTTTATTTTTTAAAAAATTTTGTTGTTAAAAATTTGGAATTTTTGGGAGACGAAGGATGAGAGAGCAAAGAGGAGGAATAGTTCTCCTCTGCAAAACAAAGAAGAAAAAAGGGTTTGAGAAGGAAGAGAACAGCAACGGTTTTGTTCCAGTGATGTTTACATGTTTCTTTTTTAAATTTTATTTTTATATATTTAGATTAGATTAGACATTTATTTCTGGTTTATTGATTGGACACGCCAGCCACAGTTGTGGGTTGTGGGTTGTGGATTGTTTGTTGCCTAATTAACCCATTTTTTTAAGTTGGGTTAGGACTTGGGAGATAATTATCTAGCATGTGCAATGCGCGTGCAGCATTGATCTCCACTAGGGTTTTCTAAAATTAAGAGAGTGGTTAATGATTTTTTTTCAATTTAAGAAATTATAGGTGGTAAACAATTAAATAGAAAGATTAGTTGCATATTATTTTAAAGAGGCTGATTGGATAGTGAAAGCGTGTGAAGGTAGCTAAGGTAATGAGCACGAGTTGGCATATTGCGAATGATAAAGACATAGACAGAGATATGCTCCAGAGAATCTAAGGGGATCCAGTGATGAATTGAATCTAGTACGAGTTGTTATTAAATGACAAATAAACAATCAACGTAATCTTTTCAAAAGATACAACAGAGTGATTATTTTTAAAAAGTTTGTTGCCCAAGTATTAACACACACACACACACACACACACATATATATATATATATATATATATATATATATATATATATATATATATATATATATATTTTAAGTAGGGTTAATCAGCACATGTAATGCATGTGGAGATTTGATCTCTCCTAGGGTTTTCTAGATTTGGTTAATGAATTTTTTTCTCAATTTAAGAAAGTATAAGTGGCAAATAATTAAAATGAGGCGGTTACTTGTGGTTGTTTTAAAAGAGGTTGATTGAATAGTTAGAGCGTTTGCAGCTGATGAAAGCAAATAGACGATCAACACGAGTTATTTTGTCGTGATTGATAAAGATGTAGCTGGAGATATCCTCTAGAGAATTTACGAGCGTCCAATGATCAATTGACAGGGAATAAGTATTAAACGATAAATAAACAGTCAACACATCTTTTCAGAAATACAATGGAGTGGTTGTTTTTAGAAAGTTTGTTGCTAAGTTATTAACGTATATATTTTATAAGTAGGTTAAGAAGACAATCAACACGTGTAATGCACGTGGAGCATGGAACTCCTAGGGTTTTCTAAATTAAGAATTTAGTTAATGGTTTTTATTTCCAATTTAAGAAATTTTAGGTGGAAAATAATTAAAATAAGGGGATTACTTGCAGTTGTTTTAAAAGAGATTGATTAGATAATGAATATTTGCAGCTGATGGTAGCAAATAGGCGACAACACTAGCCAGTCTGTCATTCATGATAGAGTTATAGCTGGAAATAGTTTGTAGAAAATTTACGAGTGTCCAATAATGAATTGTATGCAATACGAGTTTTTATTAAATGACAAATAACAGTCTACACATACTTTTAGAAAGTACAAAATTATTGTTTTTAGAAAGTTTATTGCCTAAGTTATTAGCATATATATTTTATAAGCAGGGTTAGAAGATAATTAGCACATATAATGCACGTGCAGTTGTGATCTCCTAGGGTTTTATAAAATTAAGATTTTGGTTAATGAATTTTTTCAATTTAAGAAATTGTAGGTAACAAACAATTAAAATCGAAGGATTACTTTTAGTTGTTTAAAGATGTTGATTAGATAGTCAAGAGTGTTTGTAGCCGAGGGTAGCGAATGGGCGATCAACACGAGCCAGTCGTGGCGAATGATAGAAACACAGCTAGAGCTATCTTCCAAAGAATCTATGAGTGTCCAATGATGTATTCACACACAATATAAGTTGTTATTAAATGACAAATAAGCAGCGAACATGCCTTTTAAGAAAATACAATAGAATGGTTGTTTTTAAAAAAGTTTGATCAAGAGTCTCGAATAGATAGCTGACATGTTGATTATTGTGAGATCTTCCAAGAAATACTACAAAAGTTGCGATTTTAAGATCATCACAATGACAGTCAGGTGAAGCTATTTCTTGAAAATCATCAAATAAACCATTAAGATGACCAATAATGTTGACTTTACATGTGTCAAACGAAGGCGTTAGGACATGATTTTAAAACTCTTGTGACGGTTAAGATGGAGGATATAAAATTTCTTCCTGTGAAGTGAAGGCATGTTTTTACCTTTTGGTTCTTGTCCCATGCAAATTCCTTAACCAACTCTATTCACCTCCTCTCATGTCGAATAGAGGACCAATATGACAGCTATTGTTTAATCATTTATAATATAATTAAATATTTTTTCTTATGTCTATCTGAGTGTCAGTGTACTTATGAGGTACTTTAAAAATAATTAATGCAATCTATAGAAAAAGATAATCTTCTCAGATATTTAAATAAATGGTCCATGCAATCTATATAACATGACAAACTTCAGAATTCTATTGCAGTGATAGAAACTTTAATGTGTCCATCGCAAACAGTAAAATATTGTTATATTTTTAAGAGATAGTAAAAAGGTTTATATATAGAAAGCTAGTTAATAGTCAATATAACAGGCAATCCTTATATGGCCCATCGGTATGGGTTTGATCCTTAATGGGCGCCGATTCAAATCCCGTAAGATGCGATATTTCCCTCACGGAGGTATGCCCCGAAAATTTTCCATCACAGTTTCACACCCCGCTTCCTAAAATATCATGTAGCAGGGACACGACGAGAGTCAGCGATATATATACGCAAAAAATACCCCATGTATACGCGCTAAGCCTCAGTACGGAAAAATAAATACAATATACATATTTATTTCAGCATTAAATAAGTACAAGAATACCAGCAAATGGTCAGTAACTATAATAGATATGAAAATAAGAATAAATAAGAAAATAAAGATAAAATAATAAAGATCATATGAATAATATATAAGTGACGAGTCTCCTATTTGTATTTCGCGAAATATCAGGTACTACGAAACCTTTACTCTCCAACTTGAGCAAGCAATCTTAGGGTCGTCAGAAAGCGACCTGTGAGTGATAAAATAAAAGAAGCAGTAATATATATTATAATAGTAGTACAATCATGATAATATATAATACTTATTTAAATGAAGGTGCTGCATTATAATTATACTAACAATCAGTATATATATTATATTTGCATCAAAAAATTATCAATGTCTAGTATATTATAAAGGTGTTACCTCTTTAGGGTCTGTTTGTTGTTGTAATTGGCCGCAATTAGTAAGTCGTAATTGGTAAATTCTTTTACGGTTGTAAATGAGTTACATGTATGTAAGTTTTACAGTTTTGGTTGGTAAGATAAAGTTGTAAGTGAGAAAGTGTATTGCGTTTTACGGCATTTAGTTGTCATAATGTGTAAGTCGTAAATGAAAAAGTTGACCATAAAATTACTATTTGGTGATTTAAAATTTTTAATATTGCAAATAAATACTAAAAATGCTAAATATTTAAATTTTTTAATATTAACGTAAAAAAATAATACAAATTTGTATGATCACAAAATTAATTGTAAGTGGGCTGTAAGTGAGTGGTAATTGGGTTGCAAGTGAGTAATAGATGGGTTGCATAAGTCTTTTACGAATTACGGTCCAAACAAACACCGTAGTTGTAATTGGGTTATAAGTCATTTGCGAATTACGGCATTTTATGTCCTTTTACGTCCAAACAAACAACCCCTTAGTATCAAACTATATATGATTAAAATAATTCAATATAAATCAGGGAATGTTTACATATATCAATTAACAGTATATTATTATATTATCATTAAAGCATTTATAACCATTAACATATTTTTTAATATGTAATATGAGCTAAGATACAAGACTTAATTATAACTATTAAAATTAATTTGTATTATTAACAGGTGTCAAGTCTTATTTCTGATCCACAAGAATATCCACAAAGGATTACAATCACTAGGGAGTACCCAACTCCTCAACCACACTCCTCTAATCCAGAGGTAGTGTAGCCACAAGTACAATAATCACTTGGTGGTCAAAAGACCACAAACTACTCTTTCTCACCAACAAAAGGATCCTAATGATAGGATAGATGTAATAGCTCAAGTTATGAGAAAAAACAAGGAGTTTGGAAGATGAAATCTCAAAGAAAATTCTTGGGAAAATACTAGATGTATATCAAGATTATAAACCAAAACCCAATTCCCAAAAGACTCTTTTCTTTGAATTTCCAACCCTTGAAAACATAAATCAAACTTTTAGCCAAAAACTTCTTTTGAATTTGCTGCAAAACACTTAGAAAGATTAGAAGAGAAGCTCTCAAAATTGTTGTACAGAACAGCCAAGAGAAAACCTTATTTATAGGCTTTTAAAAAATATATCCGTTGGCAGCAAATATGGTCAGTTTTGACCTTCCGGTCGACCGGCCAACGGTCGAAATATGATCGTTGCCTACCGCCCGGTCGACCGGTCCAAGCCTTCGGTCGACCGCCCGGTCGCGAGAGCAAAGGAACTTCAGTCGGTCGACCATGCGGTCGACCGGCCTAAGAGGCTGGAAACGTGTATGCTCTTGTGCACATTGGTCGACCGGCCCGGTCCGGTCAATCGCCAGCACAAAACAGGCAGAGATAAAGGACATAAAAACTGTTTTTTTATTCAATTAAAATCCCATAAATTCATATTAATTCCACAAAAATAAGTTCTTTAAAATACTCTGAAGTGTAAATATGTGTGATCAAAATTCAACACATATTACAAACATTTATAACCGTTTTTGTGATTTAGAAGTTAAGCTTAAAACCGAAAACCGTATTTTTCAAAGCTTGTATTTTGAAATGAAAAATCGTTTTCTCCAAAATATGTATAGATACAAAAACAAGATATTGAAACTCTTTTTGAAGCATAGAGTGTATAGATAAAATCCAATACATATGAAAGATATTATATCTATATTTTTGATATGAAATCCAAAACCGGTTAAATGAAAACCAAACATATAGAAACTAGTGTGTGTGTGAACTGGAGCATATCATCACTATCTATCTTACACAAGATCTAAACAATACAAATCGAAGCCTTCTTGTAGAACTCTTTCTCCAAGTCGATTCGATCCAAACACGATCCAACGAGTTAGACTCCAACCGAGTGCTAGATGTGATCTTGATGCGTAAGCTCTTGAATCAACACGTGTAAGCTCCAAAACACCTTTATTGAAGTTATACACCTACTAAGATCTTGATAGACAACTGAAACTAAATAAGTATAAGATCATTAGTAAACTATAACTACATGAGTTAATCATCATCAAAACTAGAGTGATGGCCTTTGGGCCAACAATCTCCCCCCTTTTGATGATGACAAAACTCATGGAGTTATATATGCATGGATTAAACTTGAGCTTCATATAAACTCCCCTTAACTCATGCATAGCATAAACAATAAGGATATTCAATGAAGTGCAAAAGGTAAACACAAATGTATATGCATAAACATGGATTAAAGCATGCATATAAAAACTCAAAATTCTCTCTCCCTTTTTGTCAATTTATCAACAAAGGGGTGAAGTAAAAACGAACAACAATGATATATATGCGATATAGATTCATGAAGAGGAGAGACGTTAAGTTAACCCCCTGCATACATGCATTACATGAAAAGAGATGACAAGACCTTAAACACATAAAGTATAACATACAATGTATAAGTGAAGATGTTAAGCTTCCCCTACGTGTACTACATACCAAAGAGATGTCAAACACTTTAATATGAAAAGCACACTTAATATGAATCTATATATAGAGAAGATGTTAACCTTCCCTTGCATATAAGCTATATATATCAAAACATTATGAAACCACTTTAAAATAAATTTATGAATTTTTCTTAAAGTTCAAAAATAAATTTTGATATCAATGAAGGTGAAACATGTTATGTTTTTGGTACCAATTGAAAATATCTTGTAAATTCTTGATACCAACTAAAAATGAAACATTTTACATTCTTGATACCAATTGAAATATATTCTAAATTTTGATACCAATTGAAATTAAAAACTAAATTTTTAGGTAAACACAACTCATTTTGCAATAAAGATACCAAATTGAGAATAATATCAATTTATGATTATTAATACCAATATTGAAAAATGTTAGCATATATTAAAACAAAGTACTTTTCATCATAAAGAGTGGGAGTAAGATACCAATTTGAAAGTGAAGATTGATACAAATTGAAAATACAACCAATACCAATTTTACATAAAACCGATTTAAAAACAAGAATTTTCTCCCCCTTTATGAAATACAAAAAGAAATAATGTATAAGCTTGTAATAGATACTAAATAATTGACATGATGAACTAAATCAAGCTTAGCACACATTATTTATGCGTTTTCAAGAAAAAGGTAAAGACATGTGAAAGTACAATCAAATCAATATATGTATTTATGGATATACCAATTTAAATATGAGGCATACATATATAGAAAACACATATGAGTATACAAACATATGAAATATCAATTTGATACCAATAGAAATACAATAAGGATCAAGTGTATAACTCATACATACCACCATTATTATGCACAAGTTTAAAAGCTATTCAAGAAGGGTATACAAGGCTTGGTCGCCCATCCAACCGCCCTTAAAAGGTAGGGGTTTTCAAAAAAATATGATTTGAGAATAAATAGGTATAGTATGAAAACTCTACCAATTGAAGAAGACGAAACTATTTTTAAAGATAGTTTTAAAAAAAAAACTAGTATGAAATCCTTCAAAATATGAAACCAAATCATATATACCATGAAGACATGAAAATTACATAATAATTGACACTCAAAGTTTATAAAGCACATATATGCTCATGAAACAAAAATCATGAGTAAATAAGAATAATGTGAGTGTAAGAATCATGTAATCACAAAATCATGGGAATAAGCAATTAAGCTCATATGAAATTTCTTTATAAACATGAAAAACATGAATCTTTAATTTTCATCAAAATAATTCCAACTTCAAGACATTTGTATGTTTTGTCTAAACCTAAAGGTATACATATACATCCCTAAACACAAATGAGTCCATAATCAAAAATTTGCATGAAAAAGCAAATGACTCAAGGGTATACATGTATATCTAAAGTTTTAAATAAAATTAACATATACATGAAACTAAATACATTTACATGAAAAACATGTACAAAATAGGGAATACAAGTTGAAATGCACTAATCATCAAAACTAGGCTATACTAGTATATCTAATGGGTACAATTGAGTATTTAAGCACAAACATATAAGAATCAATTGTGGCTCATTTGTTGTACAAGTATATACACAAGTTTTAATGAAGGTTACATTTAAGCATGTAATCAAAACATGAATTATAAAACAAAACATAAACTTATACGATCATTAAGTAAATGCACATGTCTTAGATCAATGATATACACAATAGTTAAACTAAAGTGAGAACACAAAAATATAGATCCATATGAACATGGGTGTATCTCAATCACTATACGTGTATGTCACAAGTCTAATTAACATGGCATTTAACATAATAATCATTACAACATGACATGCTAAAAATTACTAATATGAAAGCATGTAAACTAAATGAGGAGTTAAAGATCGTTACCAAAATCAAGAGGTCACATCTCTATATCTCCAAATCATGGTGGTCCTCCCACCAAGCTTCCTTTGAAAGTGATGCATCCAAAAGTATCACCGTTTAGCTCGGAACGTATTCACCTCAAGGCACCAACAACTCTCACGTCATGTGAGAGCCCACACCTACATCAAATAGAATAGGAGTGACTTTTGGTACCCATATTTTCTTGGGTCCTAATACGTTAGTATTTCGAACCCAAACATGATTATTCATACTATTTATATGATCATAACAAAATTTGGCTAAATGACCATTCCGGCCATAATAAGTACATTTATAAATTCTTCCATATTTAAAAGCATAATGAGCATGTGGTTTATGAACATGTAATTTGTGAACATGTGGTGTTTTAGCATGATTGACATTGGATGGTTTATCATGTTTAATATGTGAAGTTGCATGTGTTTCTTTGAAAACATTTCTTCTAGTTTAGTATTGTTAAATGCACATTCTTTTAAAATATTTCCCAAATCATTTATTCTAGTTTTTAACATAGAAATCTCATTTTCATCAATTTTAAGATATTTAGCTTTGCATGCAATTCTATACGCATTAAAATCTCTTTGTGTCGAAATAATAGTGAAAAATAATTCATCCTTTTCTTTTAAAAAATTTGCAATTTGATTTTTAAGCATTTCATTTTCCTTTTTCAATCTTAAACAATCTTCCTTCTTAGAATCAAAACTTTCTGAAAGTTCAATGAAAGCTTGTAATAACACTTCTTTGCTTATCTCAATATCATCATAAGATGGTTCGGAAGTTACCTTGGGTGTGTTGCCATGAAACACATATTAGCCGTGTCAACTTCATCTTCGGATTCACTTTATGAATCTCAAGTGGCTTTGAACGCCTTCTTTACAAACGGCTTCTTTTGCTTCATGGAGGAAAATATCTTGTTCTTGAAATCTGGACAATCGGCCATGATGTGTCCAAGTTTCCGACAGTTGTCGCATGTGATCTTCTTCTCCTCCTTCCCTTCCCATCGCCTTCTATGATTAAGCTTATTCTTGTGGTACATTCTTTTTACATTTCTCACAAGAAGAGATAACTCTTCATCATCTTCTTTATCTTCTTCATCATCATAGATGGTGGAGGTAGACTTGAAAGCAATAGACCTTTTCTTTTGAGGCGCCGCTTCTTCTCTAGCCTTTTTCTCCATGTCATGAGTCTTAAGGTTACCAATAAGACTTATGAGCTCCATCTCGTCTTTGTCGTTCAATTCCTTTAAGGTAGTAGCTTTGATTTCCATGATGAAGGGAGTGCACAAATCACTTTACGTACCTTTTGGTCGTTGTTGATTTCATCACCTAGAGAAGCAAGAGCATTTGTAATTTTAGTAAACTTAATAATCATATCATCAATAGATTCATTTTTTTGCATTCTAAAACATTCACATTGGGAATGCAAGAGATCAATTTTAGCTCTCTTGACTTGTGATGTTTCCTCATGAGTGACCAATAAGTGTTGCCAAATCTCATAAGCGGACTTGCAATGGATAACCCGTGTTAAATCATCCTAATTTAATGCTAAAAGCAAGGCATTTTGAGCCTTCGAATTTGCATCAACTTCCTTGGAGGTAAGATAGGACCAAGTGTCCTCCTCACCTACGGGTTCACTACAGGGCTTGGTCAAAGACTTAGCAACTCGGCTACTTAGAGATTGCAAAAATATGTTCATCCTAACTTTCCATATGGGAAAGTTGAGTCCATCAAATTTAGGTGGGGTCTTAATGTTATCGACCATCTTTACTAATGTATGAATGAAAATATGAAAATAGTGATTAGCAACTTATAGGATCTCTTTAAGGATGTAAAGCCAAAAATTAGAGTCCTACCTCTGATACCAAGTGAAATCACCTAGAGGGGGGGTGAATAGGTGAAATGCTAATCAATGCACAATTTAAAAATGAGATGATGCACGATCACTCAAAGTAAGATTAGAAGTCGGATACCCCGTGAAGGGTTCTGAACTCCTTCCTCGTGATTCCTCTAAATAAGAGTTTGAGGTGCGCAATGCAATCTTGTTGTGAGAGTATAGATCGACAATATAAGAATAAATGAATAGAAAGTAAACAACACAAGTAAACCAATCGTAAATACAGAGATTTATTTCGAGGTTCGAGCACCCAGCTCTACGTCCCCACCTTCACTCAGAAGGATTTCTGATCCACTAGAATATCCACAAAGGATTACAATCACTAGGGAGTACCCAACTCCTCAATCACACTCCTCTAGTCCAGAGGTAGTGTAGCCACAAGTACAATAATCACTTGGTGATCAGAAGACCACAAACTACTCTTTCTCACCAACAAAAGGATCCTAATGATAGGATAGATGTAACAGCTCAAGTTGTGAGAAAAACTAAGAAGTTTGGAAGATGAAATTTCAAAGAAAATTCTTGGGAAAATACTAGATGTATATCAAGAATATAAACCAAAAACCCAATTCACAAAAGACTCTTTTCTTTGAATTTTCAACCCTTGAAAACACAAATCAAAACTTTTAGCCAAAAACTTCTTTTAAATTTGCTACAAAACACTTAGAAAGATTGGAAAAGAAGCTCTCAAAATTGTTGTACAAAACAGCCAAGAGAAAACACTATTTATAGGCTTTTAAAAATATATCCATTGGCAGCAAATATGGTCAGTTTTAACCTTCCGGTCGACCAGCCAACGGTCGAAATATGACCGTTGCCTACCATCGGTCGACCGCCCGGTCGACCGGTCCAAGCCTTCGGTGAACCGCCCGGTCGACCGCCCTTACCCGAGAGCAAAGGAACTTCAGTCGGTGGACCGTGCGGTCGACCGGCCTAAGAGGCTAGAAACGTGCATGCTCTTGTGTACATCGGTCGACCGACCCGGTCGACCGACCACTGGTCCGGTCGACCATCCGGTCGACCTCCAGCACAAAACAGGCAGGGATAAAGGACATGAAAACTGATATTTTTGATTCAATTAAAATCCCATAAATTCATATTAATTCCACAAAAATAAGTTCTTTAAAATACTCTGAAGTGCAAATATGTGTGATCAAAATTCGACACATATTATAAACATTTAGAACCATTTTTGTGATTTAGAAGTTAAACTTCAAACCGAAAACCGTATTTTCCAAAACTTATATTTTGAAATGAAAAATCATTTTCTCCAGAACATGTATAGATACAAAAACAAGATATTGAAACTCTTTTTGAAGCATAGAATGTATGAATAAAATTCAATATACATGAAAGATATTATATCTATATTTTTGATATGAAATCCAAAACCGGTTAAATGAAAACCAAACATATAGAAACTAGTATGTGTGTGAACTTGAGCATATCATCACTATCTATCTTACACAAGATCTAAATAACACAAACCGAAGCCTTCTTGTAGAACTCTTTCTCCAAGTCGGCTCGATCCAAACACGATCCAACGAGTTAGACTCCAACCGAGTGCTAGATGTGATCTTGATGCAAGCTCTTGAATCAACACGTGTAAGCTCCAAATATCTTTGTTGAAGCTATACACCTACTAAGATCTTGATAGATAATTGAAACTAAATAATTATAAGATCATTAGTAAACTAAACTACATGAGTTAATCATCATCAAAATTAGAGTGATGGCCTTTGGGCCAACAGGCGCATGAAATAAATAGAAGTAATCACGATATAGTGTTTGACATTATATAAGAACAAAGTGTCTACATAAAATACATGAAGTGTAGAGTGTGCATATATAATAACATGATAATAAACACAATAATCATAATGTTTACTATAATATACACAGACAAGATATCATGTAGTATATCATGCAAGTGGTGAATAATATTGTAGAATAATAACAATCACTTGCTATTTTAATCAATTTCTTTCAGTGTCCCAAACCACTAGTAGTTCATATCAGAGCTCGTACTCTAGCTGAACTCATCCGAACATGATACACGGGTATCATTATTTGAACGAGAGAGTGATCAAATAATAATTGTTCATATCGTCATCATTGTTTATGTCATTTAATTATGTTAATTGAAAACTCAATGGTCAAGGAGCTCTAATCGGGTAGGTGTATCCTATGTATATCCGGGATCACGACCTTAAATAGACCCCTTACTACTGAGACCAGGGCCAGCCCACTAAGGCGAAACAAGTAACGGAAAACGGGAGCTCAATGAGCTATAACAGACGGTAGTCAGTGTTTGGTCAGAAAAATGCAAAGAAAATTCTTATTGATTGCAAAGAAAATTACAACGGATGCAATCCGATTACAAAAGAGGGGAGGATATTTAAATCTCTTTTTTTAGGTGGATTCTTCGTGTGGCGATGAAGAGTAAATCTTGTTCTCTATTGACCGGCTGAACGACAAGCTTCTTTTGGGTCGTCTTAAGAATATAAGATAACTCCACTTGGACACGACAAGTGTTAGAGTTCTTTTTTTAAAGAAGAAATTTCTTCCTTTCTCTCTCTCTCCTTTGAACGCCCAAAGTTTCTAAAATTTGTGGCTGTGTTTCTCCTTCTACAAAAAAAAAAAGAGAAGTCCCCTCGTTCAATAGCTTTCATGACTATTTATAGGGATATTCAGGGGTAAAATTGTTCCCGAGAATCTCTCCATAATGAGGATTAACTCCTCACATTACGTTGGTGCTAATTGACCCAGTAATGGGGCAGTTTTAACAAAAACGCGACCCTCATGGGTTTTGTTCTGTTGTTAAAACGTGGAGCTCACAGGCTCGCGTTTGAGTTAAGACGTGGAGTTGTCTGAGGTCTGCGTTTGAGTTAGAACGCGACTTTGGCTGAGCTCCATGTTTGAACTGGAACGCGACTTTGGCTGAGCTCCGCATTTGAGTAGGAACGCGTCTCTGGTTGAGATCCACGTTTGAACTGGAATGCATGCTTGATTGAGCTCGGCATTTTAAAGGGAAATGCTAAACAAACTCATTTCCATGTTTACCATTAGAGCGAGGTTCGCATTTGAGTGAAACGCGACCTTCACGTTGGAGTGAGGTCCGCGTTTGAGGACTTGTCTTCAATGATTTTTAGACAGTTTACAAAATCCCCTATAAAGTTTTCGAAGCTCTACTGTTGACTGGGACGGATTTCAGAATACTTTGGACTATATGTTGATTTGGACTCCCATGATTGGACTTGTAATCTTTTGAGATGTCATGATCTTAAGCTTGTCTAGATTCCAGTGTTCATGAATGTACTGTTAAACTGCTTGATGCCTCCAAGATAGATCATTGTGAGTATCTAGATACACAGTTATCTGAATTCTGATTTGTTTGTTGGTATAATGTTGGACCGGTAGAGTTGTTGATTGCCTTTACTAGTGTATTGTTGAACTGATTACAGGAGCATGGACATACTCCGGTGTTGAAAAGAGAAGACGCGGATCTTGTTGATGAAGACGCGAGTATTACTCCTTGTCTTCTTTTGTAACACTCCATCTTATTGAATAAGAGAGTGTTTGTATCACTTTAATAATTTTGATATGAATAATAAAAGTGATAATTGTGCCTTTATCTTGTCTTCATTTATGTTAATATCCAGACAAACAAAAGCGATTGAATTTGATTGTTAGAGGTGACGATAAATGTAGCAACTTAAAGTTCGATAATTCCGCTAGGGAATTTGAGAAGGTTACTGTCATAAGTGTAATATTAACTTGACAGGGGTTGAATCCTTTTGAATAAATTTTGTAGACTTGCTATTCTATTGATGAAAATAACAAGTGGAGTTTGATCCATTGGGAATTTTTGCAAATTTTTACCATCAGAAGTATAATGTTAATGTGACATGTTTGGATTTACAGTTTGTGCAAACTGAATTGTCAGATGTACGATATTAACTTGATAAGAATGTATGCTAGAGGTATGATATTAACTTAACATTGAAGGTATCATTTTCATTGAAAAAACTGAGAAAATCACTATTATAGGTTCAATGTTAACTTAACAATGGATGAATGCTAGATGTATGATATTAACTTAGCATTGAACTTCTCGATTTCGATGAGAAAGCTCGAGAGAAGATCATTTCATAGGTGTAGTATTTAACTTAACAATGAAATAGATGCTAGAGGCGTTATATTTAATCTAACCATCGAATGTCTTAAAAATCTAGAGAATCACTGTCATAAGTATAATATTAACTTAATAGGGATTTTTATTTGCAATATGAGCAATTTTGATCAGAGGTGTAGTTTTTAACTTGGCAGGAAAGTTTGCGATTTGAGCAATTTTAGTGGACTCGTCATTCTATTGAAGAGAATTGACAAGTTGGAATTCTATCCTTTAGGGATATGTTAGTTTGCTGCCAGAGATATAATGTTAAAGTGACATGTTCAATGTGTGATCATTTCACTGGGAAAATAATTACAGCTTTTTGTGGTCCTACCGTTCCATAGACGAGATTTATTAAGGGATTTTGGAGAGAAAGGAGGGATAAGATCCTTTAGGATTTTTCGCATACCCTCAGCTATCAACAGATTTGGTATGTCTTTACCAACTACCATTTGCGTTGGGCTAGCCATGCTATTCCCTTCAGGATGATGAGTTGCCGAGAATTTTTTGTTGGGCTTAAAAGCCAACTGTTTCATTTATCTTTTAGCTGTTGGAGGCGTTGGATTATTTTGTTACTCTAAGTAACGTGATGTACCTCCTGAGTTTTCACTCTACAGATAAATTGGGAATTAAGGAAGTGAATATGACTTCTGCAGGGATTTTGTCCAGAGATTAACCTTCCTCGTGGAGCTTCTCCGATCCTCATTCGGTCACTACACTTATGAATGTGAAAACCTGGAAAGGTTCTACAAAAATGCGTCATGAACCTTCTTCAATGAGTTTGGCTTGATAAGCCATCAGATAAATTAATTCAATCAGCTCATCTGACAATTTGGATGCCTTGTCGTTGGGTCGAGCTTCGATTAATCGAATAGGAGAAGAGAGACATGCCACCATTACATAAGAAAAAGTCAAGTTAGATAAGCCATCCTTCTTAATCGAGAGGAATGATCAGAAAGAAGAGTACCAAAAACTGTTGCATAGGCATGCTTGACTTTGAAAAACGACCTATTCTTAGTTGAAGATGTGTGTGATTGTGCTCTAAAATTGTATTATTATTATCACTTTTACACATATATCCTTGATCATTCCTTTATTATTAATGCTATAAACCCTCTTTTTAATTATAGTTGTAGTTACTTAAATGAGAGGATAAAGATACAAGAAGCTTCATTTTTCTCTAATTCTATCTAAAGTTGGATTTTAAATTGAATCCAAAAGAGGAAAGGATTGATCTTCATCTCCTAAATTCAAGTTCAAATTCAGAAGATAAAGTCCTAGAAGATGAAGGGGATAAAACTAATTCTACAAGAAATAAGGAGAATAATTCAAATTAAATGGACTTCAAAATCAATTCAGACTCGGATTCAGACTGTACATGTTTTAGTATTCAGATCATTACTTTTACTATAGATATTCAAATCTAATGATCCAAAATGCTACAGAAAGAAGACATGCAAAACTGCAATTCTTCAGTTTATCACTCTGTCAAATGTAGCCATCTGATGAGTCATATTTAGTAAACAACACGCTAACTTGCTACAGGAATGGATTCCCTATTGAGTTAGGAAACCTTCTAATTGTGTCCTACTGTGATTAGATTTGAGGCCTATTTTAACACCTGAAATCTCTCATTATCAAGCATCTCCACATCAGAGATCATAATTTAGGATTTTTCTTTTAGTTTCTCTTTCAAATTTCTTTTGTAATTTTTAGATTTTAGTTCTAGTTCTACTTCAAGATTTGTGAGAAGGAGAAGCCATTGTAATTCGAGGTGATAGATCAATACAAGGTGCTTTTGTTCTTTTCATATCTCTTTTGTTATTTACTTTATTTTTATTTTTTTGTTTTTTATTTCTTACTTTCTTTTGCTTATCATGTTTACCATGAACAGCTAGATTTTTCTCATGGCTTGCTAAGACATCACCACCATTACATCTAATGTCTAATAGATAATCAGATTAGATCATATACATGCCTACTCTAATTTTTATTCTTGAAGACTCATTAGGATAAGCAACTAGGTCAAATATTTGCTAATACTTCTTAACTGTTTTTCTTAATCTATGCTTGATGAAAATATTGATATTTTAATGTTAAACTTTGATTAGTGTTATTTCAAATAGGGTTAAGATTTGCTAAATACTTTCTAATATTTTTTTCTTACTTTATACTTGATTGACAACCTTGATATTGTAACGTTAAAACTGAATGGTGTTATTTCAAATCATAACCTAGTTTCTATCCTATGTATCTTGCTTGATTTTGTGATAGAATATCATTTTAGGATTTGAAATGAAGTAATTATCTATTTAGTATTAGCATGTATGGTGGTTGATTACTAGTAAGTTGTGAACCTTTTTTTTAATTTAATTCTTTATCCACATATAATTCATCTTTTATTTTTTGAGTTCTTTAAACAGAGAAGATAGTAAGAAGACAATATTACTGAAAAGCTTCCATCACATCTCTCCCTGAGGTTCGACCCATTTAGCTCTTACTACGGTAGTTAAATTCTAAAGATTCAGAGTTAAAACCAATGAATACACTTTTTATTTTCTCTGTACTCTTTTTGGCAATCACATTTTGGCGCCGTTGCCGGGAAGGGAACGATATACATTATTTTCTAACTAAATTCTTCTAAATTCATTTGGTTACAATTCATTTGACAGGTCAAAACCACCTTTCCAACAACTATCTTCATACATCCCTTTTTCCAAACTTATAGAAGAACAATCTGATTGGGAAAAGAAGATAAATATCTTAGAATATTTCGAGCGACAAATTCATATATTTGGAAGACTCACGATCCATTCAAAGATCTCAAACCCTAAATCAATACATGATTCAAAATCAAAATGATTACATCCATTACTCGATAAATTAGAAGCACAACTGGATTGTTTGGAAAACATTGAAAATGTTAGGATTGAGAAAACTGTACCTAACACCTTTTTGACCATTTTTGATTCACCCAGCCCTATTGACGAGACCGACGAATCATGGTGTCTTGAAGACATTGATCAAGATTCAATTTCATCACACCAACGTGAACTTGATCAATCCCAACCCTTGGATAAATTGGTAAGTTTTAACTTCAATGAGATTGTACTCGATTGTGAATGCGAACTCGATCTTCGACTTTGTGATTTAATTTCAAACTTTGAATTTATGTTGACTCCGGTGTCTTTACCCAAGCTGGAGCCAATTTTCGAGCCAACATTAATTCCAGTACCCTTATATTATGAAATTGGATTACCTATTTTGGATAGTCACATTCGTTTAATGGATCATAAATACGAGCTTAAATTCTTTGATTTGGAGCCCACTTTTGAAGTAAACCCGACATTCGAACCTAAATTTGATTTTCCAGCCGGTATTGATTCCCAATCCTATCATTCTTAAGCTCAAATCAATCACTTCATCAAGTTCAAATTCTATTGTTGGATCAAGGTGTAAACAATGTTGACCCTGAGATGGTATTACAAGATTGGTCATACAACCAAGATAGTTTCAATGTTAGGGTGGTGCATGATCCTATTCATTTGGGGGATAATAACAATGTGCATAAGAAAGAGGTCATAAAAGGTGGGTTCCTTGATGATCCACAATATTTAAATTGGGTATCAATGCTTGGCCCAATCCGGCCACCACCAGAACCACCACCTTGAAGTCACATTTTGCCTTCCCTTTCTTTTTTTTCATGCATGCATGGATTCATTCATACATTAAGGACAATGCATGAGATAGATGTGGGGGAGAGTTTACTAACATACTAACACAGGTAGATACTAACAAATGTTATTTTAAAATTTTTTTTGAAAAAGAAAATAATATTTTGATTTATTTCTGTAAGTAATTAAGTTAATTTTAAGGAATAGAAAAATCATAATTATAATTTCTTAATACTTGTCAAAATAAGAATATTTGTTTTATTTTTAGGTTTAGGAGGAAAAATTGAAAAAGTAATTTAGTCTTGATATCTTTACCTTGATGAAATATGCATGCTTTATACACTTACACATTTAGAATTCAAAACAAAGACTCTTGTGTCTTAGTAAAAATATATATAAAATAAACAAATTTAATTATTGATTAGGTAGGTACTTTGGCCTAAGAAAGCCTTGGTACTTACGTGAAAGGTAATTAGATAAGTTTGAAAAAAAATTATAAATATATCATATATGTATTAACACATCTAATAATCAATTAGTTAGGTATTAGGGCCTCAAGAAGGCTTTATACTTACATGAAAGAAAATTAGATGAGTTATACATATTATAAAAAAAAAGAAGTGCTTAAAGGGTAACAAAGTGGTAACACTTCGAACTTCTTAAAAAAAAAGTAAAGTAATAAATGTATAAGGCATGAGAGTTGAACTTGAAGAATCTCAAGTAAAAAATTCATATTCACAAAGATGTATATGACTTAGGGTAAGATAATAGACTCCATGAGAAATTCAGTTTGAATCCTAACCTAAATTGATAAATAAATATTTGAATAAAGACTAGTTATAACAATGATCAATTTGATTATCCTAAAAATTTATAAATTTCTTAATTTTTACATAGATATTTCAAATATTTTCTCTCTTTCAAAATGATATTTCAAAAATACTAACATTTTATTTTTCTTTCTTTATGAATTTTGTGGGTGTAATTCTCTGAAAACCCTCACGAGACAGTACTCGTCCTCTAGGTAACCTAGAGGTTTAACGGCTTGTTGCACGTGCTAAGTGCAACCGTGATTCCTACCAAAGTGAGTTAGATTAGATTAAATTAGTTTTTAACATTTGGTTTTGCTCAAGGACGATCAAAAGGTAGGTGTGAGGGTATGATTGTACTCCAAAATTGCATTATTATTATCACTTTTACACATATATCTTTGATCATTTCTTTATTAATTAATGCTATTAATCTTTTTTTTGATTATGGTGTGTAGTTACTTAAATGAGAGTATAAAGATACAAGAAGCTTCATTTTATGCCTAATCCTATCTAAAATTAGATTTTAATTGAATCCAAAAGAGAAGAATTAATCTTCATCTCTTAAATTTAAGTTCAAATTCAGAAGATAAAATCCTAGAAGATGAAGGGGATAAAGCTAATTTTACAAGAAATAAGGAGGATAATTCAAATTAAATAGAGTTCAAAATCAATTCAGACTCGGATTCAGACTGTAAATATTTAGTATTCAGATCATAACTTTTACTACAATTATTCACATCTAATGATTCAAGATGCTACAGAAAGAAGACATGCAAAACTACAATTCTTTTGTTTATCACTCTGTCAAATTTAGCCGTCTGATGAGTCATATTTGACAAACAACACGCCGACTTGCTGTAGGACTGAATTCCCTATTGAGTTAAGAAACCTTCTAATTTGTATCTTATTATGATTAGTTTTGAGGCCTATTTAAAGACCTGAAATCTCTCATTATCAAGCATCTCCATATCAGAGATCATAACTTAGGATTTTTCTTTTAGTTTCTCTTTCAAATTTCTTTTGTAATTTTTAGATTTTAGTTCTAGTTCTACTTCAAGATTTGTGAGAAGGAGAATCTAAGATCAATACAAGGTGCTTTCGTTCTTTTTATATCTCTTTGTTATTTACTTTATTTTTATTTTTTTCTCGTTTTTTATTTCTTACTTTCTTTTCCTTGTCATGTTTACCATGAACAACTAGATTTTTCTCATGGCTTGCTAAGACATCACCACCATCACATCTAATATCTAATAGATAATCAGATTAGATCATATACATGCCTACTCTAATTTTTATTCTTGAAGACTCATTAGGATAAGCAACTAGGTCAAATATTTGCTAATACTTCTTAACTGTTTTTCTTAATCTATACTTGATGAAAATCTTGATATTTTAATGTTAAACTTTGATTATTGTTATTTTAAATAGGGTTAAGATTTGCTAAATACTTTCTAATATTTTTTTCTTACTTAATACTTGATTGACAACCTTGATATTGTAACGTTAAAACTGGATGGTGTTATTTCAAATCATAACCTAGTTTCTATCCCATGTATTTTTCCTGATTTTGTGATAGAATATCATGTTTAGGATTTAAAGTGAAATAATTATCTATCTAGCATTAGAATGTATGATGGTTGATTAGTAGTAAGCTGTGAGCCTTTTTTTAGTTTAATTCTTTATCCAATATAATTCATCTTTTATTTTTTGAGTTCTTTAAACAGAAAAGATAGTAAGAAGATAATATTACCAAACTTCTTCCATCACATCTCTCCTTGAAGTTCGACCCATTTAGCTCTTGCTATAATGGTTAAATTGCAAAGATTCAGAGTTAAAACTAATCAATATACACTTTTTATATTCTCTGTACTCTTTTGGCAATCAGTGTGCATGTCTATATACTAGAGAAGAGTGACAAGACTAAAAAAAATTGACATTTTGCCTTCTGTCTTTTCTTTAATGTTTACATTATGCATCATAATGTCAGCAATGTTCGGTCAGCTTGGCGTCGATCGACCGTAATATGATCTACTAAATAAGGAGTCTTTTCTTTGGCGCTCTTCTAAACATCATGGATCTCAAACCCTAATCCATCTGATTGATCAGGGCAGAGCTTCGATCAGAGGTGTAGTGTTAACTTGATTATGAGAAGAGTTTCAAAGTTAGAACCAAAGTTTATAACTTTGTTATTCCTTCGATAATGACATCATTCATCACAATGTCAGCAATGTTTGATCGGCTCGGCGTTGATCAACCGTGATGTGATCCATTGAATGAGGAAGCTTTCTTTGGCGCTCTCCCAAACATCTTGGATCTCAAACCTTAATTCATCTAATTGATCAGGTGAATCTTCGATCAGAGGTGTAGTGTTAACTTGATCACAAGAAGAGTGACAAGGCCAAAACTGGAGTTTCTAATTTCGTCATTGCTTCAATATTGACATCATGCATCAAGTCAGCAATGATCGACCGTCTCGACATCGATCGACCGTGATATGATCCGTTGAATGAGGAAGCTTTTCTTTGGCACTCTCCTGAATATCTTGGATCTCAAACCTTAATCCATCTGATTGATTAGGGTGAAGCTATGATCAGAGGTGTAGTGTTAACTTGATCATGAAAAGAGTGATAAAGCTAAAACTGAAGTTTTCAACTTTATCATTGCTTCAATGTTGACATTATGCATCATAATGTCACTAATGTTCGGTCGGCTCAGCGTAGATCGACCATGATGTGATCCATTGAATGAGAAAGCTTTTCTTTGGCACTCTCCCAAGCATCTTGGATCTCAGACCCTAATCTATCAGATTGATCAAGGTGAGCTTCGATCAGAGGTGTAGTATTAACTTGATCATGAGAAGAGCGATAAAGCTAAAACCAGAGTTTTCAACTTTGTCATTGCTTCAATATTGACATCATACATCATAATGTCAGCAATGTTCGGTCCGTTCGGCGTCGATCGACCGTGATGTGATCTATTGAATGAGAAAGCTTTTCTTTGGCCCTCTCTCAAACATCTTGGATCTCAAACCCTAATCTCTCTGATTGATCAGGGTGGAGCTTCGATCAGAGGTGTAGTATTAACTTGATCACGAGAAGAGTGACAAAGCTAAAATTAAAGTTTTCTACTCTGTCATTGCTTCAATGCTGACATCATACATCATAATGTCACCAATATTCGGTCGGCTCGACATCGATCGACCGTGATGTAATCCATAAAATGAGGAAGCCTTTCTTTAGTGCTCTCCCAAATATCTTGGATTTCAAACCCTAATCCATAGATTAATTATGGTGAATCTTCGATCAGAGGTGTAGTGATAACTTGATCATAAGAAGAGTGATAAAAACCCAAAGTTTTCAACTTTGTCATTGCTTCAATGTTGACATCATGCATCATAATGTCACTAATGTTCAGTCGGCTCAGCGTTGATCGACCATGATGTGATCCATTGAATGAGGAAGCTTTTCTTTGACACTCTCCCAAACATCTTGGATCTCAAATCTTAATCCATCTGATTGATCAGGGTGAAGTTTCGATCAGAGGTGTAATGTTAACTTGATCATTAGAAGAGTGACAAAGCTAAAACCAAAGTTTCTAACTTTGTTATTCCTTCGATGTCGACATCATGCATCATAATGTCACCAATGTTCAGTTGGCTCAGCGTCGATCGAATATGATCAATTGAATGGCGAAGCTTTTCTTTGCCCCTCTTTCAAGCATCTTAGATCTCAAACCCTAATCCATCTGATTAATTAGGGTAAATCTTCGATCAGAGGTATAATGTTAACTTGATCATGAGGAGTATCCCTTTAAGGATAGTATTTTTTTAGGAATCTATGGTTGATCGGCATCATAAGCGTACTGCTGTCAGGAGTTATAAGACGGTATGCTCCATTTGAGTAGATTGACTCTACTACAAATGGTCCTTCCCATTTGAGTTGAAAATTTTCTTTCGTCTTAGGTGTCATAACCATGGGTCTTTTGATAGCTAAAACAAGGTCACCTTTCTTGAAAATCTGTTCTCTGACTTTCTTATTGAAGGCCATGGAAATCTGAGCTTGATAGAGCTCAGTTTATTGTTGAGCTTGTAGACGTTTATCATCCAAAGCTTCTAACTCCTGGAGTCGCAATCGATGCTTCTCCTCGTTTGTCATCTTCGTCATCAAAGCAATGCGCAGAGATAGAATCTAAATTTCTAGCGAGAGTACGACTTCACATCTGTGCACCAAGAAGAGTGGCGTAGCCTTTGTCGGGGTTCTCACAGTTGTGCGGTAGGCCCACAGGCATTCACCTAATTTGTCATCTCAGTCGCGTTGGCTTTTTGAGATGAACTTCTGAAGAAGCTTTCCAATAGTTTTGTTAAACTTCTACAAGATCGTTGGAAACTAGATAGTATGTTGTTGAAGACACATTTTAGATCCTGAACTTGTCATAGAATCTCTAAAATGCTTGGCTGACGAATTGGGGTCCATTGTTGTGGATAATTCATCGGGGTACGCCAAAGCGATAGATTACGTGATGCTTGATGAATTTGATCTCGTCTGATGTCTTTACTTCCTTTAGGGGAACAATTTCCGCCCACTTACAAAAGTAGTCAGTTATGGCTAAGATGAAGCGATATCCTTTAGATGTTGGAGGGCTGATGGATTCGATAACATCCATTCCCCACATCTCAGATGGCTATAAAGAGGACATTGGATGAAGATGTCCCGGTGTTGATGGACGAGATTACCGTGGATCTGACAGGCATGTCATCGCTGAGCATAGGCGATGGCGTCAGGGATCAATTTCGTCCAATAGTAGCCAAGTCTTTGAAGTCAGTCTCCGAGCTTAGGTCCGGGTTGGTGAGCTTCGCACATATTACCGTGAGCTTCCTTGAGTGCCTCCTGTGCCTCTTTGTATGAAAAGCAACAGAGTAAGATTCCATCATACGATCGGTGATATAATGTCCATGAAATCGCATTGTACTAGAATCGAAGAGCCTTCCTTCTGATGGTGGCTGCCTCCTTGGGTTGTCGGGCTAGATGTCATATAAGATGAATTGCCAATCCTTGAGTTCCGGACCTGTTGAAGTCTTCAGAACTTCTTCGACTTGAAGTTCTCCTCTTAGAGTTTGACATTCTTCAAAGGCGAATTTTGGCCGGCACAAGTCGTGGCTGTAAATGAGTACTTTCTTTGTGGCTCTAGCTGAAAAGGCCAATGAAGTAGTGAGAGACGCCAATGCATCTGCATGCACATTTTGCTGACGTGGTACATGGTCAATGTAGAAGATTTTAAACTTCTCCGCCATGTCAATGTTTGCATTGTGATAGGGCACCCAATCTTCATATCAGACTTCATATTACCTACAAACCTGGTTGGCGATGAGCTTTGAATCACCGTATACTTCAACATTTTTAACTCTAATCACTTCAGCAAGTTGCATCCCGATCAAGAAAGTGTTGTATTCTGCAACGTTGTTGGAACGTGGCTCAGTTAATGAGAACGTAAGAGGGATGACGTAGTTTTCTAGAGATAAGAGGGCTACCCCCACTCCAGCTATAATGTTTCCTGTGGGGCCCACCTTGATGCGCCGTCAAAGAATAATCGCCAGACTTGCTCTTCGAAAGATGTTTTTGGTCATGTAGACTTCAGCGATCTCATCTGGGAGATCTTCGTAAAGTCTGGTTGCCCTTGAATCTGGATGTTCAACTAAGAGTCTGCCACTGCTTGTCCTTTTATAACTTTTTGTAGCAAGAATTGCATCTCGTATTGCGAGAGCAATATAGCCCATTTCGCCAATCAACCATTTAGTAATAATGGTTTCATTATAAGCAACCTCAAAGGATTAATTTCAAAATAACGTGAATAGTCTGCTTATCAGGTAGTGTCACATTTTCTAGACAACAAAGACTAGGGCCAGACACTCCTCTTCGACCGGGGTTGTAATGATGTTCCGCTCCGATCATGGTTCTTGTAACACTCCATTCCCGAAATACGTACTTAGATACATATTCTGATTCCTCGATCATATTCTTTCAATTTTCTCTCATATTTATTTTGTTTTATGATTATTTATCATTTGGTATTTGAATCTGAATTCCTGATTTCAGAATCAACCCGAGTCTGAACCGGGGACTCGATCCAGTATATTAATTGATTTGACCTTTTTGATAGTCAAATTTAATCAATTTTAGTTTTAAATATCTTTTTTAATATTTTAATTTTTTCATGATTTTTTAAAATTTTTCAGAATTATTCTGCAAAATCTTTAAAACCGGTGTCGCCGATCGATTCTCAAATTTTTAATTTACAAAAAGAGTTAAATTTTTAAAACTATTTTACATTATTTCTTAGAATCATATTTTCTATCTAAACCCATTTTTAGAAATTTTTCTAAAATTATCAAAATTCGACCAGATTTGGTGTTGACCAGTACCGCTGGTAGATTCCTAAATTTTTAGTTTGAAATTGGGATTTAATTTCTTAAATCTGATTTTATCATATATCTTAAAATAATATTTTCTATTTTTGAGAATTTTTTGTGGACCTTTTTGAATTACTCTTATTTCTGGCATTTCTGGTGTTTTCATGTTTTCGGTGTTTTCCCAGATCTAGAGTTTTTATCCAAGATATTTTCTTTCTTTCTTTATGAAATTTTCTCCTCCACTCATCCTTCTTCTCTTCTCTTCTTTTCCTTTTTCTTTTCCTTTTTTCCATTTTTCTCCACCACACATTCCCCCCAAAATATCTATTTCCTCACTCATTCTCTCTCCTCTCTTTCTCTCTCCTGACTGAATGTCAACCTCACCCATGCGGGTCCAGACCTGACACGGGTCTCCCTTTGGGCTGACGCAGAGGTCAACCCTCCCCTCTCTCATTTAATCCCCCTTTTAATCACTCTCTCGCTCTCAATCTCTCATTATTCCTCTCTAATCTCTCTTCCTCTTTCACTCTCACTCTCTTTTCTCTCCTTGGTCGATGCCTCCATTAGTAACCCCACTCCGGCTTTCCTCTTGTGGACCCCTGGCCAGCAGCAGATCCCTAGGCTTCGGCGGCCACCTTCTCCCCTCAAGCTCAATCTCCCTCTCCTCCTTCATCATCATCTCCAACACCACCATTTCCTTCGTCTTCTTCAATCAACCACCACCATTATTTTCTTCCCCAAAATCCTTCTACCACCACCTACATCAACATCCCCACTCCTCCCCCTCCTCTCATCTTTCAATTTCACCACCTCCCCCTTTAATTTCATCAAAAATCCCCATCTTCAAACTCTTCTCCTCCTCCCTCCTCCACAAAAACCACCACATATCTCCTTCACAACCATGACAATCTCCACCACCACCTCCCACCTTCTTCAATTCCCTCTCCACTACCTCAACTCCCCTCCCAATTTCCCATCTCCACTCAAACCACCATAACCACCACAACATCATCATCCCCAACTCTATCACCTCCAAACCCACTCCAAACCCCTCCTCTTTCTCCCCAAAGACTTGGCTGGCCACACCATGGCCGGCGGCGACTGGCGTCGGCCTGTGCGGCCAACGCCGGTTGGCCCCACGGCAGGGCCGTGGGGCCCTGTGTGTGAGTAGGGGGCAGAGAGCCCCCCTCTCTTTTCCTATTCTCTTTCTCTCCTCTCTTTTTCAGTCTCCTCTGTATCCTTAATTTCCCTCTCTCTGATCTTTTCTCTCTCCCCTGGCCGTGAGCCACGAACATTAGGGCCATGAGGTTCTCTTTCCTCTTTAGTTTCTCTATCTAAATATATATTTATATATATTATATTATATTATTTAATTGGTATTTATATATATTATATGTATTTGTATCAGTGTGATGAATGGTTGCTGTTAACACTCTAAAAAGACAAATTCCCAGATAGCACTTCAAACGGTCCGAACGACGTCTAACTTGCCAACAACTCTAAAAGACAAATCGCAGATAGACTGAAGACCTGTCCGTCCCTGATGGATAAGAGGATAATTTGGACTCTACTGATCTAGTGAAGCAGATAGTGAACCAATCGCTGTTCTCTAAAGAAAACCCAGAAAGCTAAACATCCAGCTTCGCTACAAGCTATGTGTTCTAACTTCGCTTGAGGCTCTTTAATGCTC
Organism: Agave tequilana; assembly: GCA_038442645.1. NCBI lineage: Eukaryota > Viridiplantae > Streptophyta > Magnoliopsida > Asparagales > Asparagaceae > Agave > Agave tequilana. The sequence continues at coordinate 19,182 of JAVJIF010007019.1, read as the reverse complement.
AGTTAAGGGCTATCCTCTAACTCCGCTGAAGAGCTCCTTCTAAGTTTTGCTGCAAGCTTTGCATATCTTTAATAAGAGCTAAGTGCCTGCTTCGCACAAAGCTCAGTAACTCCATTGAGAGCGTAACTTCACATGAAGCTCTTTCCTAATCTCCGCTGTGAGCTAGCTCCGCCGAGAGCTTATATGGTCATTTTTTGACCATTTAAATCTCAGCACGAGATTGATGTGATCCTTATCACATATTTGATAGTTATTTATCTTGATTCAATCACTCCTCAATCAGTTGGAGAGGATCAAAGCAAATCTTCTTTTTAGTGGAGAGAATCAAAGGATTGTTGCAACAAATCCTAAGCCAGCTGGCTAAGTAACTCCATGCAGGGGTCTCTAGTTTCGCTCTATCTACGATTAGCTTTGCCGCGAAGCTATTCTGGCTCCAGGAGTGAAGCTAGATCATATTGACTAAATCAATCTGCTAATTTTTAGGAGGGGTTGTTACACCCTATAATGCCTATAAATAGCTCATTGCTAGGCAGGCTAGGCGGTGGGCTAGAATTTTCCCATCAGGCTGCGGGCTGCCGATTGGAGATTCTCAAGAAGAGACTGGACTTCTCCTATCTCTAGCTTCCGAGCTCTTTAAGAGAACCTTGCTTCTCCCTTTTAGGGTGTTAATATCCTATAGATCTTTCTCCCTCAAAGAATTTCTGAAACCAGGCGAGAAGGAAATCCCTAAGCAGAAGACTCGAAGACTCAACCACCCGCATCATCAATGGAACAAAGTGGTCGCACGCTGACCAGACTTCCACCAGCGTACTTCCCCAGAAACTTTGAGAGGAGAATTTTTGCAATTTTTTTAATTACTTGTAATTCTCTTCAATTTTTGTAAAGTTTTCCCTTTTTCTCAATTTAATGGAAAACAAGATGGCAACTGCGCTGGGGACTTTCTTTTACAACATAAGAAGACAACGCTGCAATGCAATGATGAGACCCTTGGGTCTACTGTCGAGATGTTGGTCACCAGTTTGACCAAGAGAGGTTTGAGCAAGTCCTCTCTGGGGGGGGTAGCAAAAGTTCCCTGAATATACGCAAGCACATGAAGATCTCGATAGTTAGGTCTCCTCTAACCACTGTTGAGAAGCAAATCTTTGATAAGACTAAGAAGGCCTTGCAGGCCTGAATCAAGAACATGTGAAACTAAACAGACTTATTTGAAGCCTGTCTTAGTCTCAACAGAGATTCGTGTTACTTTGCGCCAGCACTTGCGTGCTACACGCGAAGATAAAACAGCCTCTAGGGCTATCTAGATTGCAAAGTCTAGTTTAGCCTCATGCGAGGCTAAAAATTCTCTAATTTCAGCTTCTGATGAAGCCTGTAAAATCTCTGGCCACGAGGTTACTTCAGCTCTACTCGGAGCTCAACCTCGCTCCTCCCGTGAAGCTAAAGGCAAAGGACCCATCTGTGCTAAAAGCGAAGCTATGAAGCTCCGCTCCCAGCTGGAAGAACTCTTAGCTGTGAAGCTAGAATTGAAGCACCCTCTGGGGCTAACGGTGATGTTACTTTGCTTCAAAATATAGCATTGCTCAACAGTGCTAAAACACTAAGTGCCCAGATAGCTTCGCCTTGCGGCGAAGCTATGCCTTTAGCCAGAAATTCAGCCTTTAAGGCTAATTCTAGGGCTAAGCCTAACACTCTTCAGCCCAATAGGGCTAACCTCCAGCCTCCACGAGTCTCCGTGTTGGATCATTTGGGTCCGACCAACACAGACCTATAGGATTTTTTGAGCCATAAGCGGAAGTCCAACTCCTATGAACAGGCTTACATCTTGCTATCTCAGTGTGGACAAGCAGGGTGTCAACTGGTGACCATGCATTCTGCTGATTATTATTTAGGGCCGATCCCTACGATGCCTCTTCCAAACAAACGTCGGTATTCGACCATTTGTCAGCCCTGACCTCTGAAGAATCCAAGTTTAGAAAGAAGAGGAAAGCCAGAAAACCTCACCTCAATGCGGTCTCTGTTAATATGACAAGTAGTGGAAGAGATCTGGCACAATCTCGAAGAGGGAGACAGTGGGTTCGCGCATCCTTAGTCGATTATCCAAATCGTAATTATAACCCGGGCTTAAGTCAGGTTCTGATTGAACCCGAAGGTGCCTTTCGAGGTACCCGTTCTAGGGTTGAGGTACCATACAACTATGAACAACGCTCTTCTTCTAGCACAATGTCACCAAAGCCATTGAGAAGCCTTTTTCAATGGTTAGACAATGAAAGAGAACCCAGTAGATATGCTTCTTCCGCTACCGTCAGCTTCGAGCAAATGGGGGTGATGTCTGTCAACATGGCCGACAACAACCTCGATGAAGATCTTCGTCGGGGAATGGAGGCACAGGAGCAGACCTCCAGGACTCAGCAAGAAGCCTTGAAAAACATCCAACAGATGTTAGCTCAACTCTTGCTCAACCGGAACATCAACAACACCGATAGCAATCGCAATAAGGAGGAGTATAACAACAATGAACATCCTAAGACTGAGAAGTTAAAGGAAAGCTCTTCGATTAATGCCGAAGTAATCAAGGCATCCAAGCTCTGATTACATCTCTAGCTCAGAAAGATGAGATAAAGAAAGTAGGGATGATACGTCCTTACGCATTGGAATGGGACTCAGTTCCCTATCCATCGAAGTTCAAAGCCACCTAAGTTGCACACGTATAATAGCAAGAGCTCGCCGAATCAGCATATCTATTACTTTCGGTCATAAACCGCCAATGTGATAGATAACAATGTTATCATGACTAGACTATTCATTGGCACCCTTAAGGGGATAGCCTTTAATTGGTTCAGGAGTCTATCTAGTGGCTCCATCAATCTTGGGTTGACCTAGAAACCCGGTTCCTCTCTCGATTCTATGAGGATGACACGGGGGGTGACTATGAATAAGCTCCTCTCGATAGTCCGAAAGGAGGAGAACCCGTGCGGGAATAAATTGAATGGTTCTACAACCTTTCTCTTATGTACCTCGCTGGTATGCCATTGCCCATGCTACTCTAGACTTGTCGGCATAATTTTCTCGACAAAGTGAAAATTTCGTATGGGAGCTATCAAAGCCCATGTATGGAAAGAGCTTGTCAAGCAAGCTGAGATAGACGAGAAATCGGCTAAGAATTTCGAATCCTCAGTAACCAAAAATAAATAGGGGGTCAACACCAAGGGGCATGATGCTGACCAATTTTCCCAACTAAAAGGGAAAGAAACCATGATGGTTGAGCTATCAAGAGCAGCTTAATCGAAGCAGAAAGGCGCCACAAGTGGCAATCATGAATTCAAATTTTCACTAAAGGTCTACTTCTTCAAAGATGAGCAGGTTGTGACAATCTTCCACTTGCTTCACAAGGGTAACAAGCTCAAGTTACCTGAAGTTCGATAATCTAATAAAGTGGGACGTACAAATAATTCCAACTACTGTCTTTTCCATAGAATGGTACATCATCTCACCAGCAAATGTTTTATCCTCAAGGACAAGATCCAAATATTAGTGGATGTTGAAGTTTTGACCCTCAAGTCAGAGCAAAAGAAAGTCACTGCAAATATGGTGACTCTCCATTTCGGGACCTTCCCGAAGACGATGGTCCAAGACAGAGTAACCCTAGTCCCTAAAGCCAGACTAGATGTTATCAACCCAATGGCTGAAGTGCAGAAAGCCAAGAATCTCGTTCCAGTGATGACAAAATCTGGAGAGATCATGTGGGTCCACTCGGATATCGTTAATGATGAGCAATTGGAATCCAGCAAGCCCAAGCTCAAAGGCAAGTCATGTAATTCCATCTCTCATGCAACAGATGATGACTCTGCGACTATAGCTTCTCTCAGTGACTCAGAAGAGGAGAAGCTTGCCTTGGTGGCATAGCTCACTGCCTCGCAACCAATAGGCACTCGGTCTGAAAAGTCGTACCTGCGACCGTATGACCAGATCCCTGATGAGACACAACAACCAACAACGTCGGGAACAACTGCACCAGTCCAGGCTTCGGCCCCACCCCGCCGTTGGACAAAGGGAAGAAAAAGGAGGTCTGATTCGATAAATTATTGAAGAAGGATACTCCAAAGGGGCTCAACGCTCCTTTCTGCTTCGACATATTGGTCAATCTCGCCAATATTCCAGCTCGTATGACTCTGTACAAGCTACTTCACCTCTTAAAAGAGATAAAAGAGGCGCTTAGGGATGCACTTGCTGACTTAAAAACCTTTCTGACCCAAGTACCAGCCATCGCTATTGATGACGACGCAACTCCATGCCCTCAATGCCATTTGGTGCAACGACAGGTGCCATCCATTACCTTCACTTCTGAGGACATGCTTCTCAAAGATAATAAGCATGATAGACCTCTATACTACACTAGGTACATTGGTTCTACATGTATTGAGAGGATCCAAGTTGATCCGAGTCTGCTCTCAGCATTATCCCAAAAAGGCTTTTCTATTCCCTGAGTATCCCACTTAGCAGGCTATCCACCACCACTACAACTATCTATGGCTTCAACGCTAGGGGTAGTCACTCTCTAGGCAAGATTCATCTCCGATGCCAGATTGGAGACTTGAAATCAGAAGTGACGTGCTACATCATCGACACTGACACGTCTTACAATCTCTTGCTCAAGCGACCATAGGATCCATGCCAACTGGATCATTCCTTCCATATTGCACCAGTGCTTCAAATATGTGGGACATGATGCTGTGATCCGAAAGGTATTCATTGAAGTGCAACCGTTCAAAGAAGTGGAGAACTACTTCACGGACTCTCTCCTCTACCAAAAGCATATTGAGCCACTGAAGCAATCATTACCCGGTGATAGTGAAAGTGGTAATAAGGCTGACTTAGAATCAGAAGAAGATATACCAGCTACTATTAGAACCGATTATAGTGTATCTAGATGATTTTGATTGTAATAACCCCGCCGAAATGAGGGCAAGTGGATCCTTAATGAGAATATTAATTTTGATTATTTTTTGTGTCTTGAGGGTGTATCTGTCAATGTTAGGTCCTTACACATGCCTTTGCCAATCTCGAAAATGGCATGTATGCATATACATGACAATGAAGGGTCTGTCTTCATTGTCCCTCCTTGTAAAAGGGACCAATCACTGGTTGTATTGGTAGAGGCCGAGCTCAAGCCCCAACATCTAGAGAATCAGACAATGACTTAGAACCCCCACAATTCTTTCATTACGCACGATCAGCACACCGCATGATGAAAAGGACGGGGTATAGCTTAGATCGCAGAGATGGCTTGAATTTTGGTAAAGGGTAGTGCATACCTTTGCAGCCTTTCGCACCTGAAGAAAAACTTCCTAACTAGTATATCCAGGCCCAGGGGGTGGGATATGTCACTCCACCTTTACAGTTGAAACCTGAGTCTGACAGATCGCGACCATCACAATCTTCATATTCATCTAGTTGGGATTCTAATTATAGTGTAGGGTCTTCAAAAAAGCTATTCGCCAATACGACATCTATCATTCAGGCAGAGAAAGATGACAACATCGAGCCATTCGACACTGATCTGTGGGCTCAACAACTAGATCATCAACCGGAGAAGCATTTCGCGCAACATGAAACTCCGACCAAAGATAAAGTGATCTAAGTCGACGTGGGTGATCAAACACACCCAAACCTCATCTCTATAAGTGAAAGCCTATCGCCAATAGAGAAACAAGACCTCATATCCTTATACGAGAGTATATTGATGCCTTTGTTTGGAGCTATGATGACATGCCTGGTCTCAATCCTCAGGTGGCTATGCATCGTCTTAATATCAAATAGGGTGCTAAACCGGTTAAGCAGAAATAACGACAATTTTGATCTTACATCATAGAAGCAATCAAAATTGAAGTTCATAAACTCATCGAATGCGACTTCATTCGAGAGGAGCCGCACCCAGACTGAGTTGCTAATATTATCCCTATACTTAAGAAAAATAGAAAGATTAGAGTCTGCATCGACTTTCATGATCTCAATACAGCCTGTCCTAAAGACGAATTTCCATTGCCCATTACTGATGTCATGACTGACATCATATGCGGCTTCAAAAGGATGTCCTTCATGGACAGCTTTTCAGGATACAATCAAATTAAGATGCAACCGGATGATGAGAATCATACATCATTTAAAATGCCATTGGGGTATACTGTTACACAATAATACCATCCGGATTGAAAAATGTGGGTGCAACTTATCAACGTGCAATGAGCACAATTTTTCGTGATCATCTACGAAAAATAGTGGAATGCTATGTTAACGACATTATAGTCAAGAGTCACGGCAAAAGCAAACATCTCAACGACCTGAGAACCGTGTTCAATATCATGCGATCTCACCAGCTGAAGATGAACCAGACAAATCATTCTTGGGATTGTCGAGTCGCAAGTTCCTTGGATTTATAGTTATATCTAAAGGAATTCATCTTGATCCCGACAAAGTTAAGGCAATTCAGGGCATGCAATTCCCAAAGACCCTCAAAGAGCTCAGAGGTCTACAAGGCAGGCTTGCCTATATCTGAAATTTCATCACAAATCTCTCGGGCAGTTACTAACTGTTTACACGTTTAATGAAAAAAGTATCTCCTTTGTATGGGATGTAGCTTGCCAAAAGGCTTTCGAAGATATCAAAGAATATCTTACCAAGCCTCCGGTCCTGGTGGCTCCTATTTTGGAAAAACCATTCTTGCTCTATATAAGAGCTATGGACCTCTCTTGGATGTTCTTCTAGCATATAAGAACGATGAAGGCTGTGAACAGGCCATCTACTACTTAAGCAAAACTCTAATCGTGGCCGAATTTCAATATATCCCTTTGAGAAAGAGTGTCTAGCTCTCGTCTTCACTGTCCAGAAGATACAACATTTTGGTTGGCCAAACTATACTTGTCGTTTCAAGAGTCAATCCCTTGTGCATTCTAATGATAAAAAGGGGTCTTTGAACTCTAGACTAGCTAATTAGGCCATTTAACTATCCCAACACGACATGACTTTTGTCCCCCAAAAGGTGATCAAAGGACAAGCCTCGCAGATTTTCTGGCAGCCCATTCATTTCTGAAAATGTTGAAACTACACACAGACATTCCAGACGATGTCATCGAAGTCAATATGATCTCAGAAGATGATGTATGACAGATGTTCTTTTACGGTGCATCAAGAATAAGCCCTACAGGTAAGACCATTGCTGGAGTGGGGTAGTATTTGTCTCGCCAGAAAATCACGTTCTTCCTCGGGCATTTTCATTAACAGAGCCTTGCTCTAAAAATGTAGTTGAGAACAATGATTTGCTCATTAGCCTCCACCTCGCTCAACAAATGGGGGTACAGTACCTTGAAGCTTATGGTGATTCCAAATGATTGTCAACCAAGTAAAAGGAGAGTATGAAGTCCATCATGAAGACCTGATACTTATCACCATGCCGCCACCAAGTTAGCTGACTCATTTGACAGCTTCTATATTAGCCATGTGTCTTGCCTCCTGAATACAAAAGCAAATGCTTTAGCTGCGCTCGCAGCTCATTAGCCTTACCACCAGACACAACTTATCGTCTTACGGTAGCTACTCGTTATCTCTTCTGTTTGAAGTACGGTTTAGAGGTTAGCTAAGTTTATACAACCTCAACCAGCTTCAAACCAAGGGACTGGTGATTCCTGATCATCAACTACACTTTGCATGGCAGATTGCCCAATGATCCCAAGAAAGCAGCTTCTATTCTATGGAGATCTACTCGATTCTACTACGATATAGTATTGAAGATGTTGTACCACCGTTCATACAATGGTATACTTCTCCGTTGTTTATCCAGCTCAGAAGCACGAGAAGTACTTAAAGAGGCCACGATGGCATATGTGGAGCTCACCAACCAGGCCCAAAGCTCAAAGATCGACTGCACTGATTCGACTATTATTGGCAACTATGATCACTGACGCAGTTGATTATGTGAGAGGTGTAAGGCCTATCAAATCCATGCATATTTCATATACCAACCTCTAGAGCTACTCCACCCTACAGTTTCACTTCATGGGCATTTGAAGCATGGAGAATTGACATTGTAAGACCCATCAGTCCTTCGTCGATGAAAAGTTATAGGTTCATCCTTGTGATAACTGATTACTTCTTAAAATGGGCGGAAGTCACACCGCTCGCTGAAGTTAAAACCACCAATATGGTCAACTTCATCAAACACCATGTCATCCACTGATTTGGTGTCCCTAGGCGGATCATCCACGACAATGGTCCCAATTTTCAAGTTAATCACTCTATCGATTCTATGACAAATATCAGATTCAGAATGTAGCTTTAACTGCTTACAACGCTGCTACCAATGGATTAACAGATTCAATAAGATGATCATCAAGCTCTTTAAGAAGTTCGTCTCTTCAAGCAAACGAGATTGGAATAAGAAGCTCAGTGTATGTACTTGGGCCTACCGAATGACGGTCCAAACTCCTATAGGCAATATGCCTTTCTCTTCAGTTTACGGGAGTGAAGTAGTCATACCTCTAGCGATACAAATACCGTCACTTCACGTTGCCCCAGCAACCAAGATGACAGAAGGAGATAATGATCATTTGCGTCTCTAAGCGTTGGAAACGCTGGATGAGAATGGCTACAAGCTCAACAACGTATTGAGTTGTACCAAGCTCAAATCTCAAAGGCCTTCAACAAAAAGGTTAAGAAGAGAGTCTTTCAGATAGAAGATTTGGTCTTAGCTGTCATACGACCCATGGTCATGACACACAAGACCAATGACAAATTCCAAACTAAATGGGAGGGACCCTTCATGGTAGAGACAATATACTCGAATGGAGCATACCGCCTAGCGAATCCAAATGGTGACATGCTCATGTACGATCCCTGATCATGTTAACACTATACCTCTGATCAAGAAAGCACAATACATGACCATGTTAATATTAAACCTCTGGCCATTTAGATGAACTTGTCTTACTGTTTCTTCTATGAGAAATCCTTGTCCTCGAGCGGAATCAATTTCATCTCCGGTCCTCCTAGATTCTGACAGGATGAAGACAAAGGCAAAATTTTCATTTTTAGTCTTGTCATTCTACTTATTTTGAAGTCAAGCGTACTTAAATGGTGATGTTAAGCGCTCTTCTTCTTGATCATCCCTGCTGATCCGAAAAGATGGTGATTGTTCAATATGTAAGATAAAGTATGTCTCTAATTATCTCTTCATCTCTGTTATTCGACGAATCACAATTTGGTCTCCGATGACCTCGATCGAGCCGAGCTCACTGAAGAAGGTCCGTGACACATCTCAGCGGAACCTTTCCACCATTTCTACATTCTGGATTTGGGGATCAGCTGCAAGCCTGAGCCCTAACCATGATGAACATAAAATAAAACTTTATAAGGGGTTTGACTTAATCGATAAATTCTTCGTAGAGCTTATGTTCCAGGTATCGACTTAATAACCGGCTGAGAACAAGTCGATTTAGATGACACTTCACAAGGAATTCTGACTTACTCGACCAATTCCATGCGAAGTTGAATTTGAACTTTTTTTATCTCCAGTGAGATTATAGAGGTCACCTGTGAAACACGAAAAGATCCACTTCAAATGGCACGATCTGAAGCCTACAGTGAATAAGGCTAGAGAAAAATATTGACTTCTAGGCCCAATATAAAATCCTCGATAACTCATTATGCTAAGGAGAATAGCATAGCTAGCCCAACTCAATGGTAGTTGGTAAAGGCACACTAAATCCGTTGATAACTGAGGGTTTGCTAAAAATTCTAAGAGACCTAATCCCATTGATTCCTCCAAAATCCTCTACCAATTTTCTTCCATGGAATGGTGACCCACAAAGCAAATAAGTCTTGTTAAAATTTTCACCTCTGACCTTTTCTTCATTTTAAGAGTATTATTTTCTTATTCTCCTGCAGAATTGATTTGATTTCTAAACAAATTTTGGGAGCATTTTCTCCTTTTCTCTGGCGGAATTCTATAGCAATATCCTTACATTTTGTGAAGAACGGCCAATTCCACCAAAGTTTCTTGCCAATTTTCATCCATGGAATGATAGGATCACATCAAACTATAATCATTTTCCCAGCAAAATGAACTACAGATCAAGCATATCATGTTAACATTAAACCTCTGATAGTAAAACCTTTGAATATCACCCGCAGATCCTGCTAATATTCCCAGCGGATTAGAACTTCACCTGTCATTATCCTCCATAGAATGACGGGCCCACTAAATTGCCGTTACATTAACAACTCTTTAACCCTTATCTAGTTAACATCAAACCTCTGACAAGTCACTCTGGTGAATCCCCAAGCGGAGAATTTGTCATGACCACTTCAGGCAAATCCCTTTTTGAAATTCCCAAGAAGGAATTTGCATCCTATCTCTCCCAGCTTGATTGTCACGTTGACATTATACCTTTGACAATCCTTTTAAGCGTGGAATCCTTTTTAACTCCCCAACGAGTTTTTAATTGATTCCTTTCAAAGTCTTTTTCAGCCCCAGTAGACTCTTGGGTTGTCCAGTTAATATTATACCTCTAACAATTTCTTCCAAAACTCTTCCAGGGAGACACTAATTTCCCTCACAGAGTATCAAATCACATTCCCTAATGGAATAACTTATTTTGCCATTGCGTCCTGTTAATCACCTCTGAACGACGAGATTCTAAACTTGGTGGCTTCTCAATCGGTTATGCCCATGTTATCTTTGAATCGATAGATCGCTAAGTCTTATCCTCCAGTTCACCACTTCTAAATGGCATGGACTACTCTCTTTCTGCCATTATGTCCAGTTCGCCACCTCTGAATGGCAGGGATCTGAGTCTGATGTTTCATAGTCAGTTATGTCCAGTTTATTACCTCTGAATCGACAGGTGCCCAGATCTCTTTTTTCTTTTTAGTACTCAAACTATTTTGTTCAGTTCGCCATCTCTGAATAGACGAGTTCATAACCTTGTTCTCCTTTCTTCCTGTAACGCCCCGATCCTGGCGGATACGGACACGTCACTGCGACGTATATACGTAGGTCAGAACTGCCCCCACGTATACGCTAAGCATAAAAGTACAATACAGAATCAGAGTATAACACAAAGCGTGGTATATCATATGCCAACTAGAAAGTACAAATACAAAGTTATACAAGTTATGATAACTGTTACACTTTACAAGTGTTTTATTTTCACAACCAAGTCCAAAAGAATATATACAAAGCTTTACACAAGGTGCTCACGTAAGAAATGGAGACGCGTGAGCCAAAAAGAAGAGTACGGCACGAGGGAACTAGAAGAGCTGGTCAGCCTGCTCACTGAAGTATGCCTGATCTCCCGTGGAAGGATCCACTTCGTTCCAGGTCTCGGAATCTGAATATGCAAATCCAAGGAATCAAGACATATAATAATAAACAAGCTATGGCCAAGTGGCTAAAGGACATGTAAGTAAGATAGAACGATAATAGATATAAAGCATAAAAGACAAGTCCTAATGCAAGAGATCTACAAGTAATACCTTATTATATTACTTGTCTTACTGTGATATCTAGGTATGTGTTTGAGTGTACATCCCACACACATACATCCATATCCTAGTAATACAAGGTTGTTATTGGAAATAGCGGTTGTATCGACGAACTATGTTTACAGTGGGTCCCGTGCTTGCCCGGGACCACGGTCAAGGGTATTCCGCTGCATGGAGACGGAAACAGCCGCGAGGCCTATCCAGGAGGGACTTATGAATGCCCTTTATAATAATGAAGTAAGGAATAAGGGAGCCAGCTCTCCCCTCGGTCCCCTGGAGGCCCTCAGGTCAGACCGGAAACATGATTGTACAATATACCTAAAGCCACTGTAAACACGAACACATATCGATATCCGCATGTTTCCCCCCGACCCATGTATAAGTTGGTCCATTTTATGCAAAAAGTCGAGTGTATCATGCTTGGTATAAGTGATGGCATGATAAAGTGGGGAGATACGTATCAATTAACAAGTTCTAACATGAAAATACATGATATCAAGTCATGAAGTATAAGTGGTGATGTTCACCAAGTAACATGTCATGTGGTAGCAATTATGAAGCATAAACAAGATTAACATATCACATATGTATCAATGTAAGATCAAAATTTAAAACAGAAAAGGAAACAGAATTCTGGCCCAGGTTTAGCCTATCGGTCGACCTCCGGTCGACTGCCGGTCGACCGGGAATTGTGAAGGCGGTAGGGTGCCGGTCGACTGCGGTCGACTGGCCAAAGTGCGTGAGCTCCAGAATTGACCGGTCGACTGCCGGTCGACTGGGCTTTGCACTGGCGGTCGAGTACCGGTCGACTGCCGGTCGACCGTACCGAATGTGAGCTCCAGGTGAGCTCCAGGTCTCCTAAGCCGGTCGACTGGTTGGTTAACCGGTCGACCGCTAGCCCAAATCTGTGCACGTTTGTACACATCGGTCGACTGCCCCCATGGGGCCGGTCGACCGGAGTTCTGGAATAAACTATGGTCTGTTCTGAAAATCAGATTTTTGTAGTGGGTGTTTTGGATAGATAAAAAATACGATTTTTATAACATATCGTGACATGATCTATCATCATAAATATACTAGGAAAATTACGAGTCTTGGTGAGTAAAAATACTCACCTCTAACGGTCGTTAGGAATTTCTACGAGTTCCGGAGGTTCCGAATCAAGTTGGTGATTCTCGGCGATAACCCGGACGATCCCAAATCAACAAGTTGTAGTTGCTTGAGATGGAAGAGAACCTAGGGTTTGCTTTAGAGAAGGAGAGGGATTTTGCTAAGTGTGGAATTCTTGAGGAAATGAAGAAAAGATAAAAATGTAAAGGGTTTTGTTTAAATAGGATTTGAGTTTGTAAAGGAGAAGTAATTAAATAATAGAGAGGGGCTTTTGTGCAAAGTGTGAAATGAGATATTTTCTTGACCAATCAAATGGAGCCAAGTGGATGTGAGGTGTCATCTTTGGCCACTCACAAGTGGCCATGTGGAGATGAGGTGGAGGTCATAATGAAGGTCATTAATGAGGAAGTGTGTGGAAGTGCAATTTTGGAAAGAAAAATGGACTTTTGGAAATTCAAAATCCTTTGGCTTCATGAAGAAGGAAAGGAAAATGGAAAAAGGAAAAAGGAAAGAAAATTAAATTGAAAGGATATTTTCTCTAACTCAGAAAATTATAATATTAAAACCGCGGGTTCCCGGGTCAAGGTCGAAAGTACGGAAAACATTTCGGAAAATACCGAAATCGTCCGAATTTCAAGTATCTCGGAACGACTCCTATTTTCACAAAATCTATAATAATATAAGAAGACTTAAAATGAAATCTTTTTGAGAAATACCTTATAATTTTAATTATAAAAATCCCGGAACCAGTAATTTACCGACCCCGTAAGAATTTTCGTAAAATCGTAAAATTCTCAGAAAAGGCTTTAGTTAAGAAAGATGATCCTCATTCATAAAGTCTAAAGGACTTTCTGGAAATTCCTAACAGTTTGGAAAATAAAAATCAGAAAATGATCAGCGGCGCTGGTCGACACCGGTTTTGAAGAAATTCATTTTAATTCCAGAAAATTCCAGAAAATCACATAAAATCTAATATATTAGGAAATGATATTTGAAATTAAAATTGATTAAATACGGGAAGTAAAACGAAGAATACGACTGAAAAGCTGAATACGCAACAAGGTACGTATTCTGGAAACGGGGTATTACAATCTATCCACCTTACAAAAATTCGTCCTCGAAATTTCGTAAAGTGAAAGGCAACAAGGGAAAGGAAACAGATGGATAAGAATATGACGGAAGATAACGAAGAATAGAAGGAAAGAATCTTACCAAGTGGTGAAGAGTTGAGAATATCGCTCTCGGATAACGTCCTCTCGTTCCCATGTAGCTTCTCCCGGCACATGCCGATTCCAAGACACCAACACTAAAGGTATAGCCTTGTTCTTAGTGTCTTCACACTTCTGTCCAAGATGGCCATCGGATGCTCCTGATATGATAAGTCCGGTTGTAACTCCAGTTCGGAATGATCCAAGATATGGCTATCATCCTTCACATACCGCCTCAACTGAGACACGTGGAAAACATTATGAACTCCGTCCAACGATGGCGGCAATGCCAATCGATAAGACACATCTCCCACTCGATCCAATATCTCGAATGGGCCGATATATCTCGGACTTAGCTTCCCACGAGTGCCGAACCGGATTACTCCCTTGGTCGGTGAAATCTTCAAGAACACATGATCTCCAACTCCGAATTCCAATGGCCTCCTCTGAGAATCTGCCCAACTCTTCTGCCTACTCTGAGCTGCTCTGAGATGCTCTCTGATAACTCTGACCTTTTCTGTAGTCTGCATCAGCATCTCTGGTCCCAATAGGCTCCTCTCACCGATTTCATCCCAACAAATCGGTGACCTGCACTTCCTCCCATACAGTGCCTCAAAAGGTGCCATCTTTATACTTGCCTGGTAGCTGTTGTTATAAGAAAACTCGGCCAAGTGAAGATGGTCTTCCCATGAACCCCTGAACTCAATCATGCAGGCTCTAAGCATATCTTCGAGGATCTGAATGGTCCTCTCGATTGTCCGTCTGTCTGAGGATGATAAGCTGTACTGAACTTCAGACGAGTGCCTAGACTTTCTTGGAGACTCTCCCAGAAATGAGATCTAAATCTCGTGTCTCTGTCTGAGACAATACTGACTGGCACTCCATGCAGACGAACTACTTCCTTCATATACTTCTCTGCCAAAACCTCAGTTGTCTGTCCTACCCGGAATGGAATGAAATGGGCTGACTTAGTGAGGCGATCAATGATGACCCACACAGCATTATTACCTTTGGGACTACGAGGTAATGCTGTGACAAAGTCCATCGTGATATGCTCCCACTTCCACTCGGGTATTGGCAAAGGTTGAAGAAGTCCAGCTGATCTCTGATGCTCGATCTTTATCTGCTGGCACACCAAGCACTTAGCCACAAACTGAGCTATCTCTCTCTTCATGGCATTCCACCAAAAGTGTTTCTTCAGGTCCTGGTACATCTTGTTTCCCCCAGGATGTATAGAATATGCCGAACTGTGGGCTTCAGCCAAAATCTTCTGTCTCACTTCCCCCTGGGGAACACAAAGTCTATCTCCAAAGTATAAGGCATCATCAGGACGAATACAGATATCCGTCCTCAATCCAGCCTCTACCTGATCTCTGAATGTCTGAAGTCTGGGATCCTCCTTCTGTGCTTCCTTAATCTCTCTATCAAAGATGACTGGATCTGTAAGGCCATAAGCTGTCCTGTCCTCTCAGCTCCTCGAACTACCATCAAATCCAATCTGATAAAATCCTGAATCAACTCCTTTTGCTGAGTGAACTGAACAAGTACCTTTTCTCTGGCATTCTGCTCAGGGCATCAGGAACTGTATTGACCTTGCCTGGATGGTATTGCAAGTCAATGTCATAATCAGCCATAAGCTCCAGCCACCGTCTCTGCCTCATGTTCAGCTCTTTCTGAGAAAAATATACTTGAGGCTCTTGTGATCTGTATATATCAGCACTCTATCTCCCAGAAGATAGTGCCTCCAAATCTTCAAGGCAAAGATCACTGCTGCCAACTCCAAGTCATGAGTTGGGTAATTCCTCTCATGAGGTTTCAACTGCTGGATGCGTATGCTATAACATGATCATGTTGCATAAGCACACATCCCAGGCCTTTACCTGAAGCATCACTAAAGATGACCATTCCTCCTCTCCCTGAGGGAGTTCTCAAGATGGGAGCCGAAATGAGCTTCTGTTTCAACTGCTCGAAGGCTGCATCACACTCCTCTGTCCAAATGTACTTTACTCTTTTCCGGGTAAGCTGGGTTAACGGAGCTGCAATCCGAGAGAAATCCTGGACGAAGCGTCTGTAATAGCCAGCTAGTCCAAGAAAACTCTTTATCTCCGTCACCGTCTCGGGAACTGGCCAATCCCTTACTGCCTGGACCTTACTCGGATCAACTGAGATACCTTCTGCTGACACCACATGTCCGAGGAATGCTATACTGTCCAGCCAGAATTCACACTTACTCCTCTTGGCATGAAGCTGTTCCTGCTGAAGTGTCTGCAACACAATTCTTAAGTGTTCTTCATGCTCCCGGTTGTTCTTTGAATAGATCAAGATGTCGTCGATGAAAACAACAACAAACTGATCCAAGAAGGGCGAGAACACTCGGTTCATCAAGTCCATAAACACTGCAGGGGCATTAGTGACTCCGAAAGGCATTACTAGAAACTCATAGTGGCCGTATCGGGTCCTAAATGCCGTCTTCGGTATATCCTCCTTCTTTACCCCCAGCTGATGGTAACCCGACTGTAAGTCCAACTTGGAGAATACACGGGCTCCATGAAGCTGATCAAATAATCATCAATCCTGGGAAGGGGATACCTGTTCTTGATGGTGACTTTGTTCAATTCTCTATAATCGATACAAAGTCTCTTGCTACCATCCTTCTTATTGGCCAATAGTACTGGAGCTCCCCACGGTGAAGTACTTGGCCTGATCAGTCCTTTATCTGAATACTCCTGTAGCTGCTTCTTCAGGATTTCTAACTCCGTCGGTGCCATCCTGTACGGAGCTTTAGATATAGGTGCTGCTCCTGGAATAGTCTCGATGGAGAACTCAATCATCCTGACAGGTGGCAGTCCTGTGATCTCAGCAAACACCTCCGGGAATTCATCCCACACTGGCACCTTCTGCTTCTGAACCTCCGAAGAAGAAATGATCTGCTTCCCTTAGTGGACTTCACTTCTCCACTAAACTGAAACTCAGGCTGAAGGGGAATTCTAAACTTGATCTTCTTCTCCCTACAATCAATCACAGCGTAGTACTGACTAAGCCAAGTCATGCCTAAGATCACGTCGTACCCTTTAGTGTCGAGCACGAGCATATCTATGGCTAAGACCTTGTCACATAGTTCCACTGGACAATCAGTACACACTCTAGATGATAAGACTACCCCATTCCCTGTACTTATCTCCCATTTGTGGTCTAATAATCTAACAGGAATAGAATGTATAGCCACAAATTTATCTGAGATGTAACAATGGGATGCACCAGAGTCGAATAAAGCGAGAACAGGCTTTGAGTGTACTCTGATGTTACCTGTAATCACTTCCTCTGAAGCCTCAGCCTCTGCCTCTGTCAGGGTTGTAAGCCTGACCTCTGCCACGCCGGCTGCTGTCCTACCTCCTCTCTGCACTGGGCGAATCATATGGTGGAGGAAGGGGTGCTCTCCTCATCACCGGTCCCTGGCTTCTCTGCTCAAGTGGCCCTGGTACTGCCCGCTGTCCACTCGGTCCTGGTAGTGCCGGCATAGCTTGACCAACCATCCCCGTTCTCCTATGGGGACAAGCCTCCATCGGATGATCTCTTGAACCACATATCAGGCACCACCCATTCGCCCTACGGCAATTTGCTCGAGTGTGCCCAGGTTTCAGACAGAAGTTGCAGATAGGCCCTGGCTGGTAAGGAGCTGCCCAAAAGGTTGCCTCATCTGTACCTTGGCTGCTCTGAACGGGCCTCCTCTTCCCATTGGCACAAAGGGCCTCTTCATAGCCTGCTGTCTCATCTGATCCCCCTGCGTCTTCTCAAACCCACGCTCGACTTCCTGAGCGATAGAGAGAACATCTGCATAGGTCTTCAGCTGCTGGGGCATCAGGTACATCTGAATCCTCATCTGAAGACCCTGCTGAAACCTGCTCGCTCGCTTCTCTTCATCTGTCACCATATAAGGAGCGAAACGGTGAGTCTAAGGAAGTCTGCGGCATACTCGTCCACAGACTTGATCCCCTGCTGGAGCCTGATGAATTGCTCCTCCATCTCTTTCTGCGCCGTCGCAGGGAAGAAACGGCGGTAGAAACTCTTGGAGAAGGCGTCCCAAGTAACGGCTTCTCCAAGCGGGCCTCCTCTGCAAGCCACCAAGTCCGCGCTATGTCTTTCAGCTGGATCTTAGCGACTTCAACTTGGCTCTCCTGCGGGACACGGGCTGCGTTCAGCAGGTCAGTCGTGTCCGTCAACCATTGTTCCGCCTCCAATGGCTTCTCACTCCCCGTGAATATCGCAGGCTGCAATCTCCTGAAATCCGAGACATTTCCCGGCTTCTGCTCCTTCGGGGCTGCTAGCTCTTGCCTAAGGAGTTCGGTCTGCTGCTGCTGATTGTCCATCTGCTGTTCTGGTTCCCCAGCATAGTCTGAATGATCTGCAGGACCTCAGCATTCTCTCCGCCTACGGGTCCATTCGGACCTGCCCGACGTTGTTACGACCGATCGCCTCTCCATATCGAATGCTAACTGAAATTGGAAACAATTGAAAGGAGTTTAGGATACGAAGGAATTGATTAATGAAGGAATCAGGAAGACTCTATAACTTTGTACATTGTAATTGGCATAAGCAAATTACTAGAATTGCCACTTATTGTACTTTCGGTTTGAGAGCCTAGGCTCTGATACCAACCTGTAACGCCCCGATCCTGGCGGATACGGACACGTCACTGCGACGTATATACGTAGGTCAGAACTGCCCCCACGTATATACGCTAAGCATAAAAGTACAATACAGAATCAGAGTATAACACAAAGCGTGTATATTTCATATGCCAACTAGAAAGTACAAATACAAAGTTATACAAGTTATGATAACTGTTACACTTTACAAGTGTTGTGTTTCACAACCAAGTCCAAAAGAATATATACAAAGCTTTACACAAGGTGCTCACGTAAGAAATGGAGACTTGCGGAGAGCAAAAGAAGAGTACGGCACGAGGGAACTAGAAGAGCTGGTCAGCCTGCTCACTGAAGTATGCCTGATCTCCCGTGGAAGGATCCACTTCGTTCCAGGTCTCGGAATCTGAATATGCAAATCCAAGGAATCAAGACATATAATAATAAACAAGCTATGGCCAAGTGGCTAAAGGACATGTAAGTAAGATAGAACGATAATAGATATAAAAGCATAAAAGACAAGTCCTAATGCAAGAGATCTAAAGTAATACCTTATTATTATACTTGTCTTACTGTGATATCTAGTATGTGTTTGAGTGTACATCCCACACACATACATCCATATCCTAGTAATACAAGGTTGTTATTGGAAATAGCGGTTGTATCGACGAACTATGTTTACAGTGGGT